>CM037858.1:33629484-33971293 GCA_021292105.1 Anadara kagoshimensis
TATGTATGAAATGTTTACCTAGGAGTAGACACGAAGAGTTAGAAACCCAAGAAATAACATCATGACATTACAATGCACACTGATTGTTTTGTTGAACCTTTTTTCACCAAATACTAAAGTAGTTTTAAAGTTCTCTAGCAATAATACAATAAACACCATGTGTTTAATAGCGCCAACCATGTCATGGCACATGTTACAATATGGTGAGGGGATAAGATCCATTTTATGTAATAAGCTATTATGAGGTATGAATCTTTAACATACTTTAAAGGGTAATACAAAGACTTTTATAAAGTCATCTATGTTTATATCAAATGTATTTTTCCACTTTCATTACCACTGCAGTCTGTGGAGTCTGAAAAGTTCTAAATATAAAATTAAGTAAAAATCTTAAGATGACATTTGTTTTATATTCAATACCTTGTTGTTGTGAGAAAAACGGATTTGTTCTATGTTAATAATATTAGAACAGTCATTTTTGTCATATACTCTTTCCAGCTTCTTGGTATTGCAGATTTTAAGCTGAAATATTCCATAAAGTTTACTTTTAAGCTGTATTTATTTTCTATTTCATTGGGTAAAACATTCGCGAAAATATTCCGATTTACAGTACTGGCAAATATAATTTTTTATAGTTATATTTAATAATGGCAGAGTATAATCGTATTAGAAATAAACTACAGTTGAGCATCATATCATCAAATAATAAGTATTAATAAAATAACACACATAAAAAACATATTGTTTCTATCTCTTCAAATCTACAAAATGACTGGTAAAAAAATGTATCGATTATCATTTATTTGCTATTCATTTGCTGTCTCTCATTGTAAGAACACATAACGCTCCTCCCTTGGGTCGTAATGTTGTTATCTCTTCCAACTGAAACGGTTGACTTTGGTCAAGGTCGAAATCAAAACGCTGAATCAACTTTGTCATGATGATCTTTGCTTCCATCTGGAATAAAACAATATCATAATTGAAGAATAAAGGAATTGAATCACGGTTTAGGGAATTGTTCTCGTAAAATGAACGCGATAATAATGGTTAACTAAAGTCAACATGATATCTTTTATCGTATGTTAGTCTAAACTAAAGTCAACATGATATCTTTTATCGTATGTTAGTCTAAACTAAAGTCAACATGATATCTTTTATCGTATGCAAGTCTAAACTAAAGTCAACATGATATCTTTTATCGTATGCAAGTCTAAACTAAAGTCAACATGATATCTTTTCTCGTCTGTAAGTCTAAATTATTCAAACAAGAATATCAATCTGTGTGTATCCTTTAAGTTATGATTTCATGATTTCATAATTAGTTCGTGTGTTGTCGAGAGTTCCTATTGTTCTTGCTATTTAAAAGTTTTTACTTCCACATACAGAACTCGTTAATAAATGTCAGAAGTTAAAATGTTATTTTAATACGTTCCATTACATCATTCTCTAGTTGTCGTCCTGTTCTTATTGTCAGTTACTTCATAGTTTCAGTTATATACAGGTTCGTCCGAATAGTTTGGAGAATCCCTTATATAACCTTTGTAAAAACAGTTTTGACGGTTTTAGTACTTGATATTGTTAACTTATATTACTTATTTTTGTCGAAGGACTATTTTTATATACTACCTAGAATATTTTTTCAAAAGGCATAACTGATAAAAAGATCAATTTTAGTTTTAATGAGCTGAAATTGATAAATCAGATGTAAAGATTTGGAAAAGATCTAATTTCTTCAAATATGGACTAAATTTAGAAAACACTGAAAAGGGTTATAATACTTAATTTCATGTGATAATCAAGCACTTTCAAAGGTAAACATGCACTTTTATCAGTTACAATATACTCTGTGTTGAAAAAAAACTAGCCTATTTAGAAATTTGATAACATTAAATTCTTGTTGAGTGTATCATTTGGCATAAAAATATTTATTTATGTTTTGGAACATATGCGTTATTTTCGGTGTCTGAAAACTTTTTTTTGGCCAAAGGACAGCAGTTTTTGTGTCTAAAATGTATAAAGGGAGATAACCGTGTCTTTTTCAATTTTATTGCGGTTAGATTTAGTGGTATGCCACATGTAAGCAACTACAACGTATTTAACAAATCAGATAAAACGTGTAAAAATTTGTTAAAACAAACAAACTCGTGCCACTTTTTTGGGGTGATCCAAACTTTCTGGACGGACCTGTACTTATCAAAATGTATTGTCGGTGGTGTAGAATTAAACCCTTACCATACGTTAAAGACCTCTAACTCATAGAATGGAACTTAAATCATTAAAATATTGTGTAAGGTTAATGAAATAAACTATTCAAAACTTAACAAATGACAAAAAATTTTATGCGGTAATATTTAATTAAAACTGTTAAAGGGCCTTGATCATCCTAGGCAGTATCCCTGACGCAACAATTTATTTGCAAGCAGTTTGCTTTGTACTATGAACAAGCTTTACTGTAGCGTATTAATTGGAAAACAAATACACCATAAGCAGGAGAGGTGGGTATATTACTGCATAAAAAAAAGACAGTTGACAACAGTAAAAATTAAAGTCATCATGTTTGTCATAAAGTTTCAATTGTAGCCTTTCATTGGCGTCATAATAAGGAATTATCATTACATCTCTTACTTACATCAGCAAAATTCTTTCCAATACAGGTTCTTGGTCCCAGAGTAAACGGGTAATATGTATATGTGTTATGCCTGTAAATATAAAAAATATAAAATATATATACTTTTCGTAGACTTCTGGTTTATTTTCAGTCCTACTGGTTGCGTTTTGAGCATTCAAAATTACGTTAACCACGCAAAAGCTTCTATTGCTCCCAGTACCACTTCACACTTCTTTCAAGTTATTTTGATCAGTTATATATTTATTTCCACATGATCTAGTTTTTAAAAAAAAATGACTGCAGTATATAGTTTATTTCATGGTACTGGTAGATATGTAGGGTAATTTGTCCTACTGAAAATACGACATTGTGAAACTAAAGTATACGCTTTGTCATACATTAATGAATGATTTTTATCATATAAGTTAAGCTGACAAGGGCCTAATTTTCAGTTTTCGTGTTTTGAAGCATTGTTATGGAAATTAAGTTTCAAAATGAGGAGGATGCTGGAGCTTAAAATAGTACTATAAACAAACCACTTGGCATTGGATGAAAATATCAGTGTAATATCGGGGTGGGGGTTGGGGTTCTAAAATATGCAGCATTTTGAAGTCAATAATATTCACAATCAAACCAAGATAGGAATTAAGAGACAGTCATATATATGTCATAGTCCAAATAAACAAATTGGTTTCAGGATCATCTAGTTCTATGGGTATATAGGAATCACCTAGTCTGTCCGTCTGTCTGTCAGTCTGGTTTTTCGTCCCATTATCGTGCCCGCTCTTTATCTTCCATGTCTATGGATAGATTTTGATTAAACCTGGGACAAATGTTAACCAACATGGGACGATGTGTCACATACCAATTTATGTACATAAGTTTAAGGTAAAGGTCAAAAGGTCAATGTTGGGGCAGGGGTATTTGGCGGCTCTCAAGAGACAGTTCTAATTAAGTTTAGTTATATCTGCCAGTAGCTGTTAAATACGTGTGCAAAATGACACAACTAAAATTATAGTTTATTATGCCCTTTTCTTACTTTTAAACGTAACACATGATTACCTTTTCTTTGCATCTGGTGAAAATCTCTCTGGGTCGAATTTTTCTGGATTATCGAAAAATTCTGAAAGTCTTGAACTTACATACGTGCTCAACTTAAAGAATAAAAATAAAAAAAATAAATGACAGTTAAATTATTATTCTTTATCAATGTTTTTAATTTACAAAGAAAAGTTTACAACTTTGGTTCACCACTAAGTCCACCATTAAGATTTGTTGCTCTTTTTCTGAACGTGCAGGTTTTGCTTTCTGTCATTTTAAAGGAACTCCGAAAGAAACAGGTTATTGTGTACCGTTATGACAAAATAAACTAGCTACCTATTATATTTGCCACAAGTCTATGTAATTGGAACACGCTAGTATATAATTTACATGAATGTTTGAGGCCGCGGTGGCCTAATGGATAAGACGTCAGTCTAAAAACCCAGGGTCTCTCACCGCTGTAAGTTGGAGTCAAACTCAGACCACAAGCGCAAAAGTAAATTTTCCTTAACGTTGGCCTTTACTTGTTTAGTATAATGGACTTGGGGACTAGTACGCATGTCTGCGACGTACTGACTCTGTGAGCTAGCACGTTAAAGTCACCTTGAGTGCGCGCTAGTACAAGGCAGACCATACTACACACTCGCACTTCACATGCATTCACGAAATTGTTCATAGATTAATCGATAGAGATTAATTAAATACATGTAGTTCTCGTCGCGAATAGCTGAAAAATTGCTGATGCGACGTTAAGCACCATTCAACCAACTAACCAACCATCACGAATGCTGATTTTTAAATAAACGAAGTTGGATTCTTAGTAAGATGAACAATCCCATAAGCTTAAAATAAGACCTATTGTTTACCAGCCAGCGAGAGGATATATCTCTCAAACCTTTAGATATTTTTCATCACTCCTTGTTAAATTATGATCATGGAAATAGATTGGTAAAAACTATAAGAAGTATATACTTATTTCTAAATATGAGAAATAAAACATTAAAAATAATAATTAACATACCAAAATATTTGTACCCTAAATTCATTGGTTAAAAAGTATAACAACTTGTTTCTAAATAATTGAGAAATAAAACAATTAAAACTAACAATTAACATACCAAAATATTTGTATCCTTTGGCACTTTGTAACCACCGATAACATGATCTTTTATTACTTTTCTGGCTGTGGAACCTGCAGGTGGACCCAAACGTAGCGTCTCCTTGACTACCATATCGAGATAAACAAGACGTTCGAGGTCATTATATTCAATGACAGCTTTTTCGCCGACGATATCATCTACTTCTGCTTTTAACCTTTTAATAATAATTTTTAGATAATTTGCTTCAATTATTCACAGAAGAACTTTTTGGACAATCCTTTTGGTCACCAAACTCGGAATTGATTCAGGTTTTAAACAGGGGATGGATCTTAAATTTACGAATTCAAAAAAAGCTTCAATATATGTTTGAATTTCATTTTGTTTTTGACCCTTGCAATACTGCTTACAATAACTTACAAAGGTAGTGCAATCTAGTCACTTTATAGGGCGAAGGACAAGTCAAAACTATAGATATAGTAAACTTCACATATTTGGTTTTCATTTAGTTTAAGGTGTGGTATTGATCCCAACAATTGTTGTTACTTTTATGCATTAAAGTGTAAATATCTCTTGTGTGAATAAAAAAAATACCAATTCATGCCAAAATCAAAATCTCAAGACAAAGTAAAAACTTTGAAGCTTGCAAATTACATTTAGGTTACAGACCTCAGTTGTGACTTGACACTCAAAATTAGCCAATTTTGGCCTTAACACATTTGGTGTTATGCACCCATATTTTAATAATTTTGCTGAAACAACATGAATATTGATACTTTTTCAATTCAGGAGAATTAAAACAATATTTCTTTACTGCATTTATAACCCAAGTGCAAAATTTCACAATTTAAAAAAAAAACATTTTGTTTCAATGGCAACCACACAAAAAATTGCAAAATATTACCCCCAAATAGGCCATATTCATAGAATCAGATGGTAAACAAACCTCGAACTACTTACAATGGCACACATTTTTCCTGAATCCTTAAATATTCCACTTTTTCTTTGTGAAGGAAAACCAGGGTCTTGTTGGATTCATTTTTCAGAAATTTAAGAAATGTGCCAACCATGCTAAAAGCACATGGCAATGTTTACACCCAAAATGTGGTCTTGCCATAGGAAGTGTAAGGTGCGGCATAAGTCCTTACGCCGGAAATATAGTGCTATTGTCAATCAATTCAGGTTTAAATTTTTGCAAACCTAAGAACCTCTCACCTTGGCAATATTGCAAAGTACTACCTATTAACAAATTTAAATGATCATGGTCTAAGGAAACGCATCTGGGTTTGTTTTATGCACTACTTTTGACCGTCCCACATCTGGCCCTATCACGACTGAGGTCTACTACCTTTAAAATGAGAACGTCAACCAGGAAAAAGTTTTAGCTAGCTACACCAAACATGTGTCAAAGAATGAAAACAAAGATATTTAATATTGGATATTAATTATACTATTATTGACCACCGGTTACAAGATGAACAAGCAATTTAGTGAATAAGGATCCCCAACCAAAAGGTACTTTTTGTGATAATCACGTATGTTCAAACGGAGATAACTCCAAAGAAAATAAGGAAATAAACTCAGGCTATTTATATGCGCATCTCACGTCAATGTGGGTCCTTTGTACTACGTTTTGTTAAATAATGAGTCCGGATCCCCACCAGTTGGTACTTTTTGTGATAGTACTTATGTTCAAAGGATCATAACTCCAAGGAAAATAAGCAAATAGACTCAGACTAGTTTTAAAAATAGTGTTTCATAGTGTTGGAGACCAAAAGTATCTGGACGGACGAAAGTTCAAACTAAATATCCCTGTCTTTATATTTTCTTCAATGACTCTACAGATTTGCCATTTTCAATATTTTTGCTTTGCATTTGGGATTGTGATATGAACAAGGATCGGTGTTGCTGAGGTTGAATACATCACAAGAAAATAAACTGGACTAACAAAGGATACATAAAGACTTGGAAATATGCACAGATTACAAAGAGAAACAACTAAATGTACTCAACTTACCTTTGCATAACTTCAGGATTTCTACAACTAAGTTCGACTATAGAACCTAGAAGATTGGCTGTAGTCTCTTGTCCTAGTAAATAAATTAAATATAACAATATCAGTTCTGCTGTATACTAGTTATTTCCGTAATTAACGTATTGACGGCCACGCGTTTTATGTTCCGACACTTGCCGCCACCACAGTACCAAAGCAGCGTCACGCCAACCTTTTTTTAATTAGATATGATAAGTTCATTGAAGCAACAACTATACAATAAAACGTCCCAATTTTACAAGTTTATTGAATTAAGAGCAGTAATGTTGCTATATGCTTCAGTAAAGGTTGTCAAATCTTGTTTTATGCAATAAACCGGAGAAAGCAGATAAAAACACTAACCTTCGTCGAAAAAACTGACAACTTTAGGATCTGCCCGAGTCGGATTTAACCCAGCCGATGAGAAACGCTTTGTGACCCGTTAGCATTCGCTTTATAACACCCGGTCAACACGGCATTCGAAGTTATAAAATTTTATGCGGTCGAACTTTAATTTGGCAACAATCATAGAATATCACACAAGCAAATCTATATTGTCATCGCCGATTTTAATTTGTTTATTTTCGTGGTGAGCATTTTTTGTTGTTCTAAGAAAAATACATTTTGTGGGGTTGTAAATTATATGGTTTGTTGTTTCTATTTAAGATAAGTTTGCATTAATTATATACTGTTTCGAGGACTTGTCAATTCGTGGATAAGAGTATGAAAGAAAACACGGACACTTGAGATACCACAATATTAATGATTCCATAGTATTAAAAAATAATTTTTACCTGCCACAAAAAATGTGATAAAATCATCCAGTAATACTTCGATATCTGTTTCGACATTTTCCTCTGTAAAAAAATGCAGAAATTATTCTTACGCGATTGAACAATTTTACACTTCCTCTTCAGATGTTTTTAAAATGTTTCTGTCTAGACTTAATTTATAATATGATTTAATTTATCTATTTATTTATTTCAATTTATATTTTAAATTTTTAAGGTTATTGATTGTTTCCAAGATTTCTACTTATTTGATATATCTTCATATTGTACTGTTTTACTTACTAGTATAAGGCTACGAATATCAAATTACTAACCGCAATATATACAAAGGAACAAATATACATTAATTTATTTAAAATTATAAAAGTTTAGTAATAAATGCATTGAATATTTCGATATAAACGATTGTATAAGAAGCATCATTTAAGTACAGAGATTGTAAAAATTTTATAATATAAACGAAATTCTGAGATATTTTAATTTTTCATATATCGATTAATATGGTCTTACTACGAGGGAAAGTTGCTTAAAAAAATTAACCTGTATTCATATTTACCCTTCATTTTGATGAGTTGAGTCAAGATATCATCTGGGACGTAATCTCCTCTCTGTTGTGCATCTATTCGCTCTTGCATTATTTTCTTGCCGAATGTTCTCAGGAATCTGAGGGCTTTACGTGTTTCCAAATCAATTTCCAGTTGAACGGATTTAACTGAAATAAAAGAAGGTAAAAATAAAAAAAAATGATTATAAATAAATAAAAAGTTGTATTCAAACAAAACAAAATTTAAAATGGTATAGAAGATTTCTTTTTTACTAAACCTTTTCTAATTATGCAACACTGGACGGCCATTTCGGAATTAAATTCCTCATCAGTAGTAGTCGGGCCAAATTTATCTTACCAAAGGCAATACTAAGAATACTTGATCATACAGCTATGAACTGTTTTTTCAGTAAGGTCTGTTACGCATATATTATTTGACAGTTAATAACACACGAGAACATGTATCATATAAGTGTCTTTAAATCTATATTTAGCGAGCTCTAAGATAATGAATCAAAAATAAGCATACTAATCAATGTCTAAATTACAATCCGAAAGCAAAGCAAAAAATTTGAAAATGCCAAATTTGATTGAAAATGTGAACGTCTACCAGAGAAGTGATACGGTTGGTGCAGAAGAGTAAGCACTCATATTAACCATCTACATCCGCAGCGTGTGTAATCAATTATAAAGAATCTAATTCGTGTCCAAATTACAATCTAAAAGCAAAGTTAAAACTTTAAAACTGCCAAATTAGATTAAACGCGTGAATTTCCACCAGGGAAGTGAGGTCTGGTGCTGCAGAAGGGTAAGTACTACCTAGCTACACCCGCCACGTGTATAACCAAAATTGAAGGAACATATCTATATGGCGTCAAATATACCCAGGGTTATTTACATCTGATTTAGTATGCTACGTATGCTATAATCCTCTTTATGATTAAAAATCTTATACTTCTTTAAGTATTGTTACTTACCTCGAAAAGTGCGGGATTGTTCTGTTTCTCTGAAAAGGACTTAAAAACAGTGAAAATAGACTTCGTAAAAACTGTATCTTCTGACTCCAAGCTGTTAATATCCAATCCAAAGGCAATCTAGTAAAAATCAAAGGGTACCAGCTGGTATCAAATATTGTATTCTTTTAAAGTACATGATATATATTCCAGCTATTTCCATATCAAAATGCATATGTCTAATATATGTGTAATCATAAAGGGACAGACATATACAATTTCTTACAGAAAGTCTAGAGACAGTACAACAGTATCTCATTTAAAACCAAGAAACCTGTCTTTGTAAACCAGTTCATATTTGATTGGCCAAAGTTTTACATTAAGAAGCTTGGCTATTTCGATACAAATCTACTGAATTGAAATAAAAGAAAGAAATTCATAACTATGGATACCTTACTCGTAGTTCTTCTGTGTTAGTACGTAAGTGCAGAAGTTTGATTTTTGCCAAAAGATATGTTAAAAATTCTGTACTTGGAAATTGTAATAGTGTTCATGTTGGAAACGATTTTTCTTACGTAACCCTGTATAATCAATAATGTTTGCGATATATGAATAATAATGCAATGGGATTTACTTGCAGTCTATAATCTTAGTTAATGTTTTTTCGGTGATATACAATGACAAGCTTCTTAAAAGTAAACATTAAAACAATTTAAATATTGAATGTAATATTGTCTTTTGAATTGGATGTGATTAAATTATTTATACTTATTTTTCCTAGAATATCAAATGTTGCATATTATGGATATATCCAGAAGAGGTATTTTTGTTTTACCATTAGCGCGCTCTCTCTCTCTCTCTCTCTCTCTCTCATTACTTATTTTTCCTAGAATACCTAACATTATGGAACATATCCAGAGGACGTATTTTTGTTTTACAATTATCCGTCTCTCTTTCTCTCTCTCTCTCTCTCTCTCTCTCTCAATGCTTACTTTTCCTAGAATATCTAACGTTGCTTTATGGAACATATCCAGAAGACGGAATTTGGTTTTACCATCAGCTATTTCTGCCAGCTTTCTTATTAAGACGTCGGTACTAGTATTGAACTCTGAAGTCAGCTTCATCAAGTAACTACAGGAAAACAAAGACAAGGTAAGAAATCAGTTCGAATCTTTGCTATAATTATTAATGCTGTATCAGACGATTCACAAGCTGTAGGTTCTATAGATTCAAATGGTACAGTCAAACCTGTCTATAACGACCACCCGAAGGAACCAGTAAAGGTTATCGTTATGGGCAGGTGGCCTTTACATACAGATTGAAATAATATAAATAAAGAACAATGGGGATACAACTCGTCTGGCCTTTATGAGCAGATGACCCTTATATAGAGGTGGCAGGTTGGACTGTAATTATTTGACAGTGGTATCTAGAGAGTCGCAGTTAAAACATTCTAGACACTTTTAGATATTATTGACAATCTGACATTGCGGATTCCTCGTGCAGTCAATTCCAAGTGAGTACACTATGTTAGCGATTATATTTCGACGATCATTCATTATAAGGTCCTCAACATATGTGAGCATTTCCTTTGTGGGTGAGAGCCTTGCCATTTTTCACAATCTTATAGGCAGGAGTCTCATTCGTCGGTGAATACGCTTGCCTGTATAAATATGCTATTATATGAATTTTACTAATTTCGGAAGCCTCGTATAACTTAATATACATAAAATTATGTTTTCCAAAGAATTTTACAATCCTAAAGGGACAAAATATTAATTGAAAATTATAATATTTTGTAAGACATGTTATAACAGTAAAGATATTGACTGGCTGCTTACAATACTAAATCTTTGAATTTATTTTGTCATGAGATATAACCGACCTTTTCATAAAACAGGGATTCATTATTGCTCGTCGGTATGCCCATCTCTTGTGGTCTGTTTCAGTAACAATGCCATTTCCAAGAAATCTGAAACATGAAAATAGTTAGATATGACGTCTATATTTTCATTATAAACCCTTATTTAATTTGATAAATAATTTCAAAAATATTTTTTTCAATATACAACAGCACATACAAGGAAAAACTTAATGTTGTTTTATAATAAAAAAACCCACACATATTGGTCCATGTTCAAATTTCAATCCCAAAAAAGCAAACTATGAATGAAAGGGTCAAGGCCACTATGCGACGTCAAATATATCCAGGGCAACTTTGGATACAGTGACATCATACTTATAAACAACATTGTGATTACGCTCTATAGAATTGCTATAACCGATGGGAATATAATAAATCCTCACTTGGTATGCGGATCTTGCATTATACATAGAGGAATCTGTGACGTTTATGCATTGTAGATTCGTTCGATTCCTGTGTATGAAGATGCAATAAGAACCAACACAGTTTTATGGAGAAGCTTGTTGGTATCTAAGACAAAACTCAAGAAGTGGAAAAAACCATACAACTAAAAAGGAATATAACTTCTTCCATTTATACCCAATATATATAGCTTTCAAATTCTAAAACATGTGATGTTGGCCACGTCTTG
The DNA here is from genome assembly GCA_021292105.1 of Anadara kagoshimensis. Lineage (NCBI taxonomy): Eukaryota > Metazoa > Mollusca > Bivalvia > Arcoida > Arcidae > Anadara > Anadara kagoshimensis. The sequence continues at coordinate 33,641,106 of CM037858.1, forward strand.
ATAGAACTGATTTGGGTGCCAAGATGAAACAATAGTAACATATCATCTTAAATTAATCTAGATGAAAATTTATTAATTTCATTTGTAAATACCATTTTTTAACCAATTTTAAAGTTACAATAAATAGATTTCATAAAAAATTAAAATGGAAATTTAAACAATTTCATTGACATAAAAGATCTTTTTATTCGATGCCTGGGCCCAGAATAGATAATTTATTCGAAGTAGAAGTAACATAACATTACCTTTGCGATTAAAATATTGAAAAATTACCTTTCGCCCCACAAATAGGCAGCTGGATCATTTACTTCCTTTGATTTAGGATGGTGTCCCGTCACAAGTAAATCCTGCAAAAACAAAAGTTGCTATTTTTTTCAAGTATTGTTCATTTTGACATTGAAGTTCGTTATTCTGGGAATTCGCAATCCCATTGTGCTATCGTGTACTCACGTGGTACAGTGGCGAACACAAATTGGAATGTTGTAATAATCAGAAATAAACATACTTATCCACGTAAGAATAACAATCCAGAATCAAAGTAAAAACTTTGAAACTGACAAGTTAGGTTAAAACACGGTAACTTCCACCAGGGAAGTGAGGCCGGGTGCTCTGGAACGGAAAGCACATCCTGTTTAGCAAGCTACATCTGCCACGTGTGTAATAACTTAGATAGTAGTGAGCAGTGCTGAAGCCGAAATTATTTCATGACATGATACTTTCAGTATTGCTGGGTAATATGGCGATATTAATAGAAAAAAGCCTGTATTTGAAAACACATGAGCATGTGTTAGGCAACATATACAGAAAACGCAATTAAAGGTACAATACCCTTAAAATTGATAACAGAAACTGCAAAAACGAAAGAACAAGAAAAGGGATACAGATACGTCGATCACTAGTTGCTACAAAAACATCCAAATGTTTCGGCTGGAACTACAACACATGAAATCATATGATCTGCAATAAAATGTCAAAAAGGGATGTTTACATTGTCAGAATATTGTTAGGTTATCAAAAACAAACATACGTATCCATGCCCGATCCAGAAGCAAAGTAAAAACTTTGGAACTGACAAGTCAGGTTAGACACGTGGGCTTCCACCAGGGAAGTGAGGTCGGGTGCTCCGGAAGGGTAAGCACCTCCTGTTTAGCTAGCTATACCCGCCAGATGTGTTATCAAAATCGTGTGAAAGGAACATGGAACTATGGGACGTCAAATACATCCAGGGCAATCCTGGACACAGAGAATGATATACAAGTAGTCTTAAAGAAATTACAAATCAACCTTCATAACACAACGGCGTGATAATCAGAATACCGATAAATGCTTTGGAGTTGTAATTAAATTGTGAAATATAAGATTTTCTAAATACAGAGCCATACCACTAAATTATTTAATACAAAAACTATATAAGTCTGAAACCAAAATTTCCAATGAGAGTATAAGCTGTAATAATGTGTGACCACATATAATTAATTCCTATTTCGTCTAGGAATAAGATATAGATAAACAATGGTTACCTTTACAGAATCTGGGTCGGATGTTACAACAAACACTTCATGAAAGATTGTAATTACATATGTATGTCCGTACTTCTTTGTCCTGTACAACAATTAAAAACTATTCATAATTAAATGACATATTTATTGTTATTTTTTTTAAATCCAAGGCAATATTGTGTTTGCCTTAGGTTCTTGTGAATGCAATAATGTTCAAATAACATATTTATTGGGTTTTTATAATCAATTTTAAAATCCAAGGCAATTATGTGTTTGCCCTAGGTCCTTGTGATTAATGCATAAGTCAAGGCTATGGACAAAAGTCGTATTAGTCCGTTTTTCATACGTTTATATGACACAATTAGTGAATAGGACAAGGAATTCAACAAAAGTCGATTAAAAGCAGACTTTTATGCACAGATAAATTTTCGTGCATTTCACAGAATGCAAAATGACGTAGGCGCGTTCATAAATTGCAAACAAAAATGTTTTTGCAATCAAAATTTGCCGGTTCTTCTCGAAATCACGATACCAAAAAAAGAATAATTAAAAATGTGAAAATTGGCTAATTAAATTAAAGACAGAAATGTATCAGAGAAGTGAGGCCAAGTGCTCCGGATTGGTAATCACCTCATGTCTGGTAGCCTAGCTACACCTACCACTTGAGAAATCAAAATCAACATAAGATCAGCATGCGTCTTTTCTAGAAAAAACTTTCTGATTATAAAATATGGTTAAATCTTACCATTTCAACATGACCTCTTCAAAGAATGCATTATTTTTCTTCCGCTCCCTCGTGAATTCACTCATATTTCCGGTAAAGAAACTAACAAATAAAAACAAAAGATATATAAATATATAAAAATAAAGTGCTAAGGAACATTAGTCATAACATGCAAACCCTACCCTCAACGTTTCATAAAACTCCCCCGATTTGGTTTGGACAATAAGTACTATGGTTTTGTTTTTCCTTTTGCTGTTGTTTCTTTGTTGTGGTACGTGTCCTGGTCTCTTTTGTTATCATTATTTTCTCTGATATTTTTTATTTTCGTTTTGTTTGTTTCATGTTAAATTGTATATTTTTCAGGTTTTCGTTCTTTCTTTTCTTTTTGTTTATTACCTACCGTACCAGTTTCATCTTGGTAATGTTTGGTGCTGTGTATCGTGCTATGTTTTTAGCATTACATTCATCATTATAATCTTGATAACATATCTTCGGTTACATATATTTAAGTACAAGTAATGGTAGATGCGCGTGGCCTAGTGGTTAAAGCGTTGGACTCATGATTCGAAGGTCGTGGGTTCGATCCCTGGACCGGGCGATGTGTTGTGTCCTTGAGCAAGACACTTAATTTCATGTTGTTCCAGTTCACTCAGCTGAAAAATAAATGAGTACCAGCAAAATGCTGGGGGTTAACCCTGCGATGGACCGGCGTCCCATTCAGGGGAGAGTCTTGTACTCTCAGTCGCTTAACGCCACGGAAACCGGGATAAGCTCCGGCCTGATGGGCCTAATGGCTCGGGACAGACTTTAACTTTTAATGGTAGATTACTTTTGCGTTTATTATTAAAATAATAAAATATTTATTAGTCCAACAGATCATGCACTTCATAAATCCGGGTGAACGAGACCTGAAGTTTGATTCTTGTGGGAAAATGTCTCTAGTTTTAGAAAACCAATTTCTTACGCGTCAACTCATTTTTGTCAGAAACAGTTTTTTGTAGAAAAGTCTTTTTTTTTTTTTTTTTTTTTTTTTTTTTTTTTTTTGCAAATTATTAAAAATCAGATTTTAAAGTATTCTGTGGCAAAAACAACACAAAAATGTTTATTCTTTTTTCCTTGTGGGCAGATCATAGATTTAAATGATTGCATTTTGAGTAGATTCACAGTCGATCCTTCCATCCTAAGACAATGGAAAGTGGTAATCTCTTACTGGTGTCGTTTAATAAACATGGAAAGTGGTCGAACAAATAAAACAATATTTTTATACGCCGATAATATGTGCCAAACAAAGTAATGTGTCAAAAATTGGAATTTTTTAATACGTAAACTTTTTTTAGAACATAATCTTCAACATTTTTTAATTACTGATTCTTTTATATGTAAGACAACTGTTGTAAATGAGATTTTATCTGTTATGTCTGTTAATTTTTTTAATAATTGGTTACAACAGGTTAATAGGCAACATGGGAAAGGTGATAACTGTGGCAGTAATTATAAACTGCGCACTGATAAATTGTTTAAATGTGAATATGCCACAGAATTTTATTGTTCTAATAATATGTCACGAAAATATCGAGGCGCTTTTGCAAAATTTAGATGCGGCGTTGCCCCTTTAAGGTTAGAAACCGGAAGGTATGAAAATTTACATGCTACAGATAGAACGTACCTGTTTTTATTGTAATGATTTTATTGAGGATGAAGAACACGCTATTTTATCATGTCCATTGTATGAAGATTTTAGAAAAATTTTATTTTTAAAAGCATCAGAATGTTATAATGGTTTTATGATTTTATCTAATGAAGAAAAAATGAAAGTTTTATTCTCTGATCCCGATTTAGTATTTTTATGTGCCAAAACCTGTGCTAAAATTTTAGAATTAAGGAGAGATATTTTATATAAATAATTGTACATATGTATATAAATGTATATTTTAGTCACACCGTCTCTCATAACTCTGTTAAGAGTGGCTTTTATAACAATTTTAATGTATAATTGTAATGTGTATTTTAAATGTTTTAAAAGGTGAGACGTAAATAAAATATTGAATTGTCGATATAAGCACTAACTATAAATAACCTTAAGGATATTTTTCACATACTTACTATACAGATGGACCGGTTGCACAAAGCTTGATTAAACGTGGGTTAATTATTAATTAAATCGTAATTAGTGCAGCACGAAATGATTTGCTATTTATGGTCTAATTAAAGATTAACTTTAATTACGATTTGTGCAACTGGGTCCTGGTTTGTATCATTAAATTTTTTTTTATATATAAATGGTCGTGTCTCATAAGTCTTTTAGGCTGGATGTCACAATATTTTATCTTTGTATTGTATATGTTATTATGTATGTTTTATGGCATGTGACACGTTAATAAAATAAGTTATATAAAAAAAGCGCCTCTTAAGTAAATATGGGATCTCTATGGCCACTCTGATCACATCGCTTTTCACCGCCTTAGTTCGAATCGCATTTGGATAGAACTGGTAAAACAAATATTCAGTTCGGTAGTGGGTTTCTCCTGGGTCTTTAATTTCATCCACCATTTAAAAACTAGAAGTCTCGATATCAGTTAACAATCTTGACTCCATAAGGACATGGAAACAGTGATTTATGAATAATAATAATAATAATAATAACTAGAGATTGTAACTGGGATACCAGTTACGTATGATTCCCCACCATCCATAAATAATTTATGGCATATATCTGGTGAAAAAACCCTAGCAGGGTTAGCGCTGGGTTGTAAAAGTCTGTCGTCAAGGAAATCGCCAGTTGTAAAATTGTGTTGCCAATTTCATTACTGTGTCGCCAAAAAGGGTAAATCTTGTGATTTTCACGTCACATGCATTTTTAATGTTGTGTATATATTGCCTTGATGAACAATTACATTTTAAAGGCAGTTGTGTATAAAGTACATTTGTACCGCGCCGACCTGGTAAACTAAAAAAATCATACCTTGATTGCTTTTTAAAATTTCTTTGAAAGTTAAAGTAGATTTGAATTAAAGTTTTCGGTTGAGAAAAATTATACATTGGAAGGCCTTCTCGGCATAGGAAGTGACGTTTTCAATGAATTTTATTGAATAAGAAAACTCGTAGAACCCCTCTCAGGCCTCTGATTTGGCGTCGCCGCGTGTTACAATGAATGAACACGTATGGGAGGGTTTGCGCTGGGCATCCTTGACTGCGATTTTTTTTTCTTTAACTTGCGACAAAACACGGCGCTTTGCGATTTTTCTGGCCACAAGTATTCAAAGTTCACCGGTATCTTGGTCACCAGTAATTAACAGGTTGAAGCCAGTGACGGATTGGCGAGTGTCACTGAATAAACACAGTAATTAACGACTGAGTTGATTAAGATCGTTGTCTTAGGTGCGAATGTAAGACCTTCTAATGATTGGCAGGTAGATCCAAGTAATATTGTAGCGTGTCGACACTGCCTGAGGATATACACAGGTGCCCTCCCGATGTCGTCAGACAGTATAAACACCGATGGACTCGGAATTATTGTAAAATCCAAAATAAAATATAATAAAAGTTACTCTTTGTGATGTTTATTTAATATTTTTCTAAAAAGTTTATCGATTAATAATCCTGATTCAATGCGCAATACACATCATAGGAGGCCATCTAATTGTATTTTAATTACGCGACTTATATCGGTTATTCCTATATGTTTGAGGTTCATGATCATAAAGATACATCTACTCAGTCAAAATAGTAAAAGACGGACATTTTTATATGAAGCATGTATGTTAACTCTGTGTATAGTGTGTTGAAATAGATCGACGCTGTATATATAGTCCGATTTAAAAGACCCCCTCCCCTCTATTGAAAAAAACGTTTTTCAACACGTTGAGGTACATATTAGTTTAGGTGTATTATACGGAATAAATCTCATATTGTTATTTCCAGCATCTAAAAGACTCAGATCTTCATTGCTCTATAGATTATTTAGGTGTTTTTGATGCAAAGAAATAAAGTCGACTCTCGTTAATTCGAAATCGGTTGAATCGAAATTTCGCTTAAATCGAAATGATACAAATGGTCCCGTCAGATCGCTATGTATTTCTATGTAAATTTGTTAGTTAATTCGATATGCTGAATTTGAAGCGAATTTTCAGTCCAAATTACGAAATATTACGAAAATTCCCATGTTTAAATCGAAGTGAACTTTCAGTCCAAATTACGAAAATTCCAATGTTTAAATTGAATAAAAAAGACACAAAAAACTTAAACTTGAACAATACCTGAAATAATTGTCCATCTCTTATTTGAAAAGTGTTAATAGTAACAGAGTGGCGGCTTACTCGGAAGATTCATTTCCGACTATAACTACAAATTTTTGTACTCGACATACCGGTCATTAGGAAAGTGTCAGTCAGTAAAAGGAGACATTTCAATGGTGTAAACTTAAAAAAGTGGGCAGTCTTCTACTTCCACAGTCAGTGATTAACAGAAAACCCCCAAGCCATTTGATCTATCAAGGCAAATTGTATACACCATTCATCTCATTGTGTAAGGTTTTACGTACAGGCGTGTGACGTGACAAGCTGTGGTTTTAAAAATCGCCAAGTTTTTAACGGTCACTAATCGGATTAACTCATAGGTGAAAGCATTGGCTTTGTATAATTAAGGTGTCGTAACCAGCTTATGTCCATTCAGAATTGGTTTCCCCCGGTATTTAACTACGTATTGAGTTACACCCACCCACCCACCTTCAAGATAACGAAAATGAACGCGTCTTGATTATCTACACAGACAACAGATTATTGGTAGCAAATTTCATCTAAATCCATCAAGCCGTTACCGAGATATGCTGCAGCATATGGTCTTGAGAAGAAGAATAATAAGAATAATAATAATAATAATAAGAAGAAACAGAACGAAAACAATATGATTCCCCACCTTCGGTGGTGGGGAATCATAAATATTGTCATGCGCTGATTTTAAAATACTGAATTAAAAGAAGTAGAGCCCGATAAATTGTCTCCCCTTGTTCAGAACGCTATATAAATCTATGCAACTTACCCCTCTCTCGGAGGACCTGGTAAATGGTCATACATTCTGTGTATGTTGTAAATTTTGTAGCTGTATGCAGTAAATGCACATATTGCTACAGTTAGCAATAATATAAAAACGTTCCATAAACTCAAAAAATGTAAAAAATCGTCAATACTAAACATGGCTGAGAAAAAGTATATATGAATGCGAATACGCTCTATATCGTTTTATATCGTAAACTAACTGTGACCCATAGACTATATGACCCAGATCTCGCCTTGAAAAATCCTAGCTTATAACCTTTTACAAGTACTAGCTTTTAAAAACGTACATGTGCTATAGGTGGTGTGATTCAAACTTGGATATCTTTCTTGATATAACTTCAATAGATGTCTTTTAAGAACATAGTTTCCATATTTTGAATATTTTTTTATGCAAAATTCTCAGCTTTTTTAAGTTTTTTCTTTTAATTTATATGAACTAATTTTAATAAACTTTTCCAATAAAAGTTTGTTGAGAAATAAATACTTGTTCGCTTGTAGTCTTGTTTTAAAAGTAACCATTTAATAATACTATTTTTCTATGTACATGGTCAAATTTTTAATATTCTTTGTAGTTTTTTTTTTTAGTTTTTGAGAGTTAGCAATTATTTAAAAGACTGATATGTTATTATGGCATATTCGACAGCTTCATTCATAAAAGTTATTCAGAACTGGGTTCTGATTAAGTAATACATATTCACGCGACACGGGTTTATACAGGTGAGATAGATAAAGTTAGCTTCTAGTAACTGGCTACTTGTAGAAGAAAAGTTAGCTACTATAGTAGTCAGTTACATGTGAGAGAAAAGTTAGCTACTAGTGGTCAGTTACTTGTTGGAAAAGCAGCTGGTTACTTTGAAAAAAATATCATCTATTTATAACTTATTACTATTTACTTACGGATTAGCAATGGATCACAACTTCCGTAAAACTACGAACATTTTCTTGTACCACGTGTGTTGTCCCAATACTTTTTACGGTCAAACCTGTCTATAAAGGCCACCCAAGGGAACCATTAAACATGGCCTTTATGGCGGCAGGTGGCCTTTATATACAGGTTCGAATAATATAAAAAAGAACAATTGGGATTCAATTCTACTGGCCTTTATAAGCAGATGACCCTTATATAGAGGCGACGTTTAAGGCAGGTTGGACTGTATATCTAAATAACATTCAAGACGAGTAGCTGGACATTTATTTTTAAGATATTCAAAATTTAAGTATATCATGATGAATATTTAATTCTGAATCTATTGATACCAAATATTCAAGCACTCAAGCTTCAATACGCACAAATACTTTCTGGTGGAAGTTACCGTGTTTAACCTAATTTGTCAGTTTTTACTTTGATTCTGGATTGTGATTCGAACATGGATTAGTATGTTTGTTTTTGATTCTCAATATGTGTTTAAGTCTTTGTCATATTTTCTTACTTCGTTCGTTTGATGTTTTCAGTCCATTATTCTCTTAATTGTCAGACACCTTTAGCAAGCTTTAGGCTTCTATGAGCGCATTTTCATCATCGAACTGTTGTGCTAGTGTAAGCAAGATCAGGCCTAGCTCACATGATCTGACCATGACTGACAGTGTCTTACAAGTATGCGAATGTTTCCATTGAACAAGCGCACTCATGGCAATTTTAAGTGCTAACTAAACGCGATAGTGGTTATAGTCCCACCACTTCATTACCCTGACACCGAGTAATATAACTCAATGTGGAATGAGTGGCTTGCTTAAGGGCCACTACATGCCACCATCCTCATATCTGAGGTCCGACGCTCTACAACAACTACTTCTGGGCAACATGATTTTACTTCGTGCAGTAATAATCAACACATGTTATTGGTTTGCATTGTCTATATAGGCAAACATCAATGACCTGCCTGTTTGACCTTTCGTTAGCAAAACTCGTATACGATTATCTATCCAATACATATGTAGTGTAAGTGTACGCAGTTAATTTATAAGCTATGTACGTTTCCGTGATGCAGACGTCTGTCACCTATTAATAAATATACTGGTCCATGATAAATTAAATATTTAAATTAAAGGTCAAACGGACAGGTCAATATAATATAAATAAGTACATGAATTGGTTTCTATCAATGCTGGGTAATAACCTTGTATGTTGATTATGAATACGTTAGCATTTATTCACAGAACTATCTCACATGAATGGGTCAATTGAATTCTAACAAGATAAAACAATCTTTCCAAAATTATATACATATATTTTAATTTATAATTGACCACTTTGCAACAAACATTGTTGCGTATATGTGTACAAAACGTACAAAAAACTTTATCAATGTCCAATTTTGCTTTCTCATAAAAGTCCTCGTATTGCCACTGAAGAAATAGGCCATAATAGCATGCATGAATTGCTTTGTGCTTTTAATAATGTAGAACACAGTCCATTTAAAGACATGATCAAATAAACAGGATATGTTTCACAATAAAACTTATTTTTTGCACATTTATTCGTGGTGTCATATACCATTTTTTCATTTAATCCTAAAAACATTTTAATAAAGGTATATGACAATAGTGTCTTTAATCATGAGCATTCCTAGAATAACCACTCTCAACTCAGTTGAATATTTCCAAAGCCTGAAACTCATTCTGGGCAGGAAAATCTTCATCCTCGTTCATGTGAAAGATTATATTAATCTTTTTTTCACTTTGTTATAACTTTGTAATATTTGTATTTTTTATGTTCAATTTCTTACTAAATAATACACATTTTTAAAGATAATGAAATGTTCCATTAATCTCCGTATTGAAAAGTCTGACTCAAATTCAGACAAGAAACTTAAACGTTATACTTTTACCTCAGGAACTGGAATCGGAAAGGGAAAGATTGCGAAAACCCCGAAGACAATGAAAGAGGTAGTTATGCAACAGAAGCAATACATGCACCAAACAAATGTATTCCAGAGTGAGAAATTATCATGTTTACATATCGTTGTTCGTGACTTTTTAATTGTTAAAATATTCTTCTTTCCATTTATATGAAAAATCCAGTAAATGAGTATTGTAGATATTTTAATGTCTGTAGTATTTTTCAACCAAGCATCACGTCTTTGATAAAATCTGAAATAAAAGAAATGTTACAATTTACAAAAAACAATAAACATAAATCACATAGAAGCCTGATATATATATATATATATATTGTTCTGAAAATTTGATTCATCTGAACTTATATGTGTATATTTGCAATTCAAGTTATCTATCCTTCCTAAAATTCAAACCTAGGCTGGGTCATACGTAAAATTTGAGATATTGCTTCCTCGATTGGTGTTCGATATTAAGAGGGCCAGGTAGAGAAGGTTTACCCGGTGGCAAGATATTTTGAGTTGGAGGGGACGGTATGCTTTTCTACTCTGTGGCTAGCACCTGTACACGTGCGTATGTTAGTACAATGCACTACTATAAAACACGCTCGCACATCTCGCTCATATTCACAAAATTGTTCTTAGTAGGGGGCGGTTATTTAGCACACCACGCCTATTTGTGACATGGGTCGTAAGTTTTTTGTGGTTTTTTTCAGTTTTATTTTCCTTTCTTTCTTTTGATCTTTTTTTATCAGTAAGATCCTGTGACACATTCCACCCTCGTATTTTATTTGACTTGTTTGTAAAGTGACACAATTTGGCTTGATATTTTCCAAATTAACTTTAATCCTTTCCATTATTTCAGAAGGCCATCCAGTGATGATATATACTACAGAACATACACATCGAAAGTTAAACACTGACCTAAGGACTTCTAGCGAGCGACCGAGGTACGAATAGCTAATGCCAGCAAACCTGCCGAGAAATAGATAACAAATGCCGAGATATACCTAACGAGGGACTGAGATGAGCCCCACTTCTTAAGCTTAGTGTTAAACTTCCGACAGACCTGTACTGCATGTCGTTACGCTTACCTTTGTAATCTATCATGCCATTTCCTAATTTATCGGCGGTTGCTATTAATTCATCAGCTTCTTCATCTGAAAGTTTTTGTCCTAATGTCGTTAAATATTCCCTCAGTTCTTTAGCATCTATATAACCGTCCTTATCTTTATCTAACTGTTTGAAAGCGTCATAAATGGCGTCTTCTGCACTTCCGGAATCCATACTTCGGGATAAAATGTTAAGGAACTTATCAAAATCTAAGGTGCCAGTTCCTAAAGAACAAAAAAATTCAGGGTTATACGCTAAAATAATAATGGTAAGGTATAAGAGAGAGAGAGAGAGAGAGAGAGAGAGAGAGAGAGAGAGAGAGCAAATATTTTCAGTTTTCTTTTTTGTTTCTATACAAAACCTTTACTGTTGTTAATTTGAATATCAAAATTATTTGTTCTATGTCGTTGAAATACGTGTATTAGCTTTAATTTATGAGTGATGTCAGTGAGGATTTAAAACAAGGCCTTGATTTGTTGATACAAATCCAATATGCAATTTCTGAATTGTTCGCCCAATTTTCCCTCTTTTTTGTTTTCACTTGATGTCTTACACAAAGTCGATTTGACCGAGTCACTACCAAATGCCCGAGATATACACCGCTTAAAACAGGAATCTGTCTAGCGTTCATGGAACACTGAGTAAACAATAAACTTAGTTAATATGCAAGCAATCCCAAAAACCAAAGGGGAGGTAACTCGAGCAAATCTGTCAATTACTGGACCACAGTCAATACATTGAACAGTTTGACCTTTAATTTCAATATTAGATTGGGCTTATAAACTGGGTGATTAAGGTAAGACAGTAATCTTTCCTTAACATAAACACCAGGTACACCCTAGTATTATTATAATCTATCCTTATATACCAACTTTAAATAACCCTTGAATTACAATGATATCTCTGTTTGAATATTCAAATTAAAGGTCAAACGGCCAGTTCAAACTTGACACACTATACGTCCACGATCAAGGGACAGGTAACTCTATTATAAAGTATTTATATTAGTGTGAATTACCTTCTTTATCGTATTTGTTTATCATATATTGTATGTCCTCCTCTGTTGGTGCCAGTGCCAATGATCGAAGTATTGTACCTAGCTCATCTGTAGAAATTGTTCCATCACCATTCTTATCAAATAGTGTGAACACTTCCTTAAACTCTGAAATCATTAAAATAAAACTTTAAAAAAAATAAATAAAATAAGCAAATAAAATCAAATTTAAAAAAATAGATATATAGATCTTCAAACTTTTGGCTCACATTTTGTTCAGCGCCTGCACTTTGATGACACAGCAATCAGCGTGATGGTTTACTGTTGCTGATTAACCAAAGAAGAAGAAGAAGATATTGGTAATATTGTGTAATTTAATTGCATCTGACCATATCTGCAAAAAATGGCGTTGCATACATTTTGTCCTTGGAGTTTTTTTTGTTTTGTTTTGTTATTTTAACCCTTCTCTTATACCTTACAATGTATTGAAGCAAAATATGCGTCAATCAAATCGTCATAGATACTCACTGTAACTGTATAAGTGACATTTCGATATAGACTAGGCACTGAACCAAAACATCTCACTTACTTAACCAAACATGTATTTATTCTGAAGAATTTTAGATGATATGAACATTCTGTATTATAGTACAGTAAAACCTCGTTAAAATGTTCTCAGTACTTTTGCCACTTCACTCATTACCACACTATTTTTAAATACTAAAATCCATTACTTCTATGCTTTTCTTACTTTTTTTCCTATTTTAATTGACCGCCAAACAATTTATAACACGAAATTCAGACCAGTGGTGCAAATGAACCGAAGTTTTACTGTATTACGGTATAAAACACACACACACACACACACACACCACACACTCTCTCTCTCTCTCTCTCTCTCTCTCTCTCTCGCTCTCATAGTGAATGAACGACTTCTGATGATATATAATGTTTACCTTCTATTTGTTCTGGAGTAAACACGTCAGACTGTAAACATAAGAAAAACACTTTAATGGTAACAATACAATATGTGTATATGCATATTTTTATGTTATTTTTGTAACAAATAAAAACTTTCGCGGACTCTCATTATCATAAAAAATTGAAATTTCCGAATGACCACTATATTTTTTTATTTTACGTTTTCAGATTTATAAGTATGAAAAAATCAGAAACTTGTAGGATAGTGACAACATGTACCACTTGGCCTTGCAGGCAGAAGAAAGTAAAATGTACTGTAATTCTTCAGAACGTTTTAACATTTTACTCTACTAAATAATGACACCAGACTTCAATTCCCTGGTTGATGTTCACGTGTTTAACCCAATTTACCATTTCCAGAGTTTTTCTTTACTTTGGAATTGTTGTTTGAGCATGTGTTTATATGTTTGTTTTTTATTACGAATTCGCCTGGGAATATGAAAACTAAACACATGTCAGACATTAAAAATTGAAGTTGATGACAATAAACAAACTTATTTATTAATTATAATGTAAAATATATACTTCGATAAGACTCTCTCTCTCTCGACGTTTATTTCTTATCTCTCTCTCAAAAAATATTAAATACTACATGACTTGTAACTTGTATCAAACGGTTAATATCAAAAGTTCATGAATAATACAATAATGGACTCCTGTTAATATCCAAATCAAACACGAGTGACTTCCTATGACAGATGCCAATACATTAAATAGAACTCTCTATATATTAACTGTTTATTAACTTCAAATGAAATAATTTTTATCATAATGAACTTACCATTTTAAATCTTTAGTTTTTTCAGTAATATTTACATGTCTATCAAGCACACAATTTTAACTGTATATCTTCTATTTGTGAACTTAGAACTGGAAAAAGAATAATCCTTGGGCAATAATATTGACATAAGAGATAAAAACAAAGAATGATCAGTCCAATTGTTCCTTATTGTAAATAAAAACGTTTATCAATAGTTAAATAAAAACTTTCCATAAAACCATGAACCGTGCCACTACCAGCTTATAACACACAAGTTTTTACCGGCATTTCAAGCTAACAAATTACTCCTTTTATAAAATGTTAACGGGACGGAATGAAAACAATCCCAATTTTCTAAGGTATCTATTTTACCTGTCATAAATATACATTATATACAACCTACGTATATATCTAATTTTAAAACTTCATTTTTTATAACCCGCTTTTCAAATAGATTTTTAATTGCACTGGAAATTGAAACCTTTTTATATACCCCTGTGTCTTTAAAAGGGTTGTAGTAAAATTATACCCGTTCTTTGTAAATTACTTCTGAATTTTTTTCTCTGTGTTTTCAATATAAACTGGATAGGACATGTTTAACGATAATTGGTCTTTAAGATTTGTTTAAAGTTTACATTAAAATGATATTGTACTCAATTTAAATAACATACACATGATAAAAATCAGAGAGAGAGAGAGAGAGAGGTTGCATCAGTGGTCAAGTGATTTGAAGCGCTTCCGAATCATAGGACCTCTAGGTATGAAGCCCGCTCGGGTCAGGACAGATCTGAGAGTGAGGAAGTTTGTCACTTCGTTTGCCGAGGGTCGGGGTTTTGTCTAAGCACTCTGGTTTCCTCTATCTCTAAACTTACCGCCTCGATATAAGTGAAATAATATTGACTTTGGGGAAAAAACAATATTACTACACTCATATATGCGGCTTGCTTTACATTTTGTTTAAAAATATATACAAATGAAAAAAAGTTTAAAAAAATTATACATACATACCTCCATTACACATTCGTAGAGTATAACTATAAAGGCATTGATTTATTTTTCTTTAGTTAGCTTTGAACATAATGGTAGTGTTCACAGCTACACTCTCTTAATTATTTTACTTTTTGATTTCAAATGTCGAACCATAACCCTATTGACGTCATCCATGGTTCAAATTTATAAAGCATGAACATCACTATATGGCTGAAGAATACTTTATCTGACAGTTAAAGCTCTTTGTTTTGTAATTGTTTATAAAATGAAGGTAGTTGAAATGATTATCACTTTCAACTGATTAGTGTCTCCGGCGGCTCATATTCTTCAAAACTTATGTTGTCATTGACCAACTTTTAATAAAAATGTTCAGGCTATTATATGGTGGCTGATTTGTGCCATATCCCTTTTCGCCTTCAAAAACGCAAAAATGCGCCCGGAAGCGAAAATCTACAAGCCAAAGCAAAATTTTCATTCAACATCGCATCAAAAGTATGTTTTGGCGCTTTTTGCGTTTGAATTTTGCTTTTTTGTGTTTTGGAGGCAAAACAGCAAAATGACACAAATCAGCTACCATACTATTATCAAGTAATAGTTATACCAGTTTGTTAAAAAAATATCAAACGGTTCATTGTGGTTTAATGGGTATAAGATATAATTATGAAATTATTATCATCTATCTGTCCTTTAGGCTGTCTTTCTATGATTATGTCAATTATATTTTTAAACTTTTTTAACTTCATTAATCATTTTAAGCGATTAAGATACGATCACAATCATCATCAAAAATGAAATTAATTATGAATTATTGAGAGAGAGAGAGAGAGAGAGAGAGATGCAAGTCATGATTCTGTACACAATTTGGACATTAAAATGTCACACTGCAAGGTAACTTTACGGTCGGCATCAAAACGTGGCGTATACCTAAAAGCCGTGCAAAATAGCATCCAAACCCATCAAATAAAAATAAAAATCGATGGCCTGGTGGTCTAAATCTCGTCCTAACGGATTACAGCACCTCCCAATCAATCCCGAGGCAGATCCAATTGTGAGAAAGTTTGACAGTTCGTTTGCCGAAGGTCAGTGGTTTTTCATTCTGGGCATTAATTTCGATTTTTCCACCATCCCTAAACTGCGTGACCACCTCGATACACATTTAAGGGAAAGAATCTTGACTGGGGCGTAAAACATCATTACTGCCCTCCACTAGCTAATATACATTATATATTGTCAATTCTAGCTGTATTTCAAGAACCAAAAATAAGCATAAAAATACATTGTTTTATTTAACATAACATTATACATGTAAATATATTAATCTGTAAATTCATGTTTATTTAACATTGTATTCGGTTAAAAATCACACAAAATAATTGTTTAATGCATTGATATAAAGAAATTTGGAAGTTTGTGACATTGCGATTGTAATCACTCTTGTTTCGTTAATCTAAAATCTTTAAAAATTCTGAAAAGAAAGAAAGAAAATAATTATGCAAAGGCTTAAAACATAATTGAGCATTTAGATTAGATACTGTATTAAGGTAATACGCCCTTTGTGCAATTTGAGACAGCCCATTATACTTTGCAAGTGCATAAAGACATTGTAAAATTATCTTATTTCTTATATTTACAATATTCATAAAATTAATTTATCTGCCGTCTCACATTTTTCATGTTAATTTGGAAACAAATTTGAAATGCGCTGTTGGTGCACCTTTTCATAGAAATGGGTCGTGTCCAGTCAGTCAACGAGAGCATTTGACACCTGTCAGCGCGTGGAGCAATGTCTCTATGAAGTTGTAAAGTATAGTCGATGTCAAATACTTTATTGAAGCAAAGATATTGCAATTGTAAATATTCAGTCACCGTTATACACACTTTCGCGGTTTTTTTGTCTTAACCATGGTAGGTTTTATGGCATAACGATTGTGAAATGTGAAATATAAGGTTATGGAGCATCATTGTTAAAGCAAACACAAATATGTATATCTGTCGATTATCAATTCACAATTCAAAAGCAAAGTAAAAACCATATTTTCGCGCATCATCGGTGGCTACGAAAAATGTAAACACTAAGACACAAGAACATAACGAACTAATAAAATTCGAACAAGACAAACAGAGAGAGAGAGAGAGAGAGAGAGAGAGAGAGAGAGAGAGAGAGAGAGAGAGAGAGAGAGAGAGAGAGTACGTACCTGTGTAATCAATTTGTCCGTCTCCGTTCGCATCTGCGATCCGTATCATATCATCCACTTCTTCCTCCGTTATTTTCTCTCCCAAATTTGTCATGACATCTTTAAGTTCGTTAGCGGTTATGTAACCATTTCTGTCCGTATCAAATAATTTGAAGGCCTCCAGGACTTCTTCTTGTAAATCAATCTTCTTCATCTTTTTTGAAATCAGAATAAGAAACTCTTCAAAATTAATTGTACCGTCCCCTGCAAAAACCAACACATAGAATACTTATAGTTAGTTTAACCTAATTGTCAGTTTCGAAGATTTTACTTTGCTTCTGGATTGTGGTTCAGACATTGATTAGTATGTTTTGTTTTGATAAGTTACATTACCATTATACTGAATTGTTTGGACACACACACACACACACACACACACACACACACACACACACACATTCCACATTTTTCTCAAATGTCATTGCTGTCGAATTAACTTTTATGAGTAAAACAATTCGATGCTCTTAAAGCAACAAAATGACCCAACAAACATACTTATTTGATATATGAACACAGAATACTTTCTACTAACGATTGAAATTTAAATCTTAATGATAAAGTTGATACAGAACTTATTTTAGAGACATACCCTGACTATGTTTTGAGAATGGAAATTTTTATTACCGTCACCGCAATATTGTTGATACGCAGGCTGTATCTATCCTGGATATATTTGATGTCTCATAGTTCCATGTTCCTTTCATTCTCAATTTTGATTGAACAGGTGGTGGGTGTAGCTACATTGTAGTTAGACGAAAGGTACTAGCCGTTCCGTAGAACCAAGCCTAATTTTCTTGGTGAGAATTCACATGATTAACTTCATTTGCCAGCTTTCAAAAATAACTCTGCTTTTGGGTTGCAATTGTGATTGGGTATGTTTCTGGTTTTTTTTATTTCTTTTGGATTGGGTATGTTTCTGTTTTAAGATTTTTGATTTGGTATTTTTCTGTTTTTGGGATTGTGATTCGGTATGTTTCTGTTTGACCAGAATAAGCTAACAAATGAACATTCAAAACTATTTAAGCACTTGAATCCTTACCATCGGTGTCAGACTCCTTGATCATATCATGTATGACTGTGTCTGAAGGATTTTGTCCTAGTGACCTCATTACTGTCCCAAGTTCCTTTGTTGTGATAGTTCCGTCGCCATCTTTGTCAAACAAAAGAAAAGCCTCTTTGAATTCTGTTAAAATATAAATTTAAAATTGTAAGCAGCAAAAACAAGTAAGTTACATCAATATACCAATATGATTGACAGAAACTAATTTCAGGATTTCATTGTTAACAAATACCTTTTGCTATCGACTTGTACTTAATTTTAATGATCAATATTACGTTAAATTTGGGGATGGAACAGATGTATATGTAAATGTTTTACGTCTCTGTTCAGACTCTTTGACTTATACCAAGGCAGTCAGTTCTTATGTGATGGAGGATGCTTTTTAAAAACCATTGGAAAACCATTTATTTGGGCAAGCGTAAGCGTATTAAGCGGTGAACGCATTGTAAAAAGCCAGGCAGTGCTTTAGATCACTTGGCAGCAAAACCCACCAAAAGCCAGCTTGTACCTTAAGTAATGCCGGTGAACGAAATAATGCTTTCCTGAGAATACACACAGGGGAAACGCCAACCCGGCCTACGCATTAATTCATTAAACAAGTTTGCACGCGCAGAAGGGGTGAAAAAAAATGGCCAAAAACGGCATACACTCGAGGCGTGGAAATAATGAAATATTTGTCTTACCGACTGTTATTACTGAAACACATGGCATTTTATTAAAATTTCAGAATAATTGTAATTGATTAAAGGCAGATTTGCTCTAATTTGGTGGCAATTTTACCATTTAAATACCGATTGAATGCGGGACACTTGCCTAAAATCGAAAATTATTTTTTTGAAAAATGTGATCTCTTTCAATCATTTGCTCATGCACCAAAGATGTTTTAATATGAATGGAAAGAACTTTTTCCCGTGTTTATTTTGATGTATAATTCGACAGTTAAATTTTCTGGTACAAAAAACGTACAAGTTTTAAAGTCGAAAAAATCTATGAAAATGTCGGATATGTGATCATGGGTCGGTCCCTTTTCCGGCTCATTTGACCCATAAATAATGCAACGGCAGCTTCCTCATGGTACACCATGTGTAAATTTGATAGTCCAGAGACGCTGTTTGGATTTATTTGCTGAAATAAAGTAAGTTTTACCATTTAAATAGTAATTTTCTTCACACTTTAAGCCGATTTTGCCGGAAATTTGGGTCTACTTTCAGGCAGCCATCTTAGAAAAGTGCCGTCACCGCCTCAAAGTTATTTTTTGCATTCCCGAAGGATCCTTTTGTATTTTGTACATGGTAGTCATTGTTTTTACACCATATAACATGCAGGATTGATTTGTGGTACCACTGAATATATGAAGTTTGCATGGATACCAATACACTGGCCTGCATGTACTCAGGACACATTGGCCTGTATGCTTTGTAGGCCTTCGATTTATTTGGCTGCTAAATAACATTCAACTGTCTTATTTTATTTATTTTATTTTAAATACATGAGAAATTGGTTTACTCAAAATATTTACCATTAATATTTGACCAGGAGCGTGGATTTCTACATAAAATATTCCTTAGATGAGGAACATCTTTCAACTTAGATTTAGCTCTCAATTCATAAATATGTACATTTTGAATTTCATCACAAGATTGGCACTGGTCTTAATTATATATTTTTTTTCAAATTCTAATGTAATAAAAACCCCGCCTTCCTTACTTTGGTACAAAGCATGAACTCATGGTTTATTATACAGTCCCATTTAATTGTTTAATCAAATTTTAACAGAAAAAAATAAATTTGAAATCCTATACAAATTGAAAATTTGCATAAAAACTGGACTCATACAGTGTGTATACATCTATGATCTAAGCTACTAAGTTATTTTTATTGTAATTAGCTCTGGCATATGCTACTATTGATTTTTTATGAAATTGTCATGTGCTGATTAAAGTGATTTTGAATTTTTATTAAAATAATGCATTCAAAGTCAGAACATTTGAATTATATTATTTCAGTAGCACATGACAGCTCTACTGTTTTTGCTCTAAAACTTTAGAGGAGACAGCATCTTTTTGCTTATGTAATAATTGAATTTGCTAAATAATGAAATGAAATTATAATTTAACTTAAACCATAAACTGATAGGTCTAAAACATTGCAAATTGTCCATTATAATCTTGATTCAACACCCACAACTGAGCCAAGTCATTAAAGTCACTTTGCTTAATTTAGTTTGACAGATGTGTTTAGATGTGAGTTACAAACACATAGACATACCATACCTACAACAATACATGTGTCCATCATCTGATGTTGACTTTAAAGCCAGAGTAATTCAAATTTAAGCTAACATGGCCCATCATAAGTTGTCATTTAATTCAGATGATGAACAAGTATGGGACCAGAGAAAGACCCCCCCCCCCCCATCCCCCCCCCTGATTATTTCAATATGAAAAATGATTTCACTTTTTGTGAAATTTGGACATGCAATGTAAGGCACTTATAAACTTTTTTTTATTCAGCAACAAACACCTTATTTCACATCTGGTAGTTATATTATTCCTTGCTGATTTTGTTTCAGTTCATGGATTTAACAAGTTTTCACTGATAACTCATGACTTGTGCATTTTTTTCATTTATAATGATGATAAAACCCTTTTTTAGACTGGTAAAATTAGTATTTAAATTAAATATTTACTATATAAAATAAACTAAATTGATGTGGAATTATAATAAGTATTTGATGTAAATCTTATTTACACTTTCATTTGTGTAACATTCAACCTCAAATTAACCCTCATATAAGCTGAAAATGATCAGGAAAGAATAAAATTCATGATTGAACACTGAAATTACACATTAAACAACTAAAATACATGTGTATATATATATACATGTATGTATATGAAATTTTGTGATATGAAATATTGAAGCAATGTCTAAAGATGTTAATCCACAGCTAAGCTCAAACCCAAGTTAATATTGTTTTCACAAGCACTGTCTCAACATAATATAGTTTATGCTTTTTCCCTCATTAAAATGTCAAGTCCATGACTACTTCACATGTACAATTAGTTTTAAAATTTAAAAAAAATGAGATATATCTTTGGTTAGTTTTGATGCAGCATTTTAATTATTTAATGTATGCATTTCATTTTCAATTTATAAATACTTTATTGCACACCTGCATATTCTGGTGTTGGTTTGAAATAAGTCAAATATTGTAGTAGACTACTCATGTACATGTATATAACACATATGGCTTGTAATGGGTAAATATGTTGTACATAATCATGCAGTTTTAAAATTCCTCAAATCCTACCCTCCCATCACACATATGTTCTCTCTCTCTCTCTCTCTCTCTCTCTCTCTCTCTCTCTCTCATACACACACACACACACACACACACATTAATGCTGATTATTTGGACCAGCAAGACATATTGCTTTGAGTGGAGGTCAACATCAGAGATCCTACCATTTCTATGTTTTACTACACAGTTAAACCTGACTATCAAGGCCACCCAAAGGAACAGTAAAAGTGGCCTTAATGGACAGGTGACCTTTGTATACAGGTTCAAATAATATGAATAAAGAACAATTAGGATACAATTATACTGGCCTTTATAGGCAGGTGACCATTATATAAATGTGGCCTTGAGGGCAGGTCGGGCTGTAATTCCTATGATTTTTTTTTACCCTTTTCTTATATTTTCCTATCATGATTTTTGTTACTGGAATTCAGAATGGGGACATTTTCTTGCATTTAGTACATATATGAAACAACATTCACGTTTATGTATTTTTAAACCAGTAAGTATACATTGCAGTTGCCAATATTTTATGTTTGTTAGTAAAAGGGGGAACAGAAATGGCTGTAGGAGAGGCCATGGATGTATATTTTTGTGCAAATTATTAAAAAATATTCCTATAATTTTATTGGAAACTCCTATAATTTTCTATAAAACTCCTATAATTTTGATGCCACATTCCTATTTTTCCTATATTTTGGACCTCAAAATGGTAGGATCCCTGCAACATGTAGCGATTAGAGGTAAGCGCAATATGTAAACATGCTGGGCAGCTGACAGTACATGTAGGTAGAAAAATCGATAATGCATGCAACAGTCATGACTGTGAGATGAAGCGAAACACGATATTGACGTCACTACGTCAGATGTATGTACAATGTATGAGTACATTGAAGGTCACGGCCATATTTGTTTTCATTGACGACAAATGAAGGCTCTTGGTTTTTTGCTTTTTTCAGATATTGACACCGCATGCACCAGGTATAATACTTTGTTAAAATAAATTACAATAATATTGTAATACTATGTCAAAATTTCAAAGAGAAAAGACCATGGTACAAAAAACGTACAAGTTTTAAAAATCGAGTCGAGTTTCATGCTGATTAGGCTACAGTGATTTTTAAGGGAAATCAGGTGCCGTCAGAAATAGAGGTTTTTTTGCAAGTATGCGTTGTTACGCCACATAGCGGTGTTGCCGCATAAACGCGCTCAACACGTCTATGCGGGGAATTCCAACGCATAAAGAGGTCCGCCACGTTTATGCGGCGGCGTTCATCGCATAAAGATGTGTTGCTTATATGCGGCGCAAGGCTGCCTTTTTGACGCATAACGATGGCTGATTTTAACGAGTTGGTATGAAATTTAAAAAGAGCTGATATCTCGACAAAAACGGTGGTGT
The DNA here is from genome assembly GCA_021292105.1 of Anadara kagoshimensis. Taxonomy (NCBI): domain Eukaryota; kingdom Metazoa; phylum Mollusca; class Bivalvia; order Arcoida; family Arcidae; genus Anadara; species Anadara kagoshimensis. Next base: position 33,664,049 of record CM037858.1, read on the forward strand.
TGATATAAATTATGACGACGACGGTGACAATTGAGAATCCATGTTGTTGGTGTTGTTGATAATAGTAATAATAATACGAGGATGGGGACAGGGACGATGAGAGCGCGACGACGATGTTACCGTCGTCGTGCCGACGGCGGTGGCGATTATGACTGTTGATGATCGTTAAATTGTGATTTTGGCAGATTTTCTACTTTTGATTTAATAATAATAATAATAATAAAAATAAAAAAAATAATAATATAATGATGATCATCGCGATGGTGGTGGTGCTTTATGTGAAGGTGGTAATAATGGTGGAGGTGTAAATGCAGGTGATGATAGTAGGGCCTAATTGTTTTCTTTATGCGGCGGAATGTAGCCTTTTTGCCGCATAAAAGCTTTCTCTTTATGCGTTGAAATTCCCCGCATAGACGTGTTGGAACACGTTTATGCGGCAACACCGCTATGTGGCGTAACAATGCGTGTCATCCAGAATTTTTTCATACATGCGTAATTTTAAATTCAAAACAAATCTGCTGATAATGCGTTTACACCCATAAATGCAAATTTTACCGTTAAAATACGACACTGAATTTAGTGTACACTGAAGCTCGCGGCCATATTTGTTTTCATTGACGACGAATGAAGGATCTTGGTTTTTTGCTTTTTTCAGATATACACACCGTATGCACCAGGTATAATATTTTGCGAAAATAAATAACAATAGTATTGTAATGTTATGTCAAAATTTCAAAGAGAAATATTCATGACACAAAAAACGTACAAGTTTTAAAAATTGAGGCATGCTGATTAACAGTGATTTTCAAGAGAAACCAGGTGCCGTCAGAAAATCGCGAATTTTTTGTAAGTATGCATGTCATCTCGGATTTTTTCATACTGCGAAATTCTAAGTTCATGACAAATTTTCTTATAATGCGTTCACACCCATAAATGCAAAGTTTACCGTTCAAACACGACACTGAATTTACTGTACACTGAAGCTCGCGGCCATTTTTGTTTTCATTGACGACGAATGGAGGCTCTTGGTTTTTTGCTTTTTTCAGATATCTACACTTTATGCACCAGGTATAATATTTTAAGGAAATAAATAACAATAGTATTGTAATGTTATGTCAAAATTTCAGAGAGAAATATTCATGGTACAAAAAACGTACAAGTTTTAAAAATCGAGTTGAATTTCGTGCTGATTTTCAAGAGAAATCGGGTGCCGTCAGAAAATCGCGAATTTTTTATAAGTATGATATGTCATCTAAAATTTTATAATACATACGAAATTTTAAGTTTATGATACATGTGCTTATATTGAGTTTTCACACATACATGCAAATTTTACCGTTAAAATACGAAACTGAATGTGACCGATTGTTTTCCGGTGTCAGACACTTGACAAAAAATAATCCCGTTTTTTCGACCGCGGAAGGTTTCAAAAAACAAAACCGAAACACAATTTGCTCTTGGCGTTTCCCCTGACAATCGTGCGATATATGCGTTGTATTTTATAATCAGATTACCATAAAATGTTTTAAAAAATGACAAAACTCCATTAACACAAGACATAATCTCACCCTTTCTCGGTTGTTCACTTACCATCAATTTGACATGGAGTAAGATCAAGATGCCCAGTCTGGAATAAAAACAAGAACAGGTTAAAGTATGCCTGTAGAAATCAAACACATACATACCGGTTCATGATAGAAAAACCGGACAAAATGTATCACAAAATGATAAAGTTTTGTATACATAAAATACGTATTTGTTGGTGCTTTGAGAAAAATGTTCTACACATCAATCATGAAAGGAATTGAGCTCGCGGGTTGCGGAAGAGTAATGAGCCGGTCTCCTATTTGCAGAATTATGCCTATAAAGTAATGAAGTAATGACTAGTGCACAGGTAAATAGTAACAAAAGCACAAACGTTTAAAATAAACATTTATTCAAAATTCATTTATAGACATTAAATTTAAATTTACTTATTCAATGGTCTGTACCAATGATTTATTTGCATGAATGGTTTGCTTACAGCCATGGAACAGCTATGGTTTTGATATGGTTATTTACTTGCAGTACAGACCAGTCGAAAGTTTAATTGTGAACTAACGAAAATTAATCTTAAGCTAAGCTCAGTTGCCTAGTGGCCGAGATATAGATAGATATAATGTCCAAAAAGCTGCCGAGCTGTCGAAATACAATTAATTATGAGATGCCAAGATAAACTGTGAATTCGGCACTATTTCGCTAGCTTATTTTTAAAAGTTTCGATTGGTCTGTACTGTATCAAGTCTATAAAAAGTGAAAAATAAAGTAGTTACTTATGGATACAATTAAGAGACGTGTTTTGAAAACAAAAAGTTATTATTCTAAAAATAAATACAGCGCCACTATAAGAAATTAAATTTACTGAGTTCAATAAACTTTGATAATGATCTTGTGGGTGGTTTCGTCAAAATTGTTTTGAAGACGTTTTGTAAATTAAATTGTATTATGATTTTAAAAAAACCCATGAATACAGCACCATAAAAAGCAATTAAAATATACTGAATTTAAATGAACTCCAGTAATCTGAGGGTGGTTTTACCCGTCAAAGTTGTTTAGCGCGGTATCTAAGGGTGACAGTGTCACAAAAACATTAAAGCGACCTTGTAAAATCATACATTATTTTTCGTTTAATGTTAAGTTGTACAGTGAGTATGTAATATTTGAATGTTTTAAATAACTGTATTAATATAGATATATTTACTCACCATTGTATCTCAGACATAAAAGCCAAAAAACGACTCACATAAGTAAAATGTACTTATTATAACTAAAATTATGTATATTCATATATTTTAACACATTTTAAATGAACAGACTATTTTTACATTGTTGCGTGACATTTACTTTTGATATAATGAACTTCCCCTCTTTGATATGGTGTGTTTGTCTTTGTATTTTATTTATTCAGAGGTTTAACTATTTTATATTGTGATTTCTATATAAAACTCTATTAAACGTTCCTATAGAGGATTCTAACTTGTGTCTATAGTATAAGTCCAGTAAATAAACTCGCATGTTAAACAAGTGAATGCCTTGTCTGATCTTTACGGAACCACTTTGATGCCACAAAACAAAATATTTTGAAATCGACCTCACGGCTGTTGAACGGCTAATTTGAAAATCGAGTGTACGATAATGGAAAGTCGTAATTCTTGCACACGGTTTTCTGAAGTACGCAGTCTTAAAGTCGTGCACTCGAATTCATAGTCATACCCTCGATTTCAAAAGTCATGCGTTCGATTCCAAAATGCGTATCATTCTGTGTTACTAAAAGATCTGGTTTCGTAGTACTTTGTAACTAACCATCGGTTAAGGTATATTGAAATATTTTTGTGAACTATAAGATGCAATGTATTCTTGTGAGTCAAATAAACCAAAAGCATAATTGTGATACATTACTTAAATTGATTTTAAAATAGACAGTTAAGGCGAATAAAAATAAAAAAACCGAAAAATAAAACATTTGCATGCCTAGCGACCGAATGGTATTGTCCTTGCCTTTCATTGCCGCCTAAGTTTTCAGAGACGGTTTCTATTTTTTTCCCTACCCATACTGGATCTCATATTTTACTGCTGGACATTTAAATGTACGTTACAAAATTATTCAGAAAACACACAAGTCCAACCCTAAAGTTTGGAGATCCCAATAAATGTAGTTTATATGTAGGCAAGAGTTTGTCAGCTAGCACAAATTTTGACATGTTTAATTGTCATGTGCTACTTTTAAATTTTTATTTAATAATACATTCAAAAGTAGCACATGTATTATTTCGTAAAAATTCAAAAGTAGCACATGACATAACCAATAATTTCTTTTACAGTTTCTTACAAGGGACTAACTGGTGGTTTTTAATGACAAAATGAATTGTTACTGATACAATGAATTATTTTCTTCGAATTTGCTTTATAATCACATGGAACTAAGATTTTACAGCCATTTCAGTATTTTCTGTTTATTCGGTCCATATTTCAAGACATTGGATTTTTTCTTAATCTTTTCATTTGTTTTACCACTCGCAGTAAGTTCACTTGAACTAAATTTGAACCCTTTATCAATTATGTCATTTGGAATGCATTCTATAACAGTAAATTAAAAGAGTCTTTCGACATATATAAGTTAACAAATCATAATACGAAGACCGTCAAAACTGCTGATTCACAAAGGTTATATAAGGGGGACTGCAAACGTTCTGGTTGGACCTGTCAACGACCCACACCAATGTACCATGTGATCATACTGTTTAACGCGTCTTTAGATAATTTACTCAAATGGTTTTATAAAATTGCATAATTTGGACGTTTCCAATAAAATGACCTTTTCCATATATATGTAAACCTATGAGCATCTCTGCAAAGCATTATTGTACCAGTGATAATCCAAAACTTTTTTAACAGCATAGATCAATAAGATCCTAACGACTAAAAACCAAACATATAGACTTTTAAAAAATTATGTATTTTTTTGTTTATTCAATTATATTTATTTATTTATTTATTTATGAGAGAGAGAGAGAGAGAGAGAGAGAGAGAAAAGAGAGAGAGAGAGAGAGAGAGAGAGAGAGAGAGAGAGAGAGGAAACAATAAATATTAGTAGAGTTTATTAGATCTAAGGATAATTGCCACTTAGCCTATTTCTGGTGTTCATGAAAAGTCATTTGAACGACTTGTAAATACAATGTAAATCGTACTTTAGTAACCTGATATACTGAAGTTAAATTTAGTAACATTTTTACCTTTGAATGAAAATGGCAAATATAACTTGTATATACCTATAGTTTAACATTTTTGTTATTTTCCTCCGTGTAATGTTTTATTTTTCATTTCAAACTTTCAATAATCGAATGCTAGATTTACGTACCCTTCTTCTAAATTTTTGCTCATCAACACCTGTGGAATTTAACATGATAAAACATAGCAATAAATTAAATGACTGTTAAACTTACTTACCATTCTGTAAATGTATGGTTGTCTATACCTGTGAAATGTAGCTTATAAAAATATAATTACCTGAAAACGGTTCGCCATTTTGCCACCTTTGGCGTTTACATGCACATTTGGTGACGTCATGGGTTCTCCACATATGACGTCATATTGAACAAAAATCAGATGGGCACTGCATGGCTAATGTGACGTATTCCATAACTAATATAACATTAAAAAGTCAAGGACGGTGACGTGTGTAAAAAGTTATTTCGCAATATCGAAATAGTATTTCGTATTTTTGTGCATTATGTACAATAAATGAGGTTTGAAATGAAAACGCACATTTCTAATTAAATTAGAGTAATGCTGCAACGCTGACGTCGTATACAACACCTCAAACACTGTGAAATTACGGCAGTTTTTCGACACCTCCATCGCAATATTGTATGTACAATTACACCAAATAACAATGCTCTGTTAAAGAAGACTGACAAGAAAGTGGGAATTCCCTTCTTTTGTTTGTCAAAAGAATGAAAAACTGAAAAACCTATCCACAAGAGAAAAGTGAGCAACTCGACCAATACACTTAATAATGTATATTGAGGAATGGTGAGGAGCCCACAGTGCAAGGTAAAACCATCGACCATTGACAAGCAATCACATAGAGGGATTCGAATCCACTATATGCTGCAATTTGCACTCAAGACCACTCGGTTCTCCATGCCCCCAGTAATGAAATACAATAATTTAACTACAAAAATATACGATTTGACCTGTTGTTCCCCACCGCCATCATCCATATTAGAACATGTTTTATGACTTACGCTGGTTCGCCATTATTGAAACTCAGTTAGTTTAAAACAATATTTATTTGATAGGCATGTCACAAACGAATGATATGAAAATTAGAACATAGAGGCAATTAGATCCTGACTTTAAGAAGCACTGAACCACGCATAAACATACCGGTTCATGTTCAAAACAGCAATCCAAGCTCCAGATTGGTAAGCACCTCCCTTCCAGTAAGTTACACACGCCGCATGTGAAATGAAAATGCAAAGAAAACACGGGGCATCACTATTATATCCATAGTAACCTATGACACTGAGCAAATATTCTAAATTTGATATCAAATTTATTTCCACAATTACTCGGCGGAAATACTATTGTTAGACAGTTTGTTGTTCATTGTTCTAAAGTAGCATTGTGCTAATACATGTACAATGTTTCTTATACAAGTACTTTATGCATTTCATTATCAACGCTGAATGAAATGGTTAAAAGTTTTTATTTATCGTATGTTTGATTTCAAGTAAAAAGCGCGATAACTCGGTTATCTATATAGACATTATGATGAAAATGTAGGTATAAACACAGCTACTATTGTTTCAGGGAACTTAGATAGTCGTTTATTTGTCAATTAAGCTTCTCCGTTTAGTATTTTGTATCTAATGTTATGCATTTTGAGTTCTAAATATAAAAGCCTAATTGAATGTAAAAAATATAACTGTTTCGCAGTCCTCTGGTTTTGCTATACGTACCGAAAAAATGTTGTTTTTCGTGCACTGCACATATACCCTCCCTTATCTCGTATGCAATTTTTTAGCATTCCATGAAGGACAACTCTTATACATATATATTTTGTATGAGTTCATCTGAAGGACAACCTTGTTTTCACCCATGTGAAAATAATTAGCTATATATAGTATTCAGATCAACCAGATGCGAGTTACACCTGATGTACATACTAGTATACATCACATTAATTTTTCTTTGTATTAAAAAAAAAACCAAAAGTTTAGGTATATACATGTTTTGTATTACAACTCTAGGTCTGCAAACCTCATAGGATTGGTAAGTGATATGATTTTAATACAGAAATGTCAAAATAATACCAAGATTACAATACTTGATTTCATATTAAGAAACTATCTAAGTTACCTGGGACAATAGTAAGAGCTCAGGAACTACTTTTAATTTAAAAACAATCAGTTAGAGCGCAACAAAACTGGTTAACATAATCTTATTCTTTAAGTGATGGTTCAATACAGCTGAGTTTTTGGCTGCGATTCTCAAGATGTTGTATCAATGTGTAATTTTAAATTTTGCGTAATATTTCTGTCTTATAATACATGTATGTGTTAATATGCATGTATTTATATACACATGTATTTCTGTTTCGAAGATGTCGCGGATCATGGCGTGTTTACAAACCAAACACGTTTGTCTTTTTTATGTAAATCGGACTGGCATTTACATTTTCAATATTAAGAGAAACAGTCATTGCTTGTAGTACCAGATTGAAATTCATAACCTACGATCTATTTATCTACATATTACTCTAGCACGTGGCATGCAAAATGCATAACTTCAACAAAGTGTAACCAAAAACATTATTCGAACAGTGTGTCAATCAACAATATCTGTTACAGAAGTGCAAGAGGGTAGGTTCCAGACAATAATATTAAACCATGGTATCTTTTCTGTAGTTCTCGAAAGTAGGATAACAAGCTGCCTTATTGTCTTTTCTCGCATCTTTTGTTTTCAGAGACGCATTGTTGAATAAAAAGATATAACAAGGTTTGTCATAACCAGAAATAGTTATAGTATATAACACAGAAACAATGATATTTTGTATATTTTATTGTAAAACTATTAATATGTTTATAAAGATAGAAACTATACGAGTCGTGATTTCTCAGGACTCTTTAAGTTCGTAGCATTGGTGTCATTCTTAAGAGCTATACCTGTAAGCAGGTACCACGAACTTTGGTAGTATACATGAGACCAGCGACATTAATACATGTCGCTGACGAAACCTTTCGATGATTAGATCGAAATAAAGTAATGGTGCATATAGTTATATATTTCACATTTTATCCATTTTTTTAAACATAAATGTTTTAAAATATTTAAAACATTTGCATGTTTAGTATGACAAAGTAAAATGCAAAATACAATATCAAGGTATACAATAAAGATAAAAAAAACAAACAAACAAACAAACAAAACAAACACATGTGGTATGGACAGACACAGAATTATGTAACAACTATTAACCAATATCCAATGGACATAAACCAAATTATCTGCAAATGTATAAGGCTCCACACACAAATTTTTCCTTGTTCCACTACAGATTTCATAAATTTAAACAAGCAGTTTGAACGTTCCCTTACGAAAACTTTTAACAACAAAAAGCAACAAAAGTAGTTTAACAAAATGCTTCACATAATGCACTGAATTATCCAACAAGAAGTACATGTATCACAAAAAGCTGTAAATCATTAAGACAACATGTACTTGTATCACAATAGGCACTGAACTTTTACCTAAATTACAATGAAAAATGTACATTGTCAAGTGATATCACAGTTTACCATAACAAATTTAAACACCGTAGATAACAATTGCTGGTATCTTTCAAACCATTGCTAAGATGTCAGCATTTGGACAAACTCTGAAATAGAGAAACAAAACCATTTAGTCGAATTATATTATATATATACTTATTCGATTCTTATGGCAATTCCAAAAATGATAATAATTGTAAGTCTATTGGAAAAATACCAAGTGTTTAGTCAGAGAAATGAGTGAAGGGTTGAGCAATGGATTGGTGTTTTACGCCCCAATAGAGTTTATCACTTACATAAAGGCGACCAGTTTAGAGAAGAGTAAACAACCGACCTTAGGCAAGCGAACTGACAAACATTCTCACAATAGGACCTGTGTCGGGTGGGATTCGAACCCTATATATAAAAAGATTAAGTCGTCAACATTTTTATATTTTTACGGATGGCGCATATAAAGTTAGTATGTGCATATCTTCTTGATAGACATCTATAAGTGATATAAACTCCCACAGATTATGATAAGGTTTTTAACACTACGCCGTTGATGCTTAAAGTAGTTCAACCACAATGAAAATAAGCAATGCCATGGATTTGCAAGCACATGGAACCTTGCAGGATGTATAAAAAACTCACTTCGTGTATTTATCCTTCCTTTCGAATCCATTCCAATCTCTCTGATCATTTCATTTACTTCTTGGTCTGAAAATCTTTCACCTAAATTTGTCATAACTTTCCGGAAATCTGACGCATGGATTAGTCCGTTTCCAGTTTTGTCAAATACACTAAAAGCTTCCGTTAGTTCAGCGGGACTATCCGTGATTTGCATTCTTGAAGCAACCATTTCTGCGAATTCCTCAAATTCTATCTCTCCGTTTCCTATAAAAAAAGTCATTAGTTATTTATAATGTTGTCTATGGATATGATTTAGTAATTGTTCTTGTAGATTTGTAGATCTAAAATAATTTGTAAATTTGCTAAATATGAATTTATTTCAAGACTATCATTGATTAATTATATAAAAATTAGAAACATATACAAAACTCAAAACTAGACACAAAAACAGGGCAAAGATAAGCTTGAAACCATAAAAAAGACCGAAAGGAAAGCCGTTATACGGACTATATATCCATGGTTCAAGACCAAATAAATAAAATCAAATTTAAGATTGACATGATCATCCCTTGAACTATGATACGTCAAATATATCCAAGATAATTTTGGATACAGAGACCATTTGTATATTTTTTGTCTATTTATGAAACGTTTTACCATCTACGTCCACTTCATTTATCATTTCATGGAGTTCAGCTTCCGTGGGGTTTTGTCCTAGGGATTCCATGACAGCCCCGAGTTCTGCTGTAGTGACAGTACCATCGCCATCTTTATCAAACACTTTAAACGCCTCTCTCAACTCTGAAAGTAAAAAGTTTATATACATGTACTTATATATACTCATCGTTTCTATATTGGGAGAGACTGAAGCAACTAAAGCAATGTAATTTATTTAACACGCGAAAAAGGATATATTTGACCTCCCATAGTTCCATGTTTCTTTCACTTTCAATTTTGGTTACAAACGTGTGGATGTAGCTAGCTAAACAGGAGATGCTTACCCTTACGGAGCACCCGGTCTCGCTCCACTGGTGGAAGATCATGTGTTCAACAAAAATTGTCAGTTTCAAAATGTTTAATTTGGTTTGGCATTGTGATTTGGACATGAATTAGCTAGTATGTTTCTTTTTAAGTCTAAATACAATATAGAATTTTAGTAGTTATAAACCAAATTAAGGATATACATTTTTTTCAACAGATGTTGGTTTGAGTTAATATAAAACGAAAAAAAGTATTCTTCAGAAAGTAACTTAACTTGACTTATTAATCTATAACAATATCCAACTAGATGCCAAATATCTGCCGGCAGACAATTTGTTGGTTGTTAAACTCGTCCTAGGCCTGGACTGGCATCCTATCAAAGGGGGAGAGGGGTGTGATGCCCTCTCGGTTGTTTCACGCCAATGAAATCGCGCGCATCACCAGCGTTGCGTGCTCAAAATTTCAGAGTTCACCTTACCCTATGGAAACATATTAACTCACCATTCAATTGTTCTTCTGTAAATGTTGCTGCCGCCTATAAACATAAAATAGAAGAAAATATATGACATAAGAAGCTAATATTGGAATTCCATAACATGATGAATGCATCACAAATGACAGCAAAAACTGAAATTGGAAAAGTTATGACATGGATGGAAAAATTAAAACTAGAAAAGTTATGGCAAAGGACAACACAATTGAAAATCTGACAAGTAAGACAAAATCAAAAATCAAAATAGGTATAACCAACAAACAAAGATCACTAATTACATGTACATGCCGGAACATAATCTGAGAATATATATTTATGTGTCTAAAATTGAAGATTTATTTGTTTTCAGTTTACCTTTCCAAACTTCGCCGAATTAAACATAACATTTCATTATAGATATTTAAATTTTTAGAAAAAATTACATGTTCTTATTTTTATGTTTATGTTAAACCCATCTACTTTCTCTATGTAATGCTTTAACGCATAACAATATCGAAAACACTTATATCGAAATCAAAAAGAGAAAAATAATCTGAATTATACAAATTGGAAATAATAAAAAAAAATCTTACCATCTCCACCTATAAGAGATACCAAGATAAGCAACAATAATAATTCATTAGTTTTGAGGAAAAATTATATTTATGAACATTACCTTTCCCGTGGCGTAGACTTCATACGACATTTTTATTTTTTGTGGTATTTTTTTATAATGTTAGGGCTTATATTTTAAGTTAAGTAGTTTTAAATTGGTCATTTAATACAAGGATTCGTTATGTCTTTGTGTTGAGATTAGAATTATAGTTTTATGGTGTATATATACAAACAATTATAGCCAGATATTATAATACATTTAAATTGCTGTTTAATGACACTTTTACTTTGAGGATTATATATCAATTTTAACAATAAGGTGACATTAAGGTGATATTTGCCTGTATAGTCTATTGGTGGTTGATTGATTGAATGGGGTTTATCTCCCATATACGGAACGACTACTCTACCAACAAGGCTACCATAGTGGTATGTCGTTGCGAGGAATTTCAACGCATAAAGAAGACAAAATCTTGTTCTGAGTCACTAGACGCACACGTCCGCATACACTGACTATGACTTGATTCCAGAGACTCCAATACCACAGGGTTTATGTCCCAGACTAGAGGACGGAAATGCAAAAGTCAAAATTATACGAAAATCACAGATTAACGTCGTCATCGACGGTAAAACATCGTCGTCTCCCTCTAATCGTCAGCATCCTTGTCCTCCTTACAATTATTATTACCATTATCAATAACAACATAAATTATCATGTGTCATCGTCGTCATCATTAATGTCACCACCACTGTTTTTTGTCGCGATATAAGCTCTTTATACTATTAGTTAAAATAAGTCCTCTTTATGCGTCAAAAAAGCACCCTTGTGCCGCATATAAGCAAAATCTCTTTATGCGTTGAAATTCCCCGCATAGACGCGTCGGGAGCGTTAAATGCGGCAACACCGCTATGTGGTGTTACATGGCGTGCGATATCGTTTGGCGGATTGGTAAATGGGTATGTGGAAATAAATGATCTAAAAATCTATTTCATCCCTGTCAATATGCGTATTCTTTTGTAGTTGCGTAATATTTCAAACAAGCTAGGGTTTGTATAGTTTAGTCATTATTTAGGAAGTAATTTCTGCTCCATGTTAATTACAACAATGTCATTTAGATACATTAGTGTCTTGTCGTATCTCGATCATTATAATAACACCTGTTTATTCCAAAATAAATTTAACCAAAATTTTGTTTACTTAAATTGTTTGAAATCCTAATAATTTTCTTAATTGTTTAAGCAATTCTTTTTAGGGGTTATTTTGAAAAGTGTAACAAACATTTGAGTTAGTTTGGCAAAAATATGAATGTGTAGTTCCGAAATAGATTGCAAAATTTTATAAATTTAAGTTTAGGAAAATCTTAAATAATGGTATCACATTTTTGTCATTCATATATTAAGTTTTTTAATAGGTTTGTATTGTTATAAGGTTGTTTGGACATCAGCGATTAATATTTTTAGCCATTCCCGATGACAGCAAGTTTGTTAATATCTTAGGATTAATTAAGAACAATTTAGTGTTTGCGATTGTGTCTTGTGCAAGCGCCTACTAAGGTCGACTTTAGGGTGTTAGCTCGCCCAGTCAGTAAACATATTAATGTCCCAATCACTTTATACTAACACCGATGAATCAGTCAATACTCTGTCCTCTGAATACCGACAACAAGGCATGGATGTATTTTCTCAGATTGTAAAGTCTGATATATGACCTGACCGGGATTCGAACCCACAACATCCCGCTTTCGAACCAGACGCTCTAACATCGAGCTACAGGGGTGGTTTTTATAGGGTTTCTATCAGAACCACGAAATATTGACATTATTGAAGAAGACTATTGCTGAAACATTGTGCTTGACATCTGGGACTGAACAGAGTAGAGATTCCGGTTATTTTGTCTAACATCATAAGGACTGCATACATAAATGTACTCGGCACAGAATTTATGCAGAACGTTGTAAAATATGGAGAGAAGATTGTCAACAAATCATTCAAGTCAGCATACAGATATGTAGACAACCTTCTATCTCTTAATAATCTCTAATTTGGAGACTATGTGAACGTGACTATCCCAGTGAGCTCAAAAGAAAAGTTACAACTTCTGCTTCATAATCGGTCATATACCTCAGTTGTGATACCCAGTAAAGACTACATTATAGTAACTATATGACAAAAAAGCTGACTGGGTGTTTGATTGGTTCCTAAGTTTTATTGATAACATTTTAAAGCAATTTGAAAGTCATATCACATGCATATGGAATTCTAAAAAGAAAACCGCCAATATTAGGAAATGTATGAACACATGCACATTGTACAAGTTTAGAAATGTTGGCATCGTAAAATAATTCTAAACGGTCCATGTAGATAGTTTTACAACGCAACCAGAGTACCCGTGAACTGACAAACAGTCTCTAGACTAGGTTGATGAAAGTAACTGAGATTCTTTAGCGCTTTAGACCACTCGGCCACCGAGTCCACCAAAAGCTATTTGAGTGTTTGATATTTGATAACAAACCATCCTCACGACAGAAATTGCGTGATACCCAACAAATACTCTATAACTTCGTTTAGGAAAGACCAAAAGATTCCAGTAAGGACAATAAAATCTAACAAGGAAATGTGCATTGTGTAATGTTGTGAATTCTAGTCCGTGGGCTAGGTGGACCCACCGTGCGCCCCCCCCCAGGATCCTGGGGGGGGGGGGGGGGGGGCGCACGTGTGCTCACCTAGCCCACGAACTATTCTTTAAATATTTTGTAACACAATCTGTTTAGTGAAATATTTATTTACGTCTAATGACTGTTATTCATTGTATATCTATGACAAACGAATCTGATCTATATTGGCACGTGTATCGATGATTGATAATAAAATTTTAAATTAAATTTATAATTTGATATAGTATATTGATAAACCATTCATATTAAATTGGAATGAGATATTTCACACATAATCGATCATGTTCCTATAGGTAAATTGAATATATATACAGTACAGACCAGTCGAAAGTTTAACGCCTGCATACCAAGCTCTGTTATCGACTGTTCGATATATATAAAGCTAGTGAATGGTCGAAAGTCTTCCAAAAAATGAAAAATATCAGTTAGCGAAAAGCTTTCCAGAAATATCAAAATATAAGATATAAGATATAAGCCGCGGATTTGACACTAATTTCGTTAGCTAATTGTTATATTTTTTTGACAGGTCTTTACTTTTTTTTATATAGAGATCAAATGGCTACAGTTTTAAAAACAGAAAACTGTGACACCGAACAATATCCGTATTTTGATTCAACCATGACTATTTAAATTACTTATTTTAAATTTTAAAAATTATAATTTCCATTTTTCGCCTGACCATGACATGAATACAATTCCGTGACCCTGTCATGGTATAATGTTTACACAGTAAAGACGAACAATGTTAATTAACAAAATCTGATACTACAAACCAATGTAAATACAAAAAATTCCGTTTTTACAAAAACTTACCATTTTGAACAATGAATGGCCTAACCACTCGTCCTTAATGTCCAAAGAAGAGTATACCACAAGATATAGTCATTAAACACTGTCTTTCAATATTTCTACACCTATTGATTTAAAATTTCACCGAGGCTTCATTCAAACAGTGAATTGATTTTTATAGTCTCACCAATACGCAAGGACAAGTAAATGTTTGCTTACAACAAACAGTATATCGTTTTTTGAATTGTACTAGGTTTTAAAACTTCTTTATGACAAATTTAGTGAATACAAGTTGGAATTACTTCTATATACAACATTATAATCAGTAGTATTTGGTTACCCGTTTTTATTTATTGACTAATCGTGCGAAGGATCATATTTTAAGTTCTATTGTCAATGTTTGTGAGAAGTATAATAAAATACGAGTATATTGACAAAAATATACACTGTGGTTATTTTCTCTTCTTTTTTATATTTAAAACCCAATCATTCGCTCCAGATAAGAACAACATTGGTTATGATTTACTTTTTACAATACAGGCCTGTCGAAAATTTAACACTAAGCTAACGAATTAGTGCAGATAGAGAAGCGGCACCACTTCTTGGTTCCTTGTTATCAATATCTTGGCAGGTTTTCGGCACTTGCTACCTTTCTCTTGACAGCTTTTCAACCACTATAGTTACCCATTCGGCTGCCGAGTCCCGTCTCATTTTCGTTATTTCGGCATTAAACTTTCGACGAGTCCGTACTGCTGAAATTTATAGTATAAAAATGATTTACCTCGCCTAAAGACTGTTTGTTATTTTCATAAAATTACATGTAAATTTACTGTTTTGAACGATTTAATAACAGCTAAACCTTGTTATTATGTCCATCGATAACATTGTCGCCTCACTTTATGCACCTTCGCCTATAGCTGGCGACGTCTCGATGGAAGTGAAATATTCTTGTCTGGGACGTTAAACACCATTACTATACTCAGAATACAAACTGCTTCTCGATACCTTTGCCACCTCGCTTATCGTCACACTATTTTGAAGACCCAAATTTCGTTTGTTCTGTGTTTATCTTTATAAGGTTCCTGTAATTTATCGCCAAACCCCTTCATAATCGAAGAATTCGGTGTGGCCTAACGGATAAGACGTCATGATCAGTCTTCAAATCCACGGTATCTCAACGTTGTGAGTTTAAATCCCGCTCGGACCACATGTGGGAAAGTGAATTTTACTTGTCATTGGCCTTTACTGATTCACCTGGTATCAGTATAATGGACTGGGGGAATGGTATGCTTGTCTGCGGCGTACTGGCTCGTGAGCTAGCACGTTAAAGTCGCCCTGAGTGCGCGCTAGTACAAGGCAGACCATACAACACACTTGCACTTCACATGCATACACAAAATTGTTCATAGATTAATCCATAGAGATTAATAAGATAGTTCTCGTCGCAGATAGCTGAAAATTGCTGATGGGACGTTAAGCAACATTCAACCAACCAACCAACCTTCATAACCGAACAAGGTATTATTGTATTTTATGTGTCACAATGACTGGAAAAGTTGTTATTTACGTATTGCATATTATATATTAAACATGGTATCCATTGGAACGAATATTAAATTTTCTATTGTGTTTAGATAAATGTACTTGTGTAGGTGTTGATTTTTGGTTAATATATCTATGCATCTTACTTTTGTCACACCCTAAAACAATATAAAAATTAATTCTAATGTTTGATATGTGATTAGAATTCAGCTGTTTACTTAGATTAAGCGTTATTTGTTCAAATCCACCACACGTTCTTGTATTGTACTTAATTAGTCAGTTTTCAAAGTTTTTACTTTGCTTCTGGGATTAAGCATAGATCGGTATATTTGTGGTTGTTTAAAAATGTACAATCACACATTCCATGCTTCGTTGTAACTTATCACCGTTCCATTATGACGATGTACTTTCTTACTTTGTTCAGTTTGTTACCTGTGTCATATACCATTTTTTGAATTTAATCATAAAATAAATTCAAAAAATGGTATATGACACCTGTATACAATTACAGCGGATCGTGAACGACCATCACAGCACAGGATGGTCATATGATTTACACTTTGTTTTGCCACTTTCCTAAGTTGCCTTGTGAACCTAATTGTTTCAATGGGATTCACAAAGTACCATACCGTCTAGTTCAGCAACCATTTGAGACATCAACCCCGTGTTACGAAATGGATCCCCACGGGTACAGTTTGTTGTTCAATATGGTGCCTGTCCAAAGTTGAAAAGTTTAAATCCAATGGCTCTTCAAAATTTTTCGAACCGCACTTCGGATACCAGGTGCCTATCCAAATTGAGAGTTTGAACATCGGTGTACGTGTAAAAGTCTTTGACCCAAAAGGCTGGACACTATTTTTCTTTATATCTGGTATACAGCAACAGTTGGAAGTTTAAATCCAGTAGTCCTTCAAATGTTCTTGAACTACAACTCTCGCAGTATACTATCTTGAAGTTCGGCAATAGTCGGGCATTTAATACTAACATTATCAAAAGTACCTAGACAATAGCGCGCTGGATACCCATTTGACATAATATTTTGTTCCCATCTAATGTCTAGTTAGTTTTATATGCAGATTTCATGCAAAACATTTACTTGAACCACGATATTAGATACCGTTTAGCCAGTGCATATATGGGCCCGGTTGTGTTCAACGCTCCGTTATATTAGCCTAACCAACTGGTTGGTGAAATTTTGTATCTTCCGTAAAATACTTTTTGAAATTTCTGTTCAAAAGTATTATTCATACGATTGATATTCTCAAAAAATGGGTTAATTCAAAATTGTACGTCTATAATAAACATTTGAAATAATAATAATGGTTTCAATGTACACTAAACGTTTGGTTAAGCTGACGGAACTTTGAACAACCGGAGCCCGAAGTCTTGTTTTAGTATCAGTGGTTCTGTAGAAGTATCAGAACCACTATCGAAACCATTTGGTCATAATATTTACCTTGTGTCCAACCAAGGTCTAGGGTTTTATGACTCTGCAGAAGCAGACGTAATTTAAACACAACACTTTCTTCATTTTGTCTGGTGCCCAAATTCGAAATACATTGCCTGATTTTCTTATTTCTTTTCTGAAGTTTTTAGCCGTGTGGTCTAAAGTGGGCGTTTATGGATCATAATACTAATCACCACGACACCTACTAGGTTGGTTGAATGTTGCGTAACGTCGCATCATCATATTTGCAGCTATTCGCGACGAGAACTATTTTATTAATCTCTATGGGTTAATCTATGAACAATTTTGTGTATGCATGTGAAGTGCCAGTGTGTTTTATGGTCTGTCTTGTACTAGCGCGCACTCAGAGCGACTTTAACGTGCTAGCTCACAATGTCAGTATGCCGCAGACAAGCGTACCACTCCCCAAGTTCACTATACTGATACCAGGTGAATCAGTAAATCCAAACGGCAAGGAAAATTCACTATCTCACATGTGGACACCTACTAGGGATATATCCTAGTTTGAGAAATTTTGTCAGTTCACTTGCCAGAGGTCGGTGGTTTTCTTAGGGCACTCCGGTTTCCTACACCCGAATTGACATATCAATATGAGTAAAAGAATCTTGACTGGCGTGTAAAACAGCATTGCTCGCCTTCCAATCCACTCTTATTTTATTTTTTTTTATTATAATTGCGTGTGAATGCATACTTTCAGCTCTAAAAATCTATGTTGTATAGATTTCAGTAAAGTATTGTGATAAAAATACAACAAAATAAGCTGAATATTAAATATCGAATGAATATTTATTATAAAACATTTATAAAATTTTTTAATGTTACAACACTGAAATATAAGCTAAACGTGCCAAAAAATTACATTAAAAGATAAATAGTGACCAATATTTTTGTAACTTTTCCAAAAAATATTTTAAAACCCCAAGAAGCAAATTTGGAATGTACAAGTTACGATAAAGAAATAAAAGATATAAAAAACACGATTTTAAATTATTTTTATTCGATTTTACAACAACTGAATCATTTATGTACATTTAGAGGTAGACGTCATTTTAAATTTTCAAGACAGATTTCCGTTAATACACTGACATTTATTGATAAATAACGGTAAATAAAGCTGTTTTTTCAGACTTATTCCCCAGTCAATCCACGTTCAAACGAGGCGCCAATATCACTTAAACAACACGAAAGTCAATCTTTAGGCCATCTTGAAGAGAAATTTAAACTAGCTTCCATAAGCTGAACATTTTTAAGCTGTCTCAAATTTTTCGTAAAAGTGATCAATGACATCTTTGAGTAAAATCATACTGTTCAAATTGTAGTGTCAATCAATAAAAAAAACCAGCCACCCAAACACTTCTGGATTCAGTGTGTAACGGAATGTATTACCAAGAACAAACACATTAAGGAAACAAACGGAATTAAACCAGATCAAGGATTAAATAAAAATTGTGGAATGTTATTATTTTAGAATTACAATCAGATAAATATGACCCAAAATATACGACAATTATCACAATATCTATAAAAATTACCTAGAATATCAGAAAACTGATACCATTCATATTACAGCACACACTATTGAATAATAATAAAAATTATTGCACTCATAAGCCAATACCTTGACATTGAAAATTGATATTTCGTTTTATTTCAAGGTAATATGGATTCGCATTCTATAAATCTAAGACACAAAATAGTTTTATTTGTAAATCGTTAAGTGAGTTTTTATTTTTCTAAGGCAGTGCTTTCAATAATTGTGTTGGTTTTTTTTTTTCAAAAAGGGCGCATTGTTTTTATAAACTACCGAAAAATTTTAATAGGCATCTGGTCTGGAGAATGGTTATGTGAAATGTAAAATTACCGACGGCGACGTAGTTGTATGGGCATCTGGAGAATGGTTATGTGAAATGTAAAATTACCGACGGCGACGTAGTTGTATAGGCATCTGGAGAATGGTTATGTGAAATGTAAAATTACCGACGGCGACGTAGTTGTATAGGCATCTGGAGAATGGTTATGTGAAATGTAAAATTACCGACGGCGACGTAGTTGTATGGGCATCTGGAGAATGGTTATGTGAAATGTAAAATTACCGACGGCGACGTAGTTGTATAGGCATCTGGAGAATGGTTATGTGAAATGTAAAATTACCGACGGCGACGTAGTTGTATAGGCATCTGGAGAACGGTTATGTGAAATGTAAAATTACCGACGGCGACGTAGTTGTATAGGCCTATCATTCTATCACTTAACTGTAAAACAACGTGAAAACAATATCAGGATATCATTTATATGTTCCTTAAAAATTGTATAATAGTACACCCGTCTGGGTGTCTTAAAATTTGCAAAAGAAAGAAAAAAACAAAGTAAAAACATGTTAAAGGACAAAATTACAATCATTCAAAAAGATTAAAAATTTAAAATGTGTTCTATGTCCAGTTGTTGAAAGCTTGATTAGTTTAATATTTGATTAGTCGAAAGCTGTTTTTTGCGTACTATAAAAAACTTGAGAATATTTTGTTGGGAAAAAAAGAATTTTTCATTAAACTGAAACGTGTTTTTTTTAAACCTGTTGATTTAATAATTATTTTGCCGCTAATTTTTAATGAAGATTTTAATCTTGTAAATCTTTGATGAAACTGACCAAGCTTTGAACAACTGGGCCCTGACCATCAACATGATATAAATTTTAATTCACAACTGCTGTTTATTTTTACCTACATGTTATTCGTGTTTTGTTGTCTGAAGTAAGAATCAGAAATATCTAGCATTGGGGTGATGGATCAAAGCTCCTCTTAAGTCACTTGCCAGAGCAACTTCTTTTGTTTTGAAATTTAAAATGCAAGTTAATTTAGGCTTAATACGTGTGCCATATACCATTTTTTTTCAATTTAATCATAAAATACACTCAAAAATGGATTTTATGATTAAATTTTAAAAATGGTTTATGACATGTGTATACGTTAAATTTACGTAACTCCTATTTTGTAAATGTCGAGATTATCCACAGTAAGCATCAGAAATATTTAGCATTTGGGGATGATGGCCCAAAGCGCTCATAAGTCACTTGCAATAACATCTTCATGAGCTTTGGGACCTTACAACTATTAGAGATAGATAACTGTTTGATATACTTTTACGTAACTCTATTTTTGTTGATATCGATAACAACTTCTAGAAATAAATGTTGATAACTTATGATTTTATTTTTATTAATTTTCAAACTTTTCTTATTAAGGAGTACATGTATTTCTTTTTTCAAATTTTATTTAACTGACAAATAAAATCTCACGAGGGCTTTCGGGCATTTATTTACTTGAGTGCTAGAGATTTTTGATAAAGGGAGACAAATCTAGAAAAATCACGGTATAACATTTTATAAAGTAAAAGCTACGAAGCTAACTACCAATATTTGCATAAAGGTTCGTTCACTGCTAAAATTCAATTAGCTTCAGGTATATCAACACAGGCACTTTAGTTTTATTTTTCCAATTCATCAAATTTCTTCAGCAGTGTGTCAAAATAATTGTAAAATTAAGAAAATTTACAATTAAACTAGTGTTCTTTAGTTCATTTTCCTTCTTTTTGTTGACTGCATCCACCACCAGACATCATAGCAGCGAACTCTAAAATAAAACGAAAAGAGAAGAGAAAAATAAGAATAATATATATAAGAACATATATACGGTGGCACAGTAGTGACATTGGAATGACTGTTTATATTATTAAATAATACGTGAGCAAGTTATATAAAAACATGATTGATGCCAACGTTAACGGCCCCCAAAAATATAAAGGGATGGAAGCCATTTGAAATTGTTGCATCCTTTAATATTATTCAAAAGAAACGTTTGAATAGAACTGCAAGGTGAGTAATTAACAAAGGTTTTATCACTAACTCCAAATCGCAAATATTTACGACAATTAATTGTCAGTCATCAAAGTTTTTACTTTGCCTTTTTGAATTATTATATTAACATGGATCGGCATGTTTTTCTCGTTTAGTTAATTTGATGTGTCTGCCTTTTGTCTGCCTTTTGCCAAACTCTAATAAATCAACAATCAACTACAAATTTTATAACATCGTTTCACTTCATATCGCAAGATAATGAGTTTATTAGTTCTGTCATATACCTGTTTTTAAAAATTTAATCATAAAATACATTAAAAAATTGGTATATGACAGTTCCATGAGTGGAATAATGGTATTTTAAGCCCGGTCAAGATTAATCATACATTATCACATTTTCGATTACCAACATCCGACGACGCGACACAAAATTAAAAGTATGCATATATATTGTTTAAAATCACTATTTTAGAAAGTTGAGTGAGCGAAAATTTCCAAATTTACAGTATAAAATCAAGATTATATAACCAGGCATAATGACACTATATACTTGTGTGATTTAGTATTATTTGAGAGTTATCTGGTCTACAAATCTATTTCTAAAAAAATCTTTTTAATTATTTATTACCATTTATACAAACTTTGTATAGTTATCTAGTCCACAAATCTATTTCAGGAATCTTCTTTTTAATTATTCATAAAAATCTAAAGTGTTTTGCTTTAGTTATCTGGATCAAAATCTATTTCAGACTTTTCAGTTATTCAAATAATCGAAAGTACTTTACAATTGTGTAAAGTTGTCTGAAGCTCCGCATGCTTAACCAATGGGATTCGCCGCTGTACCACGTGATCAATACCTCTTAACGTTTGTGCGGAACATTTTGGAAAACGTCAACGTCACAGATTCCCGGAATGACGTCGTTTTCGCGGGAAAACGTAATCTCATGCGATTCCATATCCATTGGAAATAAGTGTTCCGCACAAACGTTAGAGGGTATCACGTGGTACAGCGGCGAACCCCATTGCTAAGCAAAATGTTAAAAAATTTAAGAATATTTGTTACAAAAATACAGTTTTACTTCTTCTGTTTTAATTTCATAATAGCAATTTTTGAAAAAAATTGAAATATATTACCTTCTACACCAGATACAAAACTTCACAAATCAAATGGGTAGGTTGAGTAAACAAATTCCTAGAATCTTCTTTTTAATAACTTATAAACATCTAAAACACCTTATAAATGGTATATATAGTGTTGTAAATTAATTTATACATACCAATATAATTAACGTGACCATCACCATCAGTATCAGCCTCTTTAATCATTTCGTCTATTTCTTCGTCTGATAATTTTTCTCCTAACTTTTTCATTACAGTTCTTAATTCTTGTGCACTGATTAGACCGTTACCGTCTTTATCAAAAACTTTAAATGCTTCCATTAATTCCTCCTCCGAGTTATCATTTTCTTTCTTTTTCATCATTAACAAAAATTCTTCAAATTCGATAGTTCCACTCTCTAAAATAAAAACGACATTTTAAACATATCTTTAGATTATTTACCAAGGCCGAATGAACCATTCGTCAGGTCCATGGAGGTTGCATTATCCGTAATGTTATTTGCCATTAAAATCTTTGTAGATGTTTAATTATGATTGATAAACTCGTTACGTTCAATGCATAAAATCCTGAAAGGCATCCGTTTTAGTGAAGTTAGCCAATGTTGTAGCCCACCACCTTCCCACCCGAGGCGCACAGTGAAGTTACATTAGCTAACCGTGAGGTACTTATCATTACGGAGTGTCATATACCATTTTTAAAATGCATCTTATGATTAAATTTAAAAAAATGGTATATGACAGGAGCATTAACCTCACCTCCCAGATGGAAGTTCTCGTATTTGACTTAATACACTAGTTTTCAAAGTTTTCGCTTTGTTCTTTTGGATTGTAAGTTGAACATGGACTCACTGAGTATGTTTGATTTTTATTTAATAAATTACAAGATAACTAATGTTATATGGTCCAGATAAATAGTCAAATCATTGTAATCTTACGATTTTCATCCACTTCGTTGATCATATCGTTTAAGTCATCTTCTGTTGGTTTCTGACCCAAAGATTTCATTACGATTCCTAATTCACTAGATGTGATCTTGCCGTCGCCATCTTTGTCAAATAGCGCAAACGCTTCTTTGTATTCTGTAAAATAATATAACAAATGTCATGTGCTATTGCCATGTGCTACTTTTGAATGTATTATTTCATAAAAATTCAAAAGTAGCACATGACACAAAAATAAGGGTCTTTTGTTTTTAATAATTTTACGAATTTCTCGAAACGGTTAACGTTCAATATATTAAATGGTTACATAACTACTGTTTTATATTGTTTTATATATCAAATTTGAACTGATTAATTTACTAATTGTATACGAAATAATTTCCAAAAAAGCAAGTTATGTCCATGTTTCGCTGTTTAAATTTATAACAAAGACGACGGATCTATCTCGTTTCACCAACTACATGTACAACTAAAGCGACTTGTATCATCAAATCGTTAAAACATCAATTCTTACTTATCAAGCGCTATTGTTAATTAGACAAAGATAAATTTCCGAAACGATAAACTTTAACGAAGTCAAAGTTAACATGACCAATGCCTTATCTTAGATTGATGGCGATCAAGATTGATGCGGCGAGGTTTTGTGCCAATGCTTTGGTAAAATGGATTTTTCTGTCAATGCTTTGTATCAGCATAATCCGTCTTTCAGACACAAAAAAGAACATTTGGCGGTTTTCCATACGTACATAAAGCACACAATAACGTCTGGCTAGAAATGATGCTATAATGTATGTATCACCCGGAGTGGCTTTTTATCTGATATTATATGTAAAGCCTCTGATATCACACACACACACACACACACACTCTCTCTCTCTCTCTCTCTCTCAACAAGGCCGAAAAAACTTATGACAATTGTGTTATGTTTAGATGCTTTGTACTGCAGAATGGCTGAATAAATTCCTAAACATAACATGAATCCATAGACAGATCATTCATTCTATTGATTTATAGTTGAGGAAATTGTTTATATATATCGCTTCATTTAATCCTATTTCAATGGCGTCTGAACTCGAAAATAAAACTTCTTTTTTAATGCTATTTTGCAATATTCACAGAAAATATACTAAACTGGGAAACTATTTAAAAATTTAAATTGACAGACATCCTTAGAGACATATTTTCTGTTTGTTTGAGACCAAATGCAATTAAATGTGCTACAATTACCATTTATCACGTGACTTGCAATTATTCGCTAATGCATATACATGTAACGTCATTTATTGGCTGTTCCAGCAACTGGACATGCGTGTCGTAAGCAACAGTGTTTTCAATTTCTGTCAGGGTTCATAAGCCAATATTAATATTAGATTTTTTTAAAGAAAAAATGCAAAACTTATTTTTTAACCATAAACTATCTAGATATGGCGTTTATATGCTATTATTTTCACTGTCAAACAAAGAAATATAATCGCGCCTTGTCCAGTTTGTCGCTGATTGCATGGCAATAGAAATTATATTATCATAAACGACTTTTCTAAACAGAAATAATTTTGGATTTTAGAAATTACAGAATAAAAATTCTTTTCACCTGATACAGAATATGGAAATCGACTCATTACAGCGGTTTGATTGGAATCCCATGTGCAGACATGCTAATGGTTCATATATTTACAAGACTGTGATATGAATGTAAACGGTTAGATATACTGTAAACGTATTTATTTTGGCGGTGTACTCCTTTTCGCTTATTTCGCGGTCGTTTGTTTTGGGCGAAAATTATATTATGCTTATTGTACTATAGTGCATGTTTCAAAAACGCGAAAATTAACCTACGCGGATATGTCTAAATTTCCTATACAGCGAAAATAAATACGCGCGAAATTAAATACGTTTACAATACACAAATATCCATACACAAACCGTAACGATTTTATACTCCTTATGTAATAAGGAAGATGTCCCGTAATAACTGAAGGAAAGCGTTTACTAAAACGCATAAAATACCTAATTAAGAATAAAACAGTATATAATATTTGTTTTCTTCGTTGTGTTATATTAGCGATAATTGTTCTTGTTATTGAACACTTTATACAGAAATGACTCATAATAGCTGTTAAATATTCTTTTGGTGTTTGTGAATCCACTTGTATTCCATGCTGTTTTGGCACAAATGAAGCGATATCCATTTCCTTGACATTAATAATTGATCGATTTGACATTTATCCTGAATTGGTTCCTCCAGGAAATGAATATGTAATATTCTAAATGGATACTGTCGTGGACCCGGAATCGCAATGTTTTGGAATTGAGTTTTAGCTTTCAGAACCCAAATGTGCCATGAACGGGTAAATCTTGTCAATTGCATACAAATGTACGGTACACTTATAATCTTCAACGTTTTTAGCTGGTGCGAAGTCATACAAAATCATACACCTACCTGCGATCTGTTCTTCTGTAAATTGTGTTGTCTTTGCCTAAAATAACAATATGAGATGATTTAAAATTAATTACACCTACCACCTGTTAAGTCATGAGTGTTTATTTGAGTAATTTTTGAACCGACGGTCTATTGAACTCAATAACAGAATACCTTACTCAGTCGTCCCGACTGGGTAACTTAAATTTTACACTACATCAATAACTCTCATCCGGGACTCGGTGGCCAAGTAGTCTAAAGCACCTGTTTATAGATCACGTGTACCCTTTTCGTCCCTAGAATCGAATCCCACATATTATGAGTTTGCTTTTTTCGAGTATTCTGTTTCCAGGGGCGGATCCAGGATTTTTTGAAAGGGGGAGTTGATAATTATCCAGGTTTTTTTTAAAGGGGAGACGAGGGGTCTAGGACAGAGCCCTGATGGGGGCCAAGAAATTTTAATCTCTCTCTCTTTTTTAATTTTTCAAAGGGGGCTTGCAACCCCAGCAACCCCCCCCCTTAAATCCGCCACTGTTCTCCTTTGCCTTGATATAAGCGCTGAAATATTGACTGGGGTTTTACACCATTACTCTACTACACGTACACCACTCTTTTTGAAATGTTTACAAATAGTTGTAAGCCTGACGGGTGATTACCATAAATGTACATTGTTTTGTAATTTTGATCACTCAAGGTGCCACGGGATCGTGTAAAATTTCAAATTTTAGAGCGAAATAAAGTATTACCTATATTAAATCTAACTCCAACATACCAGCAGATTTTGAGTTATATTTTAAAAACAACATTATCATTTATTTATGCATTTGCAATCCCTGTTGATTTCAAACCATCAAAATTTATCACTTCTACTTCGTGAAAAAATTCTTTCTGTATCATTCATTTGCATACCAGATGCCTTAATTGCTACAGACCATGTATAGTTCATGCCTGTCAAAAGTTTAACACTAAGCTAACGAATAAATGCCAAATCTGACGTTCGTGGCGGTCTCTCGTTAGCTCGATCTTGACAGTTTTTCGACAGCTGTTATATGTCTGTCGGCAGCTTATCGGTAACGTGCTATCCACATCTCGGCCACCGAACTTAGCTCAATGTTAAATTTTCGACAAGCCTGTAATATATCAGTTTAATGCCTAAATATTGTAAGTATTTTATTAAATATTGGCTCATTTATCGTTTTGATGCGTATAATCGAATATCGTGGGATACTGAAGATACAATCCAGACGCCTTTTTAGAATTTTAATGTCGGATTATTGTAACGAAGTCAATTCTAAACTATATAAGTTCAATGAATCGATAATGTGAACATATCATAAAAAATTCTACGTAAGGATATATACTTCAATAAAAATTATGATTTTACTGTCTATCTCACTTGGATATACCCTTCACACAGCTAAGACATAACTTGGCGAAAATCAATTAAAGACGATATAAATATATCAAAACAGCTGATAGGACTTTTAAAGTAATTTATTTTCTCGTGTACAAAAGTATGCATGCTTTGTTTTAAAACATTTTAATCCAATTATTGCATACAATCTAAAGTCAGAAATTACTCAAAAAAGAGGTTCTTATGACTTCATTCACTTTCCCCAAGATCTGTTAATCAGGTTCACTCATCATGAGGCTTTTCAACCAAGTAAAAGAAAAAAAAAACATCTAAACACAAACGAATAAAATGTACGAATGTAAGAAGAAGCTAAGTTTTCGGTAGTTTTCACCCACGTGACATTTTTTCGTTTTAGAGCTAGAAAACTTGAGAAGAAATATTAAACAAACTTAACAACATATCTTAATATCAAAAAGTTACTTGACAATAGACTACTCATTTTAGAGTGATCACAAGTCCAAAATTATTTGTTGTGCAAAAATGTAACTTCACAGGTTTGATATGAACCTGATGTTAAACACTTCTAAATCTGGTGATAGTTCTCGTAATTTAATGTTGACCTGCATACGAGATGATGAATTGCTGAACATCGGTGCATTTTCAACAATACTATATTAGATTGTGTTTTCGCAGTAAAATGGATGCACATTCTTGACTGGGAAGCGAACTCCTATTTAATCAATTCATGCCCGGTTGAATGGAATAAAACACGATTTTAGACATTTCTTCTGTTTGTAGATTCTCGCAGTCCGGGTGGCTAAACTGTGCCGCCTTACAGATCATGGTACCTCTCATTGTCTTGGTTTGAATTCCAATCGGGGCAGATCCTGGGGCGAGAATGTTTGTCAGTTTGTTTGTCGAAAGTATGTTGTTTTCTCCAGGCATTCCAATTTTCTATATCAACATAGAACTGACTTCTCTTAAAATGAAAATATCTTGGCTGGTGCGTAAAAAACATTAGCCACTCGACACTTCTGTTTTTAATACCCATCAAATTCCAATAATTTATCTGTTTTCATCTTATAAGGTTTTGCGAATGCAATATTGTTAATTTATGAGTTGCAATGCGTACTACAATCCTTGCAGACCTATGCTGTACAGGTTTTCGACAATATCTGAAGATTTGTCAGTTGAGAGGAAATGGATTTATTTTTATAAATGACTTTAATATACGATATTTACTCTGAAGGGCAAATCGTGTTTAGTCATACATGTATCTGGCCTATATCAAGAGAACAAAATATCATAATTGAATTCAAAACGATTTAGATGTGTGGCGAATCAAATTATTTACGATAGATTTTTATTTCTTTATTTATTTATAACGTGACTTGATTCAGCATATGTAGTTCAATTCAAAACTATGGTGTTGTTGGCAATTTATAGATAATGTTTTACAGTTCTACCTTCTTCCTCGGTGACACACGATCAGTGGTAGAGTGCCCGCCTCGAGAGAGGGAGGGCATGAGTTTGAACCCTGACCAGGTCATACACCAGACTTTAAAATTTGAGACACCAGTTCATCACATAGCACTCGGTATTAAGAAGACAGAGTATCGACTGGTAAATCGAAAATCACCAATATACGGACGAACATAACGATCTATAAACAACTTAAACGTTATGGGTATAAAGATTGAATTTAAAAAAAATTATTTGTCCAAGGTGCCTCGATGGCCAAATGTTCTAAAGTCTAAAACACCGGACTATTACTTGCCATGCTTATTACTGCACAAGTTGGATTTGATCTGGAGCAGGGTATATTGTGACAGTGCGAGAAAGTGCATTGTAGATTGCCAGTGGTTTTCTCCACCGTACCAATACTGCTTTGCTACCATAGACCTTAAAACCACTACTCTCGCTTAATGTAAGTGGATATTTTGAATGATTATTTGCTTTTGAATAGCATATGCATTCCGAATTGTTGGGTCATTGTTTGGCAAAATTAGTTATTTTGAAATTTTTAAATATGCATGGTTGGGGACTACTGATTGTAAAGTAAATGGAATGGTCTAGAAACAACCGTGTTTATATAATAGTTTTTCCTTCTTGTATTCTTGTTTCATGTTTTATTTTTCCATTCCGACCTGGTAACAGTTTCTGTGTCATTTTTACCGTTAACATAGGGCTTTTTATATTTTAAACTTCACATTAAAATAAAACGTAAAAACAATGACAGTGTGACAGAGATTATAATGTTCAATAAATAATAAATGGAAGCCGAGCAAGCCGTAACAAGTCCTTGGTTAACAGTGTGAGTCAGTGATGGTTGTCACACGTTATTTAGTCCACATGGGACCCATTAACAAAACACCTATCGATTCTACAAGCCATTATACAGTACAACCCTGTCCAAAGTTAACACCAAACTAACGAATTAGTAACGAATCAACAACTCGTCTCGGTCCGTCGTTAGGTATATCCCGGTAGGTTTTATAACAGTATCTCCCGCCAGATTTTTTGTCACTAGTTATCTATATCTCGGCCAATCGATAGCTAAACTTTGATTCCTTTTTGTTACCTCGGTGTTAAACTTTCGACCGTTCTGTAGTGTACGGCCGCTTCCAACAAAATTCAATACAATGTTTGTGTTGTATTTACATAAAATAAAATTAACGATATTGTAAAATAAAAAATATCAAATTTCAAATGAAATAAATATGACAATGTGAAGGTTGCTTGTTCGAGACAGGGATGTAGAAATTTTATGGAATTGTTTCAACAGGCGCATTATAGTTGTATATAATTGTCATATGCCATTTATAAGACAAATCAATACATTTTTTGTTCATTGTTCAATCAAAGGATCATGACATGACCCAAAAATAATAATAACTAGAAAAACTGTGAGTCACAAGCTCACAAAAAATACCCCCCCCCGCTCTCAAAAATCCATCGGATCAATTGTTTAAATAGGAGGTGCGCATCTACATTATATCACAAAGATTGTGTGAAAGTTTCATGAAAATTCATTGAAGGGTTTAGGAGGAGTTGCGGATAAGAGATAGGTACCCTAAGGTGTAACAGAAGGACGGACGGACACCCCTATCACTATCACTTTTTAAGCGGGGGGGGGGGGGGGGGTATAATAATATATCTAACGACCACGTTTCCACAATTTTACCTACATTGTATATTATTAATATTCAAATTCCCAAAATTTGTAAAAAAAAAAATATCTTATCTTTTCATATATTTTGTAAAATAAGGTTTTTATTTTAAATTTCTTAGAAATTAGTAGCCAAAGGCGATTTTGGATACCAGGAATGGACACCATAGCAATGATATATAAATACGATGGTAAAGCTGTTTGTAGCTAAAACAACGCGTACTTTGTAATAGTCACAAGTAAACAAACGAAATAAGGAAAAAAAAAGAAAAAAAAAAAAAAAAAAACCAGATAAACACATATACTGAGGCAAATGATTATAAACTCTCGACATTGAATAGGCACTAATAATTAAGAAATAATCAATCGATGAAGTGATCTAAATGTTTTTTATGTACGTCCCTGTTGGAAGATCACGTGTTTAATTCGATTTTCCAGGGATTTTATTTTTTACTTTGCTTTGGGATTTTGATTTGGACACGAATTGCTTGTTTGTTTTTGATTGCAATCAGATCCGACGCTCGTCCAAAGTTTGTTTTCGAAATGATTGTAGAATTTAAAAACCGTAAATCGTTTTACCAATTTATCACAGATAGGAAAAAATAATAGACTAAGAACTGATTGGTTAAAAAGATTTGTCAATACACACATTAAGAATTTATAGTACACTACACTGTCTGTTGATTTAGGAGGCTTCATATTTCAATACGTTTGTTCAAACAAATTGCCTTTCACGTGTCCGTTTACTATTTTATTAAAACACGTATCCGTATCATCAGAAGAAAGCAAACAAAAAAGCCGCCATCTTCAACAAATGAAAATATGTAAACATAAGAGTTCGATATCTGACCGTACAGGAAATGAATACAATTTTAAGTAATGTAGTGAAAAATCGATAATGAACAATAGCAAGAGCAAATAAATCATGAAAAAACTCTCAACCAGAAAACTGATACATTAACACGGGTCAATAAATTAATATCCATATCATGTCAACTCTACATACAGATATTTAGATCTCTTAATGATCCTAAATTTAGAGACTATGTGAATGCCATCTATTCTAATGACCTTGAAAAAATGATACAGGTGATTCTTGAGTTTCTGATTCATATTTTGACTTAAACCTCAATTATGGCAACCACGAAAGGTTACATTTGAATTTATATGACAAATTTTCTATTGTCAAATTGCCTTTTCTATGCAGTAATCGTAGTTATTGTGTATTTGTTTCACAGTTATTTATGCTATAGTAGAGCTTGTTCCCACTGCAGGAACTTAATACAACGAAGCAATCTGCTTACAGATTCTTGACGCAGCAATATTGACAGCCTAGACCTATCAATATAATGTCCTCAAAAAGCTTTATCGCCGCCATCACAATATTGTTGATAAGTCTAACATCCCTGTATCAAAATTTACACTGGATATATGTCACATCCCATACTTTCACGTTTTTTCATTTCCAACTTTGATTAACAGGTGGCGGCCGTAGTTATTTAGACAGGAAGTGGTTACCCTTCCGGAGCACCCGATCTCACTTCCCAGTAAGTTCAAGTGTTTAACTTAATTCGCCGGTTTTCAACGTTTTTACTTTTTACTTTGTGCTAAACATTCAGAAATTAGTGCTGAAAATTCCGCTCTCTAATATAGATAGGTATCATGTTTGAACATAATGTTATTTGAAAATGTAAATTATGAAAATTACAATACAATCAATGTTAATATGGGAGAGAAATAAAACGACATTTTCCAGCACCCTGTGTATGTCAAAAGCACATACATCAACTTAAAACATAAAAAAAGTTTTAATATTTGTGATGTTTACGTTAATTATTGAGAAACGTGTTACATTTTATATCTTATTTACATAAAAATTGTCACTAATGGCCGTGGGATAACATTGTCATCATTGATTAACAAGCTGCAATTAACATGCGTCATAAGGTCACATGACTAACGTATTTCTATATGTCCTGTATTTTATCGCGTATCATTTCCTTATTTTTACCGCGTATGTATATATTATTTATAATTCAATATTCAATATCATATCTACATCTGGCTATATATAATACATTTTCAATTAAACAACAAGCCTTGTGCATCGATAAACAAGTTATGCCATGTTACATGATCAGCATACCGATCATAGAGATGTAAAGTACGTGACAGACCAGTCCAAAGTTTAACACTGAGCTTTCCCGAGTGACCAAGATATTGATAACTAGTGATATAAAATCGGTTGTTGACTGATAGATGGCAGTTGACATAAAGCTGTCGAGATATGCACTGTACCTAATAGGGTTCGCCGCTGTACCACGTGATACCTTCTAACGTGTCTGCAAAACACTTGAGTCCAATGGATATGGAATCGCACAATATGACGTTTTCCCGTTAAAACGACGTTATTCCGGGACATTGTGACGTTGCAAGCTCCGAAACAGCGCCCACCTCCTAGCTCCTTATGTCATAAAAGAGATACGAATGTTGGCCGCTGTTCGGAGCTTGGTGACGTTGACGTTTTCCAAAATGTTCTGCACAAACGTGAAGAGGTATTGACCACGTGGTACAGCGGCGAACCCCATTCGGAGGGGCCGGGATGAGCTGCCGATTCGGCATTATTTCGTTAGCCTAGTGTTAAACTTTCGACAGAAAATACAGTACAGACCTGTCAAAAATTAAACACTTAGCTAACGAATTAAATATTATTACTGATTCCACAGCTCGTATTGACCCCTTATTAGCTATATCTTGAAAGATTTTCGCTATCTGCCATCTATTTTTGGGTATGTTTTCGGCGACTAGCTATCGATATCTCGAGCTGTGTTTTGACTCCTTTTCGTCAACTAAACATTCGACAGGTCTATACTGAAAATACTTATGTACATGTAGCTACATATGATTATAGAGTTAATAGACGCACATCGATCCTTCAAATGCTTGTATAAGCCGCAGCTGTGGCAAAATCTTTGTTTCCGTGAACCTTGAAAGTAAACCTTAAGAAGCTTACAATAAATGCAAGTTTTTGACATCTATTGTACAACGCCTTTTCCATGTATATTCTTCCAAAGGTATTCTGAAATATTATAACCTATTAGTACTTTTTTCCTTAAAAAATCCACATTTGCTGGTTTTTATTTCACTTCGACGACAAGAAAAGGCGTTTGTCCTACAATGTGTGTACTCACACATATTTTCGCTTCATAGTATGTCTTTTCTGAAAATTTTAAGACAGAATGTTTGGTTATTTAGTTGCACCGAAAATTCAGTTATTCTGTTTGAATTTAAGTTCTTTTATATAAATTCAGTATCATCTACGTTTGGCATCAATTACTTTAGATTATAAAAATACAGCAGTATACATTTAACAACTAAAAGCTAAAACAATTACATCAAGTCAGCTTGTATCGGAGAATGTAAAATATATACTAGAACTATCTCATGAGAGCCAAATACCCCTTTTCTCAACATTATATGTTTTCCCGCGACCTTGACCTTTCCCATATGACCTTGAGGCAAGATCATGACACATGTACACCTTTGGACCTGTGAAGTTTGTTTTATGACAGACGTTCGAAGTAATTATGAGATATGACTCGCACACGATTTTACAAACGGACAGACATGGTGATTCTTCTTCCCTGAAACTAGTTTTCGGGTGTACAATACACTAGATATATTCGTAGTACAGCCGCCATGATTACGGTTCGCTCACATTACGTAATAAATACGTCATACTTGTATCTCGGCATATACTGTAGATCGAAAAAAATCAAGTCAGTTTATTTTCGCATGGGTCGTCAATTAAGATAATCGCGTTCTTTTATTTTACCCTATCGGTATCAAAATCAAATTGAAACATTCACTAAAGTTTTATTCTCGAGTCGTGTTACTGTTCTGAATTGATGCAAAAATAAAACTAACCCGAAAAATTTCCCGATTTACAGAATGTAGTGTTTTACGGTCAAGTCAGGGTTATTTAACTTGCATCCTGGAGTCAAGACGAATAGAATCGCACTTGATGGTCTTATTGCACAGTGGTAGATGGCAACCCGCCGGGACAGCACGGATATACACGAACTTGATTACACAATAGTCTTTGGTTTGATATTTGTATTAATTTTGTTCTTGACTTATGGGAAAACAACATCTGTAGCACGTATTTAAATACCAATTTATTATATAATTGATTGATTTCTAAGTAAATTCTTGATGTTTATGAGCACCCCTTGACTTAACTTAAATAATACAGACAACTACTTAATTAAGACACGTCAGTCTATGCTCATGATACCTAGTTCGGCAGCGAGGAAAATTAATTTTTATTTTCTCTGTTTTTTTTTTTGTTTTTTTTTTTGTTTTTTTTTTTTTTTTTTTTTTGTGATTTTATGTTATACATGTAGTTCTTCGATCACTTTAATCAAAGGGATACCGATGTGACCTAAAAGATCGTGCATTACTTGCCTCAAATTTCATTAATGCTATAGCTATATAGACATCTGTTATTTTAACAACATATCTTTGGTTATATTTTGTATATTGAGCATAAAACTCAAGAAAGCAAGCTGTAAAATGCTTCATCGTCAATAATTTGATGTGTATGGAGGTTTTTAAGTTTTAAAATATTCAATTAAAAATCTGAAAATGTATTTTATTCAACGATTTGATTTTTCTGTTGTTATACCGGTTGTTCATCCATTAAAAACTGTCATAGACTAGTCCCTGACGTATAATGGTTACAATTTTTAAAATACCATATGGCGTGAATACCTATTCGAGCCTAGTGCTGAATGACCTTTATGAATAAAGATGCTGAAAATCCATATACAAAATCAGGGAGGCAACAGATACCTTTTAATTTACTGTTATTTACACTTGATTTAAAATCATTTGTTGTATCATCTGATTTTGCCCAAGGCAACCAGTATATGGCGGTGTATTGTTCTGTACAGCTGGAGCCGTTACTTTTAAAACTCTGATTTCGCGTACAGTACAGATTAACTTGCAAGACTGGAGGTGTCTAGGTGTTTGCCATGGAATGAAGGACATTTACCAGCATTAAACGTTCATAGTTGTCACCTTTATGAACTGGGTCGGTAATAGATTAGTTCATATCAATACTTTTTAGAAGTTTCTAATTTTTCATGGTTTGATTATGCTAAATGGATTGTACATAGCCAAAAGATTTAACTTATTTTTTTCTATTAATTGGATCGTATCACGCCTGTGATGACATTGGTAAGGTATAACCCAAGACACTTCTTGCAACGAAGTTCATATATCACAAATAAATTATGAATAAACATGTTTCCAGGAATCAACAGTATCGTCATTTAAGAACAATTCTAAAAACCGAACACTTTTGAGCGTTTTCCTGCAATTGGAAGGAAACTGCGAAATAACAAATCAGAAAGAACGAAATTTACGTCAGCTATCGGTGGTAGTTCTAAATAAAACATTTTAAAAACCCGACACGTTTGTTCTCGATATGCCTTTAACAGGCTTTTAAAATACATTTTTGTACAAAGGCGATTTAGCATCATAATGGATATTGATTGACTTAATTAATACTTTATAAACTGTTATACCTGACAATTTCCATGAGACATGTGACAAGCTGTTGAAAGCTAGATTATAAAATATTAATATATCCACGTCAGCTTACTGTTGTACAACTCAATATTCAATATTACCTGTGTTTAGTGCAGCACATCTTCCAGAACAATTAAAAACAAATATACCAGTCCATGTCAAATCACAATCCAAAACTCAAAAGTAAAAACTGAAAATTGAAAAATTAAGTCAAGCTTGTGAACTTTCACCAGGAAAGTGAGACTGTGTGCTCCTAAAAGGCAAACACTTACTGTCAAGCTAGTGTGTCCCGTCCCATGTGAATTCAAAACTGAGATTGAACGGATCCTGGAACTATAAAACGTCAAATATATCCAGGATAAGTTTAAATATAGATATGTCATATTTTTTCTGAATTTGATAAATTCATGTAATGTAATTATATAAACTTTTTAAAAACAAATAAAAATACCTATGTCATTTTACCTTTGGTAATGCAAAATATGTAATGAGACTCTTAGCCAATAGTTTATTTGGTTTCAATACTTATTTATATAACTTCTTAATCATGTATCCTGAATATCATTTTGTTCGTTTGATTGGGGGGTGTTTTTGTTACACATTGGTCATTGTGACATTTTTTATGTTGTGGTGCATTCTTAGTTGTGAGGGGTGTTTGTCGTAGCGTGTTCTTAGTTGTCATGTCATGTTGTTTTGGTATTATCTTGGGCGTGCATGCTTTTTGTTGTTGTGACGTTTTCTTTATTGTTGTGGTGTGTTCTTGATTGTTGTGGCATGTCCTTGGAAGTTATAATGTATTCTTGTTAGTTGAAGCGTGTTCTTAGTTGTTGAGAATGTTCTTGGTTGGTGTATCATGTTCTTGGTCGTCGTGTCGTATTCTTTGTTGTTGGGGACATTGTTAGTTGTTGTTACGTGTTCTTGTTTGTTGTGGCAGCATTTTTCATCTGTACATCTGTAAATTCAGTATTTCATAGAAAACACGTGACATTATCACCATAAGCACATAATGATTTAACAAGGTGTTCTTTGTCATATTTTCAAATAGTTGTAACATATCCTACATGACTAATACGAATCGGTGTTTCCTGGAATCAATAATTCCAATCATTTTATTACCCTTGTATCCTATTGCAAATCCCCATGCTTGCCTCAAGTTTCCAAACCGCTATTATAACGACAGCGTTATTCAAAATATGACCATAATATCTCCGGTATTATCCCACTGAGAAATACCACGGTCAACTGAATTTCAACTGATCAATGGCTATAGTAACTGTCATAGATATAGAAATATACCATATATATATATATATATATATATATATATATATATATATATATATGCTATATTTCTATATCTATGACAGTTACAACATATATATATATATATATATATATGTGTGTGTGTGTGTGTATGTGTGTGTGTGTGTGATTATAAATATATACAATGTCCGAAAAATAAAAGGTCTGTATCGCCATTCACAGATCAGTATACGAAATTGTTTTATTCATCAAAGAAATTATTGTTAATATCGGAATTACATATTATAGATGTGTAACATGACAAACAGGCCTTATAATACAGTCCAACCTGCCTCTATAGGAAACTAAAGGATCTAGGCCCCATTTAAGGTTTTACTTTACGCAAATTTAATTATTTTTCGGAACGACAAATCAAACTTTTCGAGAAAACAAATACAAGACGTACAGATATCCTTAGCTTGAAGTGATCTTGAAAATGACATCTTAAATTCCTTAAAATCTTTAAAGGAATAACAAATTAAAATTACAAAGATTTTGTTTGCCAAATTTCAGGTATGTTTTGGGAAAGGAAGTTCGACCAAAACATGTCCGGCATGAATGAACCATCAATGTTTCTCAGAACAAATGCTCTATTGCCAAGAAAACATAAGCTTTCTTGAAATAGAAACTAACTACATGTTTACGCAATTTCATAGTTCATTCCAAAGGTTAATAATTTCAATAAATATTGATTTTAGGAACTATGCATGCAGCTTTCAATTCCAACAACATTACAGTACAGGCCTGTCGAAAGTTCAACACTATTAGCTAACGAACTGGTGGCTTATTGGTGGCTTATCTTGATTTCCCATTAGTTATGTATTTCGACAGCCGTTGTCTATCTCTCGACAGCCCTTATCTCGTTCACTGAGCACACAACTGAGCTTTTTATTAGCTCAGTGTCAAACTTTCGACAGGTCTGTACAGTATCTGTTACTTCATGCGTGTCTTTTCATTTTAGTATAGCTTTATACCTACAGTACAGGCTTGTCGAAAGTATTAACACTGGGCTAACAAAAAGGAGTCAAAACTCGGCTCGAGATTTGGATAGCTAGTTGCTGAAAACCTACCGGAAGGTAAATAGCGGTTGCCGGAAAGTTGTGCGAGATATAGGTTATAGGGGGCCGATATGAGTTGTTGATCCGATTCGTTAGCTCAGTTAGCGACAGTTCTGTACTGTATGACTTGAAGGATGCTGTTACTTCATGCGTGTCTATTCATAACAGTATAGTAAATTGCATGAAGCCATATACCTATTTACATAATTCAGATAATTATGTTAAATCCTGAAGATGTCTATCGTTTATATAATAGACGGTTTTCATTTACATCTATTCATATTTCCTGTATTACTGACGCAGTATACATACGCATTAATGACCTTCCCTATTGGATACAAAGCAACTACTAGTTTGTGTAAACTAAACCAAACAAAAGCAAAAACCAATTGATCTAGATTCATTTAAGTAGCGTTACTTGGTAATCAATCCAAACAATAGTGCTAGCTGGTGGCGGTGATTTTTATATTTACCAATAATAACAGTGTACAATGTTGCTTGACCAATATTATTGATATATTGTTAAGTATATACTATTTACTAATATTACAATATTAATTGACCAATATATTGATAAATAGTTAAAGTATACCTTGGAGCAATCTATATTGATGCATTGGTGTACCTTGGCTTTAAACAATTGGTGTCATTTAATTGCCGTATTTCAGTTCATGGTGTTCAATCAGGGATTTTTCAGAAGGAGTCATTTAAAAAAAACCGTTCGTCTAAAACACCATAACATCAACATGTTTGCATTCATTTGATATTCAATATGGCCCACTAAGGCTTCACAATAGGGACATTTTGGTAAAATAAGAGATCGATAGTCCCATGGCCTCTTTCTAGAATGAAAACTGTGTTCATGGTTAAATATATTCAACAGTACACGTATATTTCATCCAGGTTTGTTTTTATCGAAACAATGAAGACTATTCATGATCAATATCAAGATTCGGGAGTCCAAATTTTGGACTATATATAAATACAAAGTTTATACAAATTAAACACAGAGTAATGCATAGCGATCCATTTTCAAATCACCATACCAAAAGCAAAGTAGAAACGTTGGAAATGGCAAAGTTAAAACACGTGAAATTAAGAATGAGTGCTTCGGAAGGGTAATGACCTCCCGTCTTGCTAGTTGTACTAAAAGGACCGAAAATGCTACATTTTGAAATTCATGTAAATTCATGTAATAACAATTATTGTCATGTTACAATTTGTCCAACATTTGTCTCGGCAGGTGTAGCTTTTCAATATTGTGCTGGATTCAGTAGAACAGCACACAAGTTGAACGATCAGCTAATAAGTGAAAGAAAGCAACGCGATATTGAGAAGAACTGGGTATCGACATGTTAGTTTGTAGGTCTGCTGGAGTTAAAAACCCTGTACTTATCAAAAACAAAATAAATGGACACGCCGCGATATAACAAACGAAATCTGAAGACAATGCGAGATTCCAAAAGACATATTAGATCTAAATAAAATTCTCATTTCAGGCGCAATTCAAACAATGTACCCAGTTTAAGTACGTTTGATGGAAGGGTCTGACCATCTCGATTACTTTACACACACACACCACACACCACACACACACACACACACACACACACACACTTTTTTTTGTGGTCAGATTACAACAAAGATAAAAGACGAAGATCAATCAAATACTACTAAAGTATTTTAGCTACGTCATCAAAACTGCAGCTGTTGCGTCTTCTGGCACGCGGTTATAGACATAGGAGACAATGATAAGTTACTTGTTACTATGTAACACGGGATAGACCATCTTTATCTCAATCTGGGATAATCCCATCGATTTTTATATCTGAAGAAACATTGCTTCTAAAATATAAATCTAGACAAACTGTTTTGTCCTTTTTCATTTTGTATGTTATTTCCGAATGTATCTCCTAATATACAATGTATCTCCTAATGTACAATGTATCTCCTAATATACAATGTATCAAAATGTAGAAAACAACGTGTAGATGTAAGCATGAACTTTGTAATAGTAATAGCAAAAGACACGAAAGCATTATCTTGACGCTAGTAATATTTAGACAAAGTAATCAATGTCACGAAAAGAGATCAAACGAACGGATCGCAAAAACTGTTAAACATAATACAACGACTGATAATAAAACGTTATACTTTGGAGCAAACATAGGATCAATCACATCATCGTAACAGGTGACCAATTATGTGGTTATAATATTGGGACCCAACTATTTTCTTATTTTAGAATCAAAATTAGTAGCACCATTGGTTACATATCGTATATTTTCCCCTTTTTAGTCCATTGCAAAATCCATTACTCCTCATTAAACCAAGCATGAACCCAAAATCCAGAATCCGGAGTTGTAAATATGTATGCTAAATTACCCCCAATTACACAGGAGGGATTAAACATAATAATTACAATTAGAAATTGTTTCCATAACGATTTTCATTCGAATAATCATTAAATTAAAGCTATAAGATCTTCCATTAAATTACGCACAAATCTATATTATATATCATACGGTCATGGACGAGATCAATGAAGTCAAGCGTTACATCATTCTAAATGTTCTCGCAAAATAAATCATCACATGAAATAATACTGATACTACAGTACAATAATATAGTGATATTACAATACAATAGTATGTGTAAAAACTGAAAATAACAATCATGTTAACATTGTCTAAGTCATTACTGCGAAAAATAATATATGTTGATTATCATAAAAACACATGTAAAATTTGGCCAGATTAAAGCATGAATTTCAATATACAGTTTGGATATATAGCGAGTAAATCGTTACTTGCTGATGCAATATTATTTTAAACAAAAATAGGTCTTTGTTTACAATTTTATTGAGTTATATCGTATTCTCTTTCCGTCCTCTTAGATAGACTCTTACTGATGATGCAATATTGTTTGAAATAAAAATATCAATTTTACTTACCATTTTCGTTGAGTTATATGGTGTTCTCTTTCCGTCCTCTTTGTAACTGTGACACTTAAGACTTGCTTTATCCGTGTGATTAGATCAATTGCCCGACTGTTATTGATGCCACAGTCTCGTATCTACATGAAAACTATACCAGTTATACAGCGTAACGACAACAATAACTTTTAGCAATGTTCATTAATAATAAAATAAACATCAGCGTAGAAGAGCTTCTGCAGTATAAACATCACGGTCGGTCCCTGTGCGTGCTCAGTCAGTCAACACGCAATTATTCAAACACATACCTTACCGGTACAGAGAGGAGGAGACGGGATCATCCACTGTAACCGATCGATCACATATATATAAATGCATTTACTGATACTTCCATTAAAAATAATAACAATAATACACATAGACGTGGTATCTCATCTGTTAGATCAACTC
The DNA here is from genome assembly GCA_021292105.1 of Anadara kagoshimensis. NCBI lineage: Eukaryota > Metazoa > Mollusca > Bivalvia > Arcoida > Arcidae > Anadara > Anadara kagoshimensis. The sequence continues at coordinate 33,705,710 of CM037858.1, forward strand.
AATACCGCCAATACATGTACAATTTTGTTAGCTTACAAGTACTACACGAGTTTTAATCAATAAACTTTTTAATTTGACAAATATCTTTATTAAGTCTAGGACTTTTGAGTCATTTAAAATGTAAATGATTATGATTAGTATAACGATTTATTGCTTAGCTTCTAGAGTACAGGCCCGTCGAAAGTTGAACACTGAGCTAACAAAAAGGAGCCAAAGCGGCCAAGACACGGATAGCTAGTGCCATAAAGGTGCCTAGAGAGATATATTTCGCATCTACCGAAACCTGCCGAGATATGGCTAACGAAGGGCCGAAATGAGCTGTCAATTCGGCACCAATTCAATAGCTTGGCGTTAAACTTTCGACAAGTCTGAACTGCAAACCATATTTCTGTTTGAATATATCAATACCAATTATTGAGTAAATATGACAACCTGACGTAATACGATAGCATGGTAACATGTATCATTATTGTTAATAGGAGAATAGGAGTTTCTTTGCTGACATTTGGTCAATATATATACTGCTTATGATATGTTATGAAAAAATTTTGTTTTCTTTGGCAACAAAATGATGTGTTATGAACAAGTGTATGTTTCACTTGACAACAAAATGATGTGTTTTTTAACAATTGTATGTTTCACTTGACAACAAAATGATGTGTTATGAACAAGTGTATGTTTCACTTGACAACAAAATGTCCGTAAAAAGAAAATACTTTTTCAAAGGCACAGTCTATTTCATTAAGTCAATCCTGTCTATAAACTACACTTAAGGAAACTAGTAGCAGTAGCCATTGTGGGAAAATGACCTTTATATACAGATGTCCCTTATATACAGGTTCAAGATGCATTATGAACAAATGACAACAAAATGATGTGTTTTGAACAATTGTATGTTTCACTTGACAACAAAATATCCGTAAAAAGAAAATATTATGTTTCCACAGTCATATTCTATTTAATTACAGTCAATCATGTCTATACACTACATTTAAGGAAAAATAAGAACTTTAAGAACTGGTCGATTTCTTTATATAACATGAATAAAGATTAATATGGATAAAACAACCTGACTTCTAAAAGTATGAACCTCTTATATCGAGATGGCTTTAAAGGCAGGTTTGACAGAAGTCGTTGTGGGAAGGTGCCCCTTATATACAGGTTCTTATAACATGAATAAAGATAATATTGATAAAACAGCCTGACTTCTAAAAGCATGAGCCTCTTATATCGAGATGGCTTTAAAGGCAGGTTTGACAGAAGTCGTTGTGGGAAGGTGCCCCTTATATACAGGTTCTAATAACATGAATAAAGATAAATATTGATAAAACAGCCTGACTTCTAAAAGCATGAGCCTCTTATATCGAGATGGCTTTAAAGGCAGGTTTGACAGAAGTCGTTGTGGGAAGGTGCCCCTTATATACAGGTTCTAATAACATGAATAAAGATAATATTGATAAAACAGCCTGACTTCTAAAAGCATGAGCCTCTTATATCGAGATGGCTTTAAAGGCAGGTTTGACAGAAGTCGTTGTGGGAAGGTGCCCCTTATATACAGGTTCTAATAACATGAATAAAGATAAATATTGATAAAACAGCCTGACTTCTAAAAGCATGAGCCTCTTATATCGAGATGGCTTTAAAGGCAGGTTTGACAGAAGTCGTTGTGGGAAGGTGCCCCTTATATACAGGTTCAAATAACATGAATAAAGATTAATATTGATAAAACAGCCTGACCTCTAAAAGCATAAGCCTCTTATTTTGAGGTGGCCTAAAAGGCAGGTTTGACTGTATACCATCCCATCAAATTAATTTAAGAACTGGACGATTTCGATATTCAAAATAAGCCATTGCCCCGTGTTTATTTTTGAATGTTTGGATATAGAAAATAAGAGTAAGTTTGAACCACTTCAAGTTCTATGGTTTGTTAGCACTACTTGTGAAAAACTAGATAAACATCTCCAATAAAACCACAGTACAGACATGTTAGAAGTTAAACACTATGCCAAATCGGCAGCTCATTTCGGCCCTCGTCACCTTTATCTCGACAGTTTTTCAGCAGCTACTCTCTGTTTGTCGGCAGATTTTCGACCACTAGCTCTCCATATCTTGGCCACTCGGTAGTCCGATTCCTTTTCGTTAGCTCTGTGCTAAAGTTTTAACAGGTCTGTACTGCACAAATAGTAAACGTTCCATTAATATAATTAATATTGACTGCAGCAACTTTGGTCAGAATCTTCTTACTTAAATATTTAAATAACATGGTTTCAGGAACAACTCCTGTTTCATATAAACACCACTACGGTTAGTTTCGCTAAGTAATAATTCTTCCTTTATTTTCAGAACGAAATATTGAAAATATGATTGCCAAAGATAGTCGCGTAACTTCAAACATTTTAAATTATGTGAATTTCAATGCTTTGTACACGTATACTAAATTGGATTGCTTTGTTTATTAAATTGCATGAAAATATGTCATGTCAATTTCATAATTCTGTCTATTAATTGCAATCAAACTTTCATGTGAATTTCATATTTAGCTACTAAATTACATATTAAATATTTTATGTGAATTTTATATTTTGGCTACTAAATAAAATGTGAAGTCCATAACTTTGTGTTCTGAAATGCATAAAAAATGTTTAAACCTCTCGATGATTTTACTTACCAACGATTTCCAGATGAAATGGGCATTTGCAAACAAGCAAATGTAAAACTTAAATAAAACACACTCAAATCTTTATACATATTTCCCTTGATATATCATTATCTAATAACAAATATATTGCATATTATAGGAGTGAGTAGATACTTATTGAGGAAAAGATAACAATACTTTATATATAAAATATTAACTTAATAGCATGTGTCATAACAATAGTTGTAGATCCGGCATTAAAGTAGGAAATCAAACTTAAAAATATGTTTTACTAATTAAATTAAAATGCAATTTTATTGTTGACGCCTAAAGCACACATATTAAATTATGCAACAAAAAGAATAAAAGATTCTAGTGTAAATGATGATTGCAGTGTTGTTTTAGAAACGTTTTATGGAAATTATACTGCTTTAATTTGAACTAGAACTGTCTCTTGAGAGTTCTTGATACCCCCCTCCCCCCAACGTTGACGTCCTGACCTTGACCTTTGACTTATGCACATAAATTTGGTATGCGACACCAAATTGACGGAGAGATAGGTTGATTCCCATATACCCTTAAACTTCGTTTGCGGGGGGGGGGGGTTAATTATAACTTAATCTGCTCTTTGTGTACATTGTAGAGAACAAACAAAAAAGTCTGTTTGTCAGAACGTACCATCAAAACAACATCGTTCAACTCCAATTTAATTCGTAAGTTTTATATTGTCAGTCAAGATGGATTCTTCAATATTGCAAAAAAAAAAAAGCAGGAAAAAACCGTACTTCCCTAACATTTAATTTTAAATTGATATTTTGATACTGGGTGATCTTTATATAAATACATAAATTCTTTATTTTCTCTACATGTTCATAGCATCAGTATTATTTTTTATTTGATATATCTTGGTTTTTTATTTCCCATGTACATCCATTACTAACGCTTTCATAATCCAGAACGATTCCATCTGATCCCACAATGCTTTTAATCGTCATATTATTTTTTCTGTACTCTGATTCGCGTGATGGAACTGTTTTGTAGGTCAACGCAATAATTCATAATTAATTTGAAAGAAAATTCAATATCTATATATATTGTTCAGAAGCAACGTACAAGTATTCATTTTTATTGTTTCAAAAACTCTGTCAATTTCGTGTCAATTTACCGTTATAATAAATACGAATCAAAGTAAATATTGTTTAATTGATACTACAGAAATACCTAAATTAGTATATAATTACATGAATAATTCCGCTCTGTATGTTATCATTATCATGCTAGTTGCCTGTACTCATGGTAGTCAAATACAGTACAGACCTGTCGGAAGTTTAACACTAAATAAATGAGAAGGAGTAAAAAACTCGGTTACCGAATGACCTAGATGTATAGACGAAGACAGTAGCTGCCGAAAATAGCTAAGGAGGGGTCGGTTTGAGCGGTCCGGATTCCCTTATGATTTGTTAGCTTAGTGTTAAACTTTCAGCTGGCCTGTACGGCATGAAGCCCAATCTTCTAAAGAGACGATTCCTGGGAGACGAACCGTTTTCATTTCCCTAATGTTATTTTGAATAATTTATGAGAAGGATCAAATGTCTAAATTATATGTTTTCCTTTTAACGAATTATGTATTCAGATAAGTATATATCTAAGGCAAGTAAACATCAGAAAGCATTCAATATTACTTGATTTATTCAGAAAAAACCCCAATAATATTACTTCTGATAGGTAATGTGTGTATAGTCACAAATGCTGTGTTAATACAGTCATTCTGTCCTAAAGGCCACCTCTATATAAGGGTCACCTGCAGTAGAATTGTATCCAATGGTTCATGTTCATATTATTTGAACCTGTATATAAAGTCCACCTGCCCCTAAAGGCAACTTTTACTGGTTCTCTTGGGTGGCCTTTATAGACAGGTTCGACTGTATATGCATTTGACTCAAGAAATGATATAGTTTCGTTAGAATAAAGTATGTATTTACAATTTCGAGAATCTTTTCTAAATAATGCATTATTCGTTTAACGCCAGCCATTGGTGATGGTGGGGAGAAGGCATTGATCTTGAAAAAGGATCCATTACTAAACCCGTTTTTATTTTGCAGCACTAGACGGTCGTTTCGGAATAAAATTCATGAATAGTGGTAATCGGAAATTCAGTCAAATATTATAAGATGCTGCAATGACCAAAATAGAAGGACTGTTACAGTGTACATAATATTTTTTGTTTATTTTGTTTAAAAAAACAGAAATTGTATATTCATTATTAAAATGCATTTTAGCAAATTTGTCATAGTCACTTGTACTTTGAATTTAGACGCTGACCAGTTCCCACTCTTTTTGGAAAAAAACATGTGATAAATGTGTTATACCCAGATTATGTATAAACTTCTGTCAACAAATGAAATCAATGTTTTATACATGTATCTGTTGTTAACTTAAGGGTATTGCAAGCCTAGACATATTGAGGTCCAAAACGTTTTATGGCTGTCATAAGGTTAGAGTTTGTTTTACTTAAATTGTATTTACGATTATTATCATTTACAACACTGACAATGTTATGAAAGAATGACCTATTCCAATAAGACGCTTAAAAATGTGATTTTACTGTCCGGATTTGCGACCGTATATCGACGATTTTATTGTCGCATTTTTTACATCAGTCAATCATACAGAAAGAATTAGAATTGTCTATTTAGAACTTGGTTTATTTTCACTTCGCTATGAAATAAGGCTGAACATTGATTTTTTTTCTCAAAATACATTTTGTTTATCTAGAAACATTTGTTGAGATGTTGAAATAGCTTTCGGTTGGCTAATGAAAATTGCACTTACAGAAGATGTGTATGATTGTATATAATTACATTACAACACATTTAATTCGTTCAGCTTCACATGTTAATCGTGTAATCTCTAGTAAAATATAAAGTTTGAGCTCTCGCTTCGTTTGTGGAAGGTCGGGGGTTCGAACCGTGTGTGTGTTTGACCAAGACTTTAAATAGTTAGTGACTGTTATGTCGCCAAGCACTAGGCATTTAGAAATCCGATCTGCAGTGTCACGATGGCCATCACATGCAAAAGAACCCTCACTGCACATTGGTTTAAGCGCCCTGCAAAAGATCAAGGTCACATTTTTGCAACTTCCTCTATAGCTTGTGACCTCCCGATATAAGTGCCGTAAAAATATTTTTTTCATTGAAGTATATTTAAACAGTGATAAGTTTTACCCGTAATGACAAGAGAAACAACTCGTGATACCTTGGGAATATACAATGTATATAGCCTTAAACTTTATTCTGCTTAAATGCATATTACATTGATTTATGTGGCAACATACTACTCAATAACATTTATTTAATTTTATTCTAAAACCGGTAATAAATAAAACATAAGGTCATGTAGAGCACATAACACAGCGCTGACATAACATTGTAAATACACAATAAACATGTTAGAATGCATTGTTTAGTTTAATATATAGAGCATACATGCAACTATGTTGGTTTATTTTTTTACTTAACCTATTTGCATGCATGGACAACTGGTGAAAAATAATCCCCTGCACATGTGCATTGATTTTTTCATTATCACGAGCCTTTATTACATGCTTTCATACTAGTAACATACCGGTATAACCCCGATAAAATTTATAGTCATTAGCTTAGCAGATAACAACATAATGCCTATACATGCATGCATGTAGCCCAATATACAAAAGATGTGAATCATAATTATTAAATAAAAAAAGTAATATGAAATCAGAAATATTAAAAAAATGCAAATCAATATATGTGCAGAATAATATTTGATTTTTTAAACGTATAATAGATGCAATGATAAGCAACTGGTGTTATATATATATATCGTTTTAATACATGTTTATGCATATTGTGTAGACGACATTCTACCATGCAAGTATCTATATGATGATTTATCTTACAACCAATGGTACGTTTTTAGTAGGTTACATTGATTTATTTCATTCACAAACATCAAGGTTGTATTTGTGAGGTGTATTGAAGTGTCGTGCAGATTAATGACCTTGGTGTCGATATTTTGCTGCGGTAAGATGACGATTATAATATAATTTTTTTTTTTTGACGTCCAACAAAATAAGAACGTGATAGGCTCAAATAAGCATGAACATTTCTATCATTAGAAATCTTAGGATGCGTTTGACTTATCTCCAATTTTGTTTTTAGTTAAATGGGTGATAGCTAGGTACAAGTTTTTCACATACGTATGTGAATAGTACAGACCTGTCAAAAGTTTAACATTAAGCTAACGAGTTAGTACCGCCGAACCGTTAGCTCATCTTGGACTCTCGTTAGCTATATCTCAACAGTATTCCCAAAGCAGCTTTTTATCGTTTAGCAGCTTTTTAGCCGCTAGCTATCAATCTCAGCTACTCTTTAGTCGAGCATTGACTCCTTTTGGTGTTAAACTTTCGGCAGGTCTGCTGTATACTATACGTAAGATCGTTCAATGATGTAACAGATGTCGGTGCAGACGACAAGAAATAACGAGTGTTACTTATCTACAGTTTGTCTTCTTGGTAACTCAAATCACAATTTTCATCATGTTTCTATAACTGCAGTATATCACTACGGAAGCCATGGACGGATATTTTTAGTTATGATAGTCACTGCTTATTTCCTATTAATTACTCATTCCTTGTGTATCTCGTGTCATTTAAACAATAAAATGTTATAACCGAATTGCTACAAACACAATGTGATGACTGCGTTTACAAAACTTCCAAGTGCAAAATGGTGACGTTCAGATAGTGTTGTAAGGTACTACCCAACCCACCAATGCTACTGTATACGCTTTACCCTAAATTTAGAATACTTGAATTGTATTGCACTTGATTTTAACGTCGGTTAAACAAGCAGTGAAATAGTTTTAAAATTCATCTTATAAAAAGATAAATACATTTGAGACAAAATATTGGATTTCAATTATGCATTATATTAAAAACTATGTTTGAGTTATCTTTTTCCTGTATAATTATTTGAAACATCGATTTTTGGTGCATTCTAATTATCAAATACAAACATACCTATCCATGTCCAAATCACAACTCGAAAAGTAAAACTCGTTGAAAACCAGCTGAACCTAAACACTTAAACTTCCACCAGGGAAGCCTTGCCATGAGACCCAGTGCTCCGAAATGAAAGGGTAAGCGCCACCTGTTTAGCTAGCTATGCCTGTTGCGTGGGAAATCAAACATTGAGAATGAGGGGAACAAAGAACTATTATTAAACTTTGGCTGATACAAAAGCCAATATAAAACATTGATTGGACTCTTCTTTCACTTACACCAAGCGACCGGTTCTTCATTCAGGTGGGGGAAACCAGAGTACCCAAAGAAAACTACAGATACATAGTAAAAGTGTTGTATGGAAGTTTTTGTATACCTGCATTCGGAACAATAACGTGATAGGTGTCGGATCGAGGCTATTTTAACACGTCCTTGCCTCTTTTGCTATTTAAAAACAACAAAAAGCACACGTTTATAGGTTATGGTGTTCAACCTTAAGGTACTTAAACAGAATAATCAAAGTTTAATAATGTTAAAAAATCAGTATTTGAAACAGCTGTACGTGACATTTTAAACAATGCTACTGAATAGATTTATTTATACGACCTAGCAGATAGTGAAGTGTCCCAGCCTTTAATATATTGACGGAGAATGACGTGAATCTTACACAAGGTTAGCTGATTTAACTCCATTGTTTCCATCGGGCTCTGACGAAGGAGGACATAAAGGTGATATTGAGAAGATCACTGGGATTGACTAATTTTTGTCTGCTGATCAGGTAACAGGCAATTGTTACCACGGTAAAGATGTGTCGAAAGTTTAACACTGAGCTAACGAAAATGAGTCGATTGGTTACCGAGTGGTTCAGATATATATAGCTAGTGGCCGAAAGGTTGTCGAAAGATAACGAGCAGTGGTCGGTCACCATCGATTACGAGGGACCGAGATGCGTTGCCAATTTGCCACTTATTTGTACCTAAGTTTTACAGATTCGACGGGTCGATCGGTAATTGATACATATTTGCCACTCAATAAAAACCATTATTATTATTATTATTATTATTATTATTATTTATTATTATTATTATTATTATTATTATTATTATTATTTCAGCGGTGATACAGTCGTGAAATGGCAGACAACGTGGATGTAGAAGAATATGCGAAGAACATAGACAGTATAGTACATAGCGGGTTTACATGTCTGGCTGTTGGTTTAGGCATCAACACAGGACTTATAGATACCATTAGTAAACTTAACAAACCGGAGAGTATTTCTCTGATTGCTGAGTTAAGTAACCTTAATGAAAGGTATGATTTTATAAACCATCTTTAGGACATTATTCGAGTTTATGACGTCTACCACAAAACAATCTAAATAAATATAATTTTCGTTTTCGTTTTAGAGTTGCGTGACTAATAACGGATTTCTTATACACTATTTAACAAGTTTGGTAATCATATATATACATTTGACCAAACTTGTTTAATAGTGTATGCACGATTTCAATATCCTCTTTAAAATGATAGTTGATTGGGATGGATAGCACATGTACATCCCCTCTCACCACCTATCAGCGTCAGTCCCACTATTGCTAGGGGCAAACTCTATTGTAAGGTTTGTCTGTTTGCTTGTCAAAGGTAGGTAGATTTCTCCGATTTTTCATTTTATTACTTTACACTTTTTCATTATGTCAGGTACCCGTTCAATTAGGTGTTTAATTTACAGTTTCGTCAATATTTAATTTTCCAGTAACTTCCAGCTTATACTGTTGTTTTCTGTCGTTACAACGTCTGGGTAAATAAAAACCAGTCTTTTCTATTTGTTATCTAATTCAGATATGTAAAGGAATGGCTTGGTTGTATGGTTGCTGCAAAAATTGTATTTATGGAAGGCGAAGATAAATATTATATTCCAGAAAAGTACCGGGACTGTCTCGTGTCGGCCAGATATGCTCCTTTCTTATCCATCATGGCTAAAAGAGATGACGTAATCGAAAGCCTTCTCAGGAATAAAGTCAATAGTGGTTAGTAGGTTAGATGATTTCAGGTGTAGAAACACGTGTTGAAGAGTAGTTATGTCCTTTAGCATGTGATTTCAAGATCTCGAGTTCGACCGGGGCTGCGTAGTTTGTTTTCAAACCTTGGTCAGACTATAGCTACAACGGGTTTCCCAACCTACGACCTCCCATGTGCGAAGCGAGCACTCTACCAACTGAGATACCTTCGTGATACATGCCACTATAAATGCTGGTTGTTAACTTTGGTTTGTCTTCCATCCAGCCTAGTCTGGAGTATTGTCATCTCAGGTGTTTCTGTACGCTATTGAACGCAGGGTAATCATCGATGTGATGACATTACAACCTTGGTATTGACTTTTAAACGGTCTCGAACTTACCTATCCGACTTCAATCCTTAATACATTTATAGATAGAAAAACGCATTCTTCTTTGACGATTTGAGACATCATTTTGCAATTAACAAATTTAACGTATGGTGAGACAGATACTGTTTTGCAGAAAGTAAAGAAAAGCAAAGAGTTTGTCCTGCAGTTTTCCATGGAACTAAGTACTTTGTTCGTAAAATTAGAACTTGTAAAACATTTGGAAAAAAAAAAAGATTTGATTGTATGTCGTCGAAAAAAATACGGAGCCGTCGTATCTACTATTTAAAAAAAATTTAAAAAAATTCCACAACAGAAAATATGCTGTTTCAAAATGTAATAGGTCTGCAAACATTATGAAATGTCATGAAGATTAACCCCATTTATATGAATCATTAAACTTTAAGGAATTGGTTGCACTGGGACACTTCCGTTGATCAAAGTAGAAATTTAGTACCAATGAAAGCATATATCAGCCAAATTCAAACTCATCAAAATGTATTACCAAATTCAAGAACATCAGCAAAACAAGGGCATCAACCAATTGCAAACTTATCACTGAAATTCTTCAGCGATATTTTAATATAGCTATTACTTTGTAGTGTTTATTTAATGTATGTATTATAGGTTTAAATCCCTACCTGGGCGAGTTTGGAAACCAGTCCTTCGACTACATGGAAAAGGAAAGGCTGGCTTGTGTCGACAAACGTCTAGATGAAGGAATTTTACCAAAGTTAAAGGAATATATTGCTGAAGGTGACTTGATATAAATTGTGTAAGATAAAAAAGCGAACTGAAAACTTTTTTACACTAGCGTCTGTCCCGATTGGGATTCAAACTAAGGCGGCGAAAGAAAGGCGTTGATTCGTAATCCACCACTTTAGACAACTCGGGCACTGAGGTTCCTTTCATTGAATAGAACCATCCTGTCATTGGTAATATTTAACGAGTTGCCTCTTTTACTCTTAGATTCTATATTCTGTACGTGTGCTAAATGATGTCTATAGTTCCATGTTGCTTTCTTTCTCACATTTGATTTGTTGCGGGTGCAGCAAGCTGGACAGTAGGTGTTTATCCATCAGAAGCATCCGACCTCAATTCCTCGGTGAAAGTTTACATCTTAAACTTAAATTGTCAGTTTTCAAAGTTTTTTCTTTGCTTTTGGAATTATTATTAGAATTTGGACCGATATGTTTGTGTTTTATTAAATTTCACTCCGTGTTTGCGTTTTCTATAATGAAATATTCCAACCGTACAAAGGTGTCAGCATCTAGTGAAAGACAACTTGTAAGAGAAGTATCTGTTACTGTTGTAATGGCGTATATATGAATTATCATTCCTGATGCAGTATTATAAAAACTAATTACAAAAACTGTTCAGAGATTAAGAAAAATATCTACGCTCGAGCATAATATTAAACCAAGTTCTGTGTCAATCTAGGCGAAATACATGTATTCGAATTTTATTTACAGAAAATTTCAAGATGGTTCTTGATGTGGGCTGTGGTTCTGCTGTACTTTCTACTGCTTTTGCAAAGAGATATCCGGAATCTACAGTGATCGGTATCGAGAATTCGGAAGAAGCTCTTAAAAGAGCAAGACGACATGTCCAGGAAATGAATGTATCAAATACAGATATTGTCAACGCGGACGTGACTATTCTTCCTAGTGATTGGTCGAATAAATTTGACGTCATTTTTATGTTTGATATTCTTCACGATCTGCCCGATCCAGACTCCGCAATAGAAGAATTAAAAAGAGTATTAAAAGATTGTGGTATCCTTGTAATGATAGAGCCAAAGCTCAGTAGTAGCCATTACAAGAACCAAGGCGATTACTTAGCGGCTGCCTATTACAGTATCAGTATTTATAACTGTTTGCCGTCAAGTATGTGTAAACCACCTGCCGCCGCTCTAGGCACTGGGTGGGGAACCGAGAATACAACTAAGTTCTTTACAATGCATGGACTGTATATTGAAGACATAAGTGATTTTACTATCAACGAACGTTCTAATATGTTTATTCTAAAGAAAACTACGCAATCGAAAAGCTGAATAATTATCAGCAAACAATACATTCCATATATATTCCAGTTTCTTCCATACGTCAGAAAATTAAACAATAATAATCAGGGGCATATCAAGCGTAAAACTTAATTAGTTTTCTTACTTATCTATAATATCAGTAAATATACTATCTCAGATTGTCGAAAAAACTGATTTTATAATTTTAAATCGACATATAATATGATCACTGATTGTAAATAAAAGTTGGCTTGTAAAGACCCAACGAGTTTATACTGCTGGGTACTATTATATCCGTTGGTCGTCTGAATTATGTATTCTGTGTCCGCAACATGTTTTAATATTATCCTGTTGAACTGTCAAATTGAAGTTATCACGTTTGTGACATGATGGCACAATGTCCAATGGTGTAGTTAACTTGCTTCAAATGAGTCCAAGTTATCATAAGAAGTTTACAATTTGTCTCTAAATACACAATGAATTTTAAATTTAAAATAAAAAGTACTATCCATTGGCATTCCAATATAGAATGACAAACCAGTAGTGGTGATTTAATACAAAACAGCTGTTACGATTCTAACCTTTTGGGTTTTAAAGCTAGTTAAATATATATAAAACACAGTCCCTGATAAAGAAAAACCGATCAACTTTTTTCACTTTATAGTTTAAAGATATATAAAGATCAATCACTTCTTAGAGCGCTGAATCTGTGGCAAAATAACCAGCATCAGACAAACACTTGTAATAGAGTTCTCCGGCGTAACACGTGATCAATATCCCTTTACGTTTGTACAAAACATTTTGGAGAATGGTTACGTCAAAATTTCCGGAATAATGTTGTTTTTACTCCAAAACGTGAAATGAAGCGATTCCATCTCCATTGGAAATAATTATTCCGCAGAAAAACGTTATGGGTATCACGTGCTACACAAGCGAACTCTATTATTGAAATTGTTTTGAAGTCCTATTAAAGAAGTATTGGCTGGTGTAGCTAGCTATTCTAGAGGTACTAACCATAGCGGGGCACTCCATGGCGGAAGTTCACTCACGTGTTCAAGTTAATTTGCCAGTTTTTAAAGTTATTATTATTATTATTATTTTGCTTTGCAAATGTGAATGGGATTAAGATGAAAAAAGGTTTATTTAAGATGGTAGTAAGCTCTGTATGAATCTATGTTGACGTGGAATAAAACGGTGTTTTCTTTTCAGTTGTTCTTATGTTTGTGATGCTCCGGCAACAAAATGTACTTTTAAATGCATTTTATACAATTTTGACCCCATTCCCGATGTAATTTTTAAGAATCTGTGTACATGTTTTAAAAATAAATAAAATCCATAGTTCATGTATGGTGTCATACCCACAGTGAAGCGCAATACCCGATCTTAAAGTCCCATTGTCACATTATGGTTTTTTTAAAAATATTTTCCATCCATGATAAAACAAATATATTTCTATTTTCCCCATTTATCTTAAACTCAATCGCAGGTGTAATGTTATATTTTAAAAAAGGAGGAAGTTTAATTAGATATTTTGAAAAGGAAGAAGTTTAATTAGATATTTTGAAAAGGAAGAAAATTGCCTTGAGTTATGAAATTCGCCCACTTCTGGAAAGCGGAGATAATGCTAAAAATATGAAAAAAAGATAACAAAAGGATTATTTAAAAAACGCTAATGTCCAAATTAAACGCCACAGTGACGTTACACCTAAGGTTTTTATTCGCCAAATTTTGTCGCATTTCTTTCTATGATTTAATTTTTTATAGTTTTCAAATACATGCATTGCATTTTTAGGTTTATTTCTAGTCTTCCAATCATTGGTCAATCTACCTTACGTTTTTGTAAAAATATAAACTGCTTTTTTTTAAATTTTAATCTATTACGTATATTTATACGTAACTCAAGAAAAAGTAAAATATAAAGTCACTTTAATTGACAAATGATATGCAAATTATGCGGTTAAGTTTTAGTATATAAGCGTTTGTAGGTAAAGGTAAAGACAATTACAACTACTTCGGCTTGTACTCCTCTGACAGTAAAGATTTTACATTATCTACAGGTAAGTCATAAACTTATTTTCAATTTTAATAATTAAGAATTAATTTACAACTACCAATTTTTAAAATCACTTACAAATTAATTTTTTATTCGTTTGCTTTATTCGATATATTTGTACGATTTATTTTGTAATTGCTACTCAAAGTTCAACAGAATCTGATAAACAAGTTTAAGGTACTTTCAGCACATCACTTCTTGCTTCATAATAATGGATATTATCTTAATTTATACTTCTAAAGATAATATACTATAATATACATGTATTACACAGATAAAATGCCATAAAGACCACTTCTATGCAGTATAAGGTACAACCGCTTTTAAAAGCCAGTAAAATTTTATCCCAATTACTCTACATTCATGGCATTTGAATCTGTATATAATGGCGACATGCCTATAAAGGTCGCTTTTATTAGTTTGACTGTCATAAAACTACTTCCCCTTAAATCACATATTTTTATTTGTTTATTTCGAAGTGTTTCGTAACATATGTGTTCTGTTTTTTTAAATTAATTATTATTTTTATATTTATTTCAGAAAAGAGTTAACCATGGCAAAATCTATGTACACAATTTTGGTTGTTGTCTTGTGTTTATCATCAGGTAAGAAAAATCTATTTATCCACGTAATTGTACAAAACAATTTTTCCTGCGGCAAAATTGCTATTTTGCATAACATACTTACTCTAGACAATTGAACATATATTGAAGAAAATATAATGCCATTAATGTTGGAATGATTAAAAACGATTTTAAAAACAACATGTTTCTTCTGGTTTAGTTAGCAAAGAAAAAGTGAATGATCACTACTCGTATGTTAGTTCCTTTTCTCTCTCGTAATCACTTCATTTGATAATTTCTTCATCGCATCTTTTTGTAAGAGTACTTACATTTTAAACCGAATGTGTTAGCTTTGTTGTTTTGATTAACACTATATTTTGACTATATAACGTAAAAATTAGAACCATCAGTTTAACTATCAATTATCACACAATGCATATCACTGTACGATATATAAAATTATGCAAATATTTCAAATTGACACTACTATTCAATCTTAAATTAACTATGTTTTCTTTTACAGTTTTAGCAAATTCCTATCTAAGGAAACGAGACAGAAGACTAAGCCACACTCTTGACCTTAACAGTGCTCAAGCTTCAGCCTCCGCATCTGCTTCCGCCAACACGAGAGGAGGTTTTGGTTCAAGTTCAGCTAATGCACAATCTTCCGCATCCGCAAGTACGAGAGGCGATGGTTCAAGTTCCGCTAATTCACAATCATCCGCTTCTGCAAGCACAAGAGGCGACGGTTCAAGTTCCGCTAATGCACAAGCTTCCGCCACAGCAGAGTCAGTATCACAAGGCAATCAGTGTTATGATGAATGTCAGCAATGGGATAATTACTGTTACTGCAGCTATGACAATTTCTGTAGAGCAATTGTCTGCAGACGAAATGATCTCCCACAGATAAATCCAATTAGACCACGAGTGAATTCCATCAGACCACGTATAAATAGCATCAGACCACGTGTACCGGTATGTCGCCGCAATACTCTGTCTGTTATTGGACGATGCCGTCATATTGATCAATGCCAGTATCCGTCCGAATGCCCAGGTAGCCAGATCTGTTGTTATGACTCAACTTGTTTATTTATTAATTTTCTAAATAAAGATTTGTATTTTTGTAATTTTATTGTTTTCTTTATTTTTTTATCTTAATATTTACAATACGACATCCTTTAATGTATTTATCGTTCAGTTACTTTCAATGCGCTTTTTCTGTTATGGTTTGTAAACACAGGTACATTTTAACATGTAAATTTAATTTTCTGTTGAAAAAAAAGAAAAAGTCAAAAGAGATGCTTACTTGAAATAACCAGTTAGAACTAGCACCGGTCTCACTTCCCTAGAAGTTTATGTCATCAATTTTCAGTCAATTTCCAAATTTTAACTTTGTTTTTAGATTGTGATTTGGGCATGGATCAGTATGTTTGTGTTTTATTAACATGGCCATAAACATTATCTCTGATTTTGATTATAGATTATATGTATTGGTTTACTTAAAGTTACCATGGTATCTAAATACATCTACAAATGAAGAACTTGATACTTGCAGAATTGAAACTGATCACAATTTAGTATTGAGAAACGAAAGAAACTTACAACTTCAATTAATGATGAATACACGTTTTTTATATCTTAAATATGTACGGAAATTGTATCAGAGTCTCGTCATTTCCCCATGACATATCACGTCACATCATCGCTCAGCGACTGGTCGTGAAATCGACAATAGACCAAGACTCGACTCTAATACAAATTCCGTAAATACATAAGATATAAATGATATTTGTATCTTACAATGTTCACAAATTTAGTAAAACATATAATTTTTCCCTTTATAGTTAAATATAGTATATTTTATGCTGATATATATAAAGCTGTAACGTCATAGTATAAACCAAGAGCACATTTGACGGGCACCAGTTCAATAGACGGTCAAAAAATAAAATTCGGTCATGTTTTATAACAAGTTTAGGACATTTTGCATCTTTGGAGAAATAACAATGGCGATAATTTTGTATCGGTTATTTTTACAGTGTTTAAAATTGTTTGTGCATTTTTAATTCACATATTGACTTCGACTGATTCATGGTCATTTTTAATTTTGTACTGATGCAACTCTACCTACCACAATTTTCAAGAATTACATTATATTCAATACTGAACATTTGCCGATTTTTTTTCGGATCAATATGAATATTTTATACGATTTATCGTAGTTTTCAACTACATCCATTTGTTTTGACATGACGGCAGGGGAACTCATGATCTTCGTTTACGTTACATTCCAATATGAAGACGTCATAACTGCCAATATGAAGTAGCCTAATACAACAGAATCATGTATCAGACATCTTGGTATCAGTTCTAGAATGAATACATTTAAACAAAATACAAAACCAGACCTCACTGCCCTGGTGGAAGTTTACGTGTCTAACCTGACTTGTTAGTTTTTACTTTGCTTCCGAATTGTAATGTTTGTTTTTCAATATTAATTGTAAGATAAAACAGACAAACACTACAAGAAAACAGAACATATTTAAATACTGAATATAAAACTGCCGACTTTGACCGAGTACAGGACTATATTACATTATGCCAGTTTTAATCTCAAAATACTGGTCGGGAGTTTTGGAACACGATTACTCATTAGTAGTGCTTGGACCAATATTGTGAAATTAAATTTTCTTTAAGGGGTTGAAAAACTATTCAAAAAACCAATATATATTTCACCAAATTTAGCTAAGATAATACTTTTCATGAAGGTTTATACCTTAGTTTTTAAAAAATTTCCGATTTAAGTAGCAGCAAATTTAAACAATAGTATATTTCTAACAATATAAAATTATTTTTGATATTCTCTTGGACACATCAACCAGCTCAGTGGTCACTAGACGGCCATTCTATTTTTGTAGTTGTAGTACTAGTAAATGGGCCAATAGATCCCATTTATTTTAGAACTAGTAGGCTTTAATGAACAAAATAAATCTAATTAGCCTTATTTTCGCCATAGCAGGAACCATCAGGCCTTGTATAACTAGTCACTTACGTGAAGGGCATATTGTTAACTGCACCACCGTGACTGACTAAATAAACATCTCGTCAAACCTCATACGATAGATCTTGTGGTAAAGACATATTATTGATATATTATTTATGTATGGGATTTGCATCAGTGTCGATTCTTGTTCCCATGACAATGTGCTGTGCGGCAAGTCGTGATGTGTCATGGGAACAAGACGGGATACAAATTCCGTACATACATAAAATATAAATGATATTTTTATCATACAATGTTTAAAATTTAAGCAAAAATTTGTTGTTATTAATTTAAGTTAAACATAGTATGTAACAGTTTCTTTTCGGATGGATATCTGGAGTGTGTAACGTCACAAAATAAAACACGAATCACGGTTAAAGGGCGCCAGTTCATTGGACGTCATTATAGACATCGAATATGTGATCAACAAACTTTTAGACAATTGAATCTGAAAATGGGAATGTCGATTATTTTTTATTAATACAGATGATGATTTTGACAGTGTTTGCAGTTCTTTGTGCAGTTTAAATTCACGTGAATGGAACATTCACTTTGACACATGATATTAGTCATAGGAGAACATTGAATTTATTATGTACTTATATAAAAATCAACTTAGGCTACCGCCATTGCCAAGAATTAAGTTTTACAGTTTTATTTTTTGATAAAATGAACATTTTTACGATTTATCGTAGTTTTTAACTACATACATGTGTCTTGACATGATATAATCTAGCGGAAACCCCTGACCTTTGTTTACGTTACATTCTAATCTGATAACGTTACTACTTTGAATCTGAAGTTGTCCACGAACAAACACACATGATACAGAACCCTTTTATCAGTTCAAGAATGAATAAATTAAAACAAAATACATATTACTTGTAAGATAAATATTTGTGCGGTTTTGTTGAGCAAAATTGTCAGAATCCTTTATTCTATACGTGACCAAAATGTAAGCTGGCTAATATAATGGTTAGAAGTTATAGGGAAATATTTGAATATCCCACTGATACATTGAGTGGACAAATATCAGGACCCACCTTCGTAAAGGATAAAGGTTATTCTTTATAGCATAACCTGTCATAATAAACGGAAGGGACTGCTAAGATCAACTATTGTATGGGTTCTTTCAACATTTAGTAAGGTCTGAAGAAACTGTCAATTTTCTTTTTTATCATAGCGGGTTTTTATTTTCCCTTCATAAAGCATGTGTATTTTCATCATACAATAATGGTGTCAGATTCCCTATTCAATATACTGAAAACAGGAAATAGCAATGATATAACCATTACATAACCATCGATATCTAACATATTTTAGTTGACATGCTTGCAAATAGCTAACAAATCAAACACAGATCTTTTATTATAATTAATTAATACACGGGAATTCCTATTTTTCAGCCTTTTAGACATATTTTGTCATCCCTATTTTAAACATTAATGATAAATATCTGTCCAATTGGTTAAGCTGACAAATTTTTTATTCCAAATTGTAAAATAACAATAATTGCATACAACCAGAACGCAGGTAGTACTCTTTCGTTGTAACAATATTTCAGAAACTGAGAAACAAACATAATCTTTCCTGCAAATGTTTATATAAAAGGTGTTCCAAAATCAAATTAAAATAAAAATTAAAAATAACATACTGATCAACAATGTTGATTTTAAAATTCTAATTGCATTGTAAAACGTTTAAAAACTTACAAATATGGTTTAACACGTATACATCCACCAGAAAAGTTAGACCGGGTGACAAAATGACAAAACAATATTTTAGAAAACATATTAATTTATTAATTTACCGGAAACTTCCATATTCTTCTTTATCCATTTGTATTATAATATAATTTTGTATCAACCTTGATCCCTACGTAAAGCAATGTCAAATAAGAATAGAACTATATACGTCTGGATTTTATAAATTAAAAACAAACATACCAATTCATGTCCAAATCACAACCCCAAACGCATGGAAAAAACTGTGTAAATTGTAAAAAGTTGAACACGCGAACGTCTACCGGTGGAATAAAGCCAGTCGTTTCACAAGGTTTTTCTCGTGTTTCGCTATAAATAGTAGCAATTTCATTAAAACTCACTGAGTTAACAAAATCGTGCACTAGTATCAACTGTATTTAAAGGCCTTAAAACTTTTTGTTTGGACTTTTGTGTCCATTATAACATAAACTTCGCTTTGGAATATCGTGTGTTGGGCAAAAGCATGAACAACGAACAGCACTTTACAATCAACAAAGTATTGTCATTTTAAAACGATATAAGAGGTAATAGATTAAAAGGGTATGACTTGTTAAATAGTGAAGGCGAAGGTAAATATTTTATGTTAAGTGATCAAAATCTCTCTCTCTCTCTCTCTTTCTCTCTCTCTCTCTCTCTCTCTCTCTCTCTCTCTCTCTCTCTCCTAACATTCTATATACATTATGTGCATTGCCTTGTACTTGTATACTGTTAAAGTGCTGAATATTGAATAAAATAAATACAAGAATTACAAAAAACAAGATATAGACCAGTAAACTTATGAATTCGAAAATAACAATCACCTGTACAGGGGTTTTTTTCAATCGATTGTTCTGATACCTCGCTAACAACTGAGGACAAGTATATCAATCTAACATTTAGATTTATTTAATCAAACATTAAAAAATCATGCATCTCGGACATGTATTAGGGTATAAAACACGATAATCTCACAACAGAAAAAAGGTAGGTCCGGAATTTTAACTGTCATAGGACAAATTTGTTTGAAATATGCGAGTGATTTATTAGTTTTATTTAAATTTGATATGTGTTTCTGACAGATTGTTGTCCTATAAACATCAATATTTAGAATTCGACAAATTTAGTTCGAACACTACTGATGAGAAATTTATTCTGAACCGCTTGTGTCGTGCTGCTAAATATAAACAGGTTAAGTAATTTTAAATTATCTTATGTCTTTTAATTGGATATTGCATTATACACATTTTTGTTTAAAAAAGCCTTGGGTTAAATTAATCAGATGCTATAAACTACCACATAACGATATCTAAACAGTCCATATCAAAATGGAATAAAAATGTCTTTTCAATAGTTTTTTCGGAAATGTAAGTGATGTTCTAAACAACCGTTTTTACTTTATAAGCCGTCAGATTAGAAACAAAAATTTTATACAACCCAATTCATGGTCTAAAAATCCGAGCATATTTTGTAAAAAGAAAAATCAAATTAATCGTTCAGGTTTGGTGTCACAGTGAAAATGAATCATCTCTTAAATTATCACAGGATTTTTTATGATTTAAAAAAAATACTTTTGCATGATTTAATTATTTAACACTAAATACAAAATAAAAGCATCAATGTAGACTAGTTTGATGTTAACATTTTTGTACTTGTTGTATTGTTATGCTATCATAAATATTTTTGGTTTTTTTTCACGATAATCTTACATAGAGCAAATACTGAAATAAATTTTTCATTAGATATTTAAAAGAGGAAAACGTTTTTTTAATTCTAGAATTAGCCCCCATCTGAAAAGTGATGATAATGCTAAAATTTGAAAAGTGAACACAAAGACAATTATTTTAAAAACCACAAGTGTCCAAATTAAACGCCACAGTAAATTTGCACTTTACAAAGATGGTTTTTCATCAAATTGCGTCAAATCAAAAATTCAAATTTGTTTCCTTGATGGTGTTTAAGCCTGAACTTAAACACCGTTAACGTATTGTCACAATACATGTTTAGTTATTCCCCTTGCTTTCATAGTTGTAACTTAATACACATAGGTCACAGGTCATTCCTTCTCGATCCTTTCGGTAGTAAAGAGGCTTAATTTCAGAATAAGAAAAACAGACAAAGCGATTTACGAGGGGACTATTCTCAGGTACGACTACGTTTATATCACATTATTTACTTATTCTGATGCTTATCATCATCATTATTATTGTAATTATTATTATTATTACTATTATAATTATTATTAATTTATTATTTATCTATAACATTTGTCCAGTTAATTCGGTCGCCATACGGCATATTATTGATGCGGCGACCATTTTTATTCAGTTAAATAATTTAACTAGTTATATATATTTATATATTGATTTATTTAGTTGTATGTTGATTTATCTAGTTACCTACATTGATTTATTTAGTTGTATGTTGATTTATCTAGTTATCTATATATTGATTTATCTAGTTACCTACATTGATTTATTTAGTTGTATATTGAGTTATCTAGTTGTATATTGAGTTATCTAGTTATATATATATATATATATTGATTTATCTAGTTACCTATATTGATTTATTTAGTTGTATATTGAGTTATCTACTTATATATATTGATTTATCTAGTTATCTATATTCATTTATCTAGTTATATATGACATTAACATTAAACTGTGGCCAAGTACATCCAACATATTGTCTTCTGGTTATTGTGTTATATGAGTTAATGGTGTTTAAGCCTGAACTTAAACACCGTTAACGTATTGTCACAATACATGTTTAGTTATTCCCCTTGCTTTCATAGTTGTAACTTAATACACATAGGTCACAGGTCATTCCTTCTCGATCCTTTCGGTAGTAAAGAGGCTTAATTTCAGAATAAGAAAAACACCCTCCCACCCACACCAATTTATTGTCCTCGGATACTGCTCTTGCTTTTCCTTTATCTTTCAGGATTTGCCTTGTCACTTCGGAGAGCCTTTGCAGTGATTGTTAGCCTTTCCAGATTCAATTTGCCTTTGACAATTGGACACCTTCCTATTTTCTACCACGGATGTTTTCATGTTGCGTGTTATTTTCATTGGTTCGAACAATTTGCTACACAGGCTAGATAGACAGTGAATTTCCATAGAACACTCGGCATTTTTGCTACACAGAATATGTTGACACATAATTTTACACTGAACCACTGTATCCCAGGGTTCAGTCATTCATAAAAGTTAGGACGGACCTCTGTTTCCCAGGGTCCACTGATATAACATTTGTCCAGTTAATTCGGTCGACATACGGCATATTATTGATGCGGCGACCATTTTTATTCAGTTAAATAATTTAACTAGTTATATATATTATATATTGATTTATTTAGTTGTATGTTGATTTATCTAGTTACCTACATTGATTTATTTAGTTGTATGTTGATTTATCTAGTTATCTATATATTGATTTATCTAGTTACCTACATTGATTTATTTAGTTGTATATTGAGTTATCTAGTTGTATATTGAGTTATCTAGTTATATATATATATATATATATATATATTGATTTATCTAGTTACCTATATTGATTTATTTAGTTGTATATTGAGTTATCTAGTTATATATATTGATTTATCTAGTTATCTATATTCATTTATCTAGTTATATATGACATTAACATTAAACTGTGGCCAAGTACATCCAACATATTGTCTTCTGGTTATTGTGTTATATGAGTTAAATTTTCATTACTTCTTTCTAATTTACAAATATTGCAATTTTCATGTCTCTCATTCATTGGTTTATTTTGCCATGTTCTATTAACTATATTAACTATATCAATTATTTTAATCTATTACGTATATGAATACGTAACGCAATAAAATACAATATACATTTTTTTAATTGACAAATGATATGTAAATTATGCGGTTAAGGTTCTGTATATAAGCGATAATAGTTGAAGGTAATGACAATTACAACTACTACGGCTAATACTGTACTGACAGTCAAGATCTCACATTATATACAGGTATGTAAAAATTATTTTATTTTTTATTATTAAGAATTCAATTTTAATAATCTGTTATAACAACCACTTAATATAATTTCTTTTTAAGATATTTATACGATTAATTTTAGAATTCTTACAAAATATTACAACAAATTCATATATAAGTTTTTGGTGTTATCTGTTATAACAACCACTTAATATAATTTCTTTTTAAGATATTTATACGATTAATTTTAGAATTCTTACAAAATATTACAACAAATTCATATATAAGTTTTTGGTGTTTGGATGGTTTTATGTGATAACTATCGGTCTAAAATGCATAATGTTGTCCGTAGTTGTTCGCATTGCTTTGTGTTTAAACACGTCTTGTTTCGTGCGTTTTTATAATTTTATTTTACAACAATTGCTTTGTGAAAGAAATTGAAATATAATATAATAATTTTGGCTATACATGTAATGACGTTTTGTTTGGTAAAATTTTGTGTACCGTAACATAAATTCGGTTTTTATTTCAGATAACAAACGAGAATTAGATATGGCAAAATCTATGTTGATAGTTTTGGTTGTTGCCTTCTGTTTATCCTCAGGTAAGATAAATATTTCATTGTTGCTTAGTATAATGTATCTGTATCCAATATCCTGGATGATAATGATACTTAGCCTATGTTGTTTCATTCTCGAGTCAAGATTTTACACGTAGCAAGCTAAACAGTAGGTGCTTACTTGCCTTTAGCAACCGATCAAATTTTTATAGTGATAGTTTAGCAAGGTCTCAAATGCTTGTATCTTTGCTTTTGGTCTTATTATTTTTTTTACATTTTTGCAAAACAATGAACATGTTAATAGTGACTTGCTTTGCTACATACATCGTTTGTGTGTAGTTGTGATTTAAGCAAGTGTCGAAAAAGTTTTCAAGTTAATAAAAATAAAACAAAAATTTTGGAATGAAAACAAAATAGCTTAAGACTGAAACGAAATCTGTTTGGTTTACAAAGAAAACATGGATTACTACTATCAAACATACGTTTTTCGTGATCACTGTACTTTCACTTTGTCAGAATTATGCATTATGCATTTCTAGGGAAATATTTAGTTTATAGGTCGCATTAAGTGCTATACAAGAATTGTATGTGAAACCTATTTCTTTTTTGCAAAAGCCATCCTTTTATTGTCAGTTATTACAAAACAGATTATTTTTTGATATGTTAGTTTTGCAAACGTTATTTAAACAAACATCATTGATAAACGTTATGGCCATAAACTTCATTATCTTCTTTTACAGTTTTAGCAAGTTCCTATCTGAGAAGACGAGACAGAAGACTAGGCCACTCTCTTGACCTTGCCAGTGCTCATGCTTCAGCCTCTGCATCTGCTTCCTCCAACACAAGAGGAGGTTTTGGTTCAAGTTCCGCTAATGCACAATCTTCCGCATCCGCAAGTACGAGAGGCGATGGTTCCAGTTCAGCTAATGCACAATCATCTTCTTCTTCAAGCACGAGAGGCGATGGTTCAAGTTCCGCTAATGCACAAGCTTCCGCCGCAGCAGAGTCCGTATCACAAGGCAATCAGTGTTATGATGAATGTCAGCAATGGGATAATTACTGTTACTGCAGCTATGACAATTTCTGTAGAGCAATTGTTTGCAGAAGAAATGATCTCCCACATGTGAATCAAATCAGGCCACGAGTGAATTCCATCAGACCACGTGTTAACCGTATCAGATCACGTGTACCAGTATGTCGCCGTGATACTCTGTCTGTTATTGGACGATGTCGTCATTTTGATCAATGCCAGTACCAGTCCGATTGCCCAGGTAGCCAAATCTGCTGTCATGACGCCAACTGTGGATATAATGTCTGTCAATACGCAGGATACGAAAGACGTTGGTAGTTTACTTATTTATTTATTAATTTCTAAAATAAAGTTTTGTATTTTTTTAATTTACTGTTTTCTTCATTCTTCATTTGAACATTTTAATATGACTCATCCTTAAAAGTATATACTGTTCAGTTACTTTCAATCCGCTCTTTTTTTGTTTATGTATACACGTATAGATGAATATGTAAAAACAAAGTCAAGAGAGATTCTTACTTGAAATTACCAGTTACAACTAGCACCCGTCCTCACTTCCCTGATGAAAGTTTATGTGTTCAATTTTCAATAAGTTTTAAAGGTTTGGCATGGATGATTAGTATGTTTGGTTTTGATTGACATGGTCATTAACATTATCTTTAACAGAACGAGATACAAAGGCCTTTTAACAAGAGATAAACAAAGTTGGATTCAATAGCAAAATGCAACATACTATCTACTGTATACATGAACCACTTACTTACCAAATGGATAGTTCACCCTGCATATTGAGTGACCTAAAACATATTTTTGTGTTTATAACGGAAACATACCTTTATATGTACAAATGCATTTCCAAGTTGCATTAATGACCTCCAAATTAATTACGAAAAAGAATTTCTGAAAACTTTCTAATGAAACAAAACCAACCACTTAATCATAATCAAACACAATTGATGACCACACATTACCGGTTTTGTTTAAAGATTTATATGAAGTTGCTTACTTAAAATTGTCTTGGTGTCTAAATGCATATGCAAATAAAGAACTAAATACTTGCTAGATTTGGAGAATTGAAACTGATTACCTTTTAGTTTGAGATACAGCATACTTTAAAAACAGAAAGAAGCTCACTTCAATTGTTGATAAATGCATGTTATCTATATCTTATGTATGTACGGAATTTTTATCAGAGTCTCGCCATGTACCCACGACACATCACGACACATCACCACACAGCTGGTCGTGATATCGACATGGGAACAAGACTCGGCTCTGATACAAATTCTGTCAATACATAAGTTATAGATGATATTTTTATTTTACAATGTTCACAAATTTAGAAAAAATTCTATTTTTATCTATTAAAGTTAAAGTATGTACATGTATAATTTCTTATGCGGATGGATATTTTGGTGTAACATATAAATAAAAAACAAACATACTGATCCATGTCCAAATCACAATCAGCAAATCACAAACAAAACCAACCACTTAATCATAATCAAACACAATTGATGACCACACATTACCGGTTTTGTTTAAAGATTTATATGAAGTTGCTTACTTAAAATTGTCTTGGTGTCTAAATGCATATGCAAATAAAGAACTAAATACTTGCTAGATTTGCAGAATTGAAACTGATTACCTTTTAGTTTGAGATACAGCATACTTTAAAAACAGAAAGAAGCTTACTTCAATTGTTGATAAATGCATATTATTTATATCTTAAATATGTACGGAAATTGTATCAGAGTCTAGTCATTTCCCCATGACATATCACGTCACATCATCGCTCAGCGACTGGTCGTGAAATCGACCATAGACCAAGACTCGACTCTATTCCGTAAATACATAAGATATAAATGATATTTGTATATTACAATGTTCACAAATTTAATAAAAAATATAATTTTTCCCTTTAAAGTTAAATATAGTATATTTTATGCTGATATATATATAAAGCTGTAACGTCATAGTATAAACCAAGAACACATTTGACGGGCACCAGTTCAATAGACGGTCAAAAAATAAAATTCGGTCATGTTTTATAACAAGTTTAGGACATTTTGCATCTTTGGAGAAATAACAATGGCGATAATTTTGTATCAGTTATTATTTTTATTCACTGCCCTGGTGGAAGTTTACGTGTCTAACCTGACTTGTTAGTTTTTACTTTGCTTCTGAATTGTAATTCGGACATGGAATAGTATGTTTGTTTTCAATATTAATTGTAAGATAAAACAGACAAACACTACAAGAAAACAGAACATATTTAAATACTGAATATAAAACTGCCGACTTTGACCGAGTACAGGACTATATTACATTATGCCAGTTTTAATCTCAAAATACTGGTCGGGAGTTTTGGAACACGATTACTCATTAGTAGTGCTTGGACCAATATTGTGAAATTAAATTTTCTTTAAGGGGTTGAAAAACTATTCAAAAAACCAATATATATTTCACCAAATTTAGCTAAGATAATACTTTTCATGAAGGTTTATACCTTAGTTTTTAAAAAATTTCCGATTTAAGTAGCAGCAAATTTAAACAATAGTATATTTCTAGCAATATAAAATTATTTTTGATATTCTCTTGGACACATCAACCAGCTCAGTGGTCACTAGACGGCCATTCTATTTTTGTAGTTGTAGTACTAGTAAACGGGCCAATAGATCCCATTTATTTTAGAACTAGTAGGCTTTAATGAACAAAATAAATCTAATTAGCCTTATTTTCGCCATAGCAGGAACCACCAGGCCTTGTATAACTAGTCACTTACGTGAAGGGCATATTGTTAACTGCACCACCGTGACTGACTAAATAAACATCTCGTCAAACCTCATACGATAGATCTTGTGGTAAAGACATATTATTGATATATTATTTATGTATGGGATTTGCATCAGTGTCGATTCTTGTTCCCATGACGATGTGCTGTGCGGCAAGTCGTGATGTGTCATGGGAACAAGACGGGATACAAATTCCGTACATACATAAAATATAAATGATATTTTTATCATACAATGTTTAAAATTTAAGCAAAAATTTGTTGTTATTAATTTAAGTTAAACATAGTATGTAACAGTTTCTTTTCGGATGGATATCTGGAGTGTGTAACGTCACAAAATAAAACACGAATCACGGTTAAAGGGCGCCAGTTCATTGGACGTCATTATAGACATCGAATATGTGATCAACAAACTTTTAGACAATTGAATCTGAAAATGGGAATGTCGATTATTTTTTATTAATACAGATGATGATTTTGACAGTGTCTGCAGTTCTTTGTGCAGTTTAAATTCACGTGAATGGAACATTCACTTTGACACATGATATTAGTCATGGGAGAACATTGAATTTATTATGTACTTATATAAAAATCAACTTAGGCTACCGCCATTGCCAAGAATTAAGTTTTACAGTTTTATTTTTTGATAAAATGAACATTTTTACGATTTATCGTAGTTTTTAACTACATACATGTGTCTTGACATGATATAATCTAGCGGAAACCCCTGACCTTTGTTTACGTTACATTCCAATCTGATAACGTTACTACTTTGAATCTGAAGTTGTCCACAAACAAACACACATGATACAGAACCCTTTTTATCAGTTCAAGAATGAATAAATTAAAACAAAATACATATTACTTGTAAGATAAATATTTGTGCGGTTTTGTTGAGCAAAATTGTCAGAATCCTTTATTCTATACGTGACCAAAATGTAAGCTGGCTAATATAATGGTTAGAAGTTATAGGGAAATATTTGAATATCCCACTGATACATTGAGTGGACAAATATCAGGACCCACCTTCGTAAAGGATAAAGGTTATTCTTTATAGCATAACCTGTCATAATAAACGGAAGGGACTGCTAAGATCAACTATTGTATGGGTTCTTTCAACATTTAGTAAGGTCTGAAGAAACTGTCAATTTCTTTTTTATCATAGCGGGTTTTTATTTTCCCTTCATAAAGCATGTGTATTTTCATCATACAATAATGGTGTCAGATTCCCTATTCAATATACTGAAAACAGGAAATAGCAATGATATAACCATTACATAACCATCGATATCTAACATATTTTAGTTGACATGCTTGCAAATAGCTAACAAATCAAGCACAGATCTTTTAATATAATTAATTAATACACGAGAATTCGTATTCAAAGCCTTTTAGACATATTTTGTCATCCCTATTTTAAACATTAATGATAAATATCTATCCAATTGGTTAAGCTGACAAATTTTTTATTCCAAATTGTAAAATAACAATAATTGCATACAACCAGAACGCAGGTAGTACTCTTTCGTTGTAACAATATTTCAGAAACTGAGAAACAAACATAATCTTTCCTGCAAATGTTTATATAAAAGGTGTTCCAAAATCAAATTAAAATAAAAATTAAAAATAACATACTGGTCAACAATGTTGATTTTAAAATTCTAATTGCATTGTAAAACGTTTAAAAACTTACAAATATGGTTTAACACGTATACATCCACCAGAAAAGTTAGACCGGGTGACAAAATGACAAAACATTATTTTAGAAAACATATTAATTTATTAATTTACTGGAAACTTCCATATTCTTCTTTATCCATTTGTATTATAATATAATTTTGTATCAACCTTGATCCCTACGTAAAGCAATGTCAAATAAGAATAGAACTATATACGTCTGGATTTTATAAATTAAAAACAAACATACCAATTCATGTCCAAATCACAACCCCAAACGCATGGAAAAAACTTTGAAAATTGTAAAAAGTTAAACACGCGAACGTCTACCGGTGGAATAAAGCCAGTCGTTTCACAAGGTTTTTCTCGTGTTTCGCTTAAAATAGTAGCAATTTCATTAAAACACACTGAGTTAACAAAATCGTGCACTAGTATGAACTGTATTTACAGGCCTTAAAACTTTTTGTTTGGACTTTTGTGTCCATTATAACATAAACTTCGCTTTGGAATATCGTGTGTTTGGCAAAAGCATGAACAACGAACAGCACTTTACAATCAACAAAGTATTGTCATTTTAAAACGATATAAGAGGTAATAGATTAAAAGGGTATGACTTGTTAAATAGTGAAGGCGAAGGTAAATATTTTATGTTAAGTGACCTAACATTCTATATACATTATGTGCATTGCCTTGTACTTGTATACTGTTAAAGTGCTGAATATTGAATAAAATAAATACAAGAATTACAAAAAACAAGATATAGACCAGTAAACTTATGAATTCGAAAATAACAATCACCTGTACAGGGGTTTTATTCAATCGATTGTTCTGATACCTCGCTAACAACTGAGGACAAGTATATCAATCTAACATTTAGATTTATTTAATAATCAAACATTAAAAAATCATGCATCTCGGACATGTATTAGGGTATAAAACACGATAATCTCACAACAGAAAAAAGGTAGGTCCAGAATTTTAACTGTCATAGGACAAATTTGTTTGAAATATGCGAGTGATTTATTAGTTTTATTTTAATTTGATATGTGTTTCTGACAGATTGTTGTCCTATAAACATCAATATTTAGAATTCGACAAATTTAGTTCGAACACTACTGATGAGAAATTTATTCTGAACCGCTTGTGTCGTGCTGCTAAATATAAACAGGTTAAGTAATTTTAAATTATCTTATGTCTTTTAATTGGATATTGCATTATATACATTTTTGTTTAAAAAAGCCTTAGGTTAAATTATTCAGATGCTATAAACTACCACATAACGATATCTAAACAGTCCATATCAAAATGGAATAAAAATGTCTTTTCAATAGTTTTTTCGGAAATGTAAGTGATGTTCTAAACAACCGTTTTTACTTTATAAGCCGTCAGATTAGAAACAAAAATTTTATACAACCCAATTCATGGTCTAAAAATCCGAGCATATTTTGTAAAAAGAAAAATCAAATTAATCGTTCAGGTTTGGTGTCACAGTGAAAATGAATCATCTCTTAAATTATCACAGGATTTTTTATGATTTAAAAAAAAATATTTTTGCATGATTTAATTATTTAACACTAAATACAAAATAAAAGCATCAATGTAGACTAGTTTGATGTTAACATTTTTGTACATGTTGTATTTTTATGCTATCATAAATATTTTTGTTTTTTTTTCACGATAATCTTACATAGAGCAAATGCTGAAATAAATTTTTCATTAGATATTAAAAAGAGGGAAACGGTTTTTTTTAATTCTAGAATTAGCCCCCATCTGAAAAGTGATGATAATGCTAAAATTTGAAAAGTGAACACAAAGACAATTATTTTAAAAACCACAAGTGTCCAAATTAAACGCCACAGTGAATTTGCACTTTACAAAGATGGTTTTTCACCAAATTGCGTCAAATCAAAAATTCAAATTTGTTTCCTTGAATTTTCATTACTTCTTTCTAATTTACAAATATTGCAATTTTCATGTCTCTCATTCATTGGTTTATTTTGCCATGTTCTATTAACTATATTAACTATATCCATTATTTTAATCTATTACGTATATGAATACGTAACGCAATAAAAATACAATATACATTTTTTTAATTGACAAATGATATGTAAATTATGCGGTTAAGGTTCTGTATATAAGCGATAATAGTTGAAGGTAATAACAATTACAACTACTACGGCTAATACTGTACTGACAGTCAAGATCTCACATTATATACAGGTATGTAAAAATTATTTTTATTTTTCATTATTAAGAATTCAATTTTAATAATCTGTTATAACAACCACTTAATATAATTTCTTTTTAAGATATTTATACGATTAATTTTAGAATTCTTACAAAATATTACAACAAATTCATATATAAGTTTTTGTTGTTTGGATGGTTTTATGTGATAACTATCGGTCTAAAATGCATAATGTTGTCCGTAGTTGTTCGCATTGCTTTGTGTTTAAACACGTCTTGTTTCGTGCGTTTTCATAATTTTATTTTGTAACAATTGCTTTGTGAAAGAAATTGAAATATAATATAATAATTTTGGCTATACATGTAATGACGTTTTGTTTGGTAAAATTTTGTGTACCGTAACATAAATTCGGTTTTTATTTCAGATAACAAACGAGAATTAGATATGGCAAAATCTATGTTGATAGTTTTGGTTGTTGCCTTCTGTTTATCCTCAGGTAAGATAAATATTTCATTGTTGCTTAGTATAATGTATCTGTATCCAATATCCTGGATGATAATGATACTTAGTCTATGTTGTTTCATTCTCGAGTCAAGATTTTACACGTAGCAAGCTAAACAGTAGGTGCTTACTTGCCTTTAGCAACCGATCAAATTTTTATAGTGATAGTTTAGCAAGGTCTCAAATGCTTGTATCTTTGCTTTTGGTCTTATTATTTATTTACATTTTTGCAAAACAATGAACATGTTAATAGTGACTTGCTTTGCTACATACATCGTTTGTGTGTAGTTGTGATTTAAGCAAGTGTCGAAAAAGTTTTCAAGTTAATAAAAATAAAACAAAAATTTTGGAATGAAAACAAAATAGCTTAAGACTGAAACGAAATCTGTTTGGTTTACAAAGAAAACATGGATTACTACTATCAAACATACGTTTTTCGTGATCACTGTACTTTCACTTTGTCAGAATTATTACGTTTTGAGCCGAATGCACTAAATGCATTTCTAGGGAAATATTTAGTTTATAGGTCGCATTAAGTGCTATACAAGAATTGTATGTGAAACCTATTTCTTTTTTGCAAAAGCCATCGCTTTTATTGTCAGTTATTACAAAACAGATTATTTTTCGATATGTTAGTTTTGCAAACGTTATTTAAACAAACATCATTGATAAACGTTATGGCCATAAACTTCATTATCTTCTTTTACAGTTTTAGCAAGTTCTTATCTGAGAAGACGAGACAGAAGACTAGGCCACTCTCTTGACCTTGCCAGTGCTCATGCTTCAGCCTCTGGATCTGCTTCCTCCAACACAAGAGAAGGCTTTGGTTCAAGTTCCGCTAATGCACAATCTTCCGCATCCGCAAGTACGAGAGGCGATGGTTCCAGTTCAGCTAATGCACAATCATCTTCTTCTTCAAGCACGAGAGGCGATGGTTCAAGTTCCGCTAATGCACAAGCTTCCGCCGCAGCAGAGTCCGTATCACAAGGCAATCAGTGTTATGATGAATGTCAGCAATGGGATAATTACTGTTACTGCAGCTATGACAATTTCTGTAGAGCAATTGTTTGCAGAAGAAATGATCTCCCACATGTGAATCAAATCAGGCCACGAGTGAATTCCATCAGACCACGTGTTAACCGTATCAGATCACGTGTACCAGTATGTCGCCGTGATACTCTGTCTGTTATTGGACGATGTCGTCATTTTGATCAATGCCAGTACCAGTCAGATTGCCCAGGTAGCCAAATCTGCTGTCATGACGCCAACTGTGGATATAATGTCTGTCAATACGCAGGATACGAAAGACGTTGGTAGTTTACTTATTTATTTATTAATTTCTAAAATAAAGTTTTGTATTTTTTTAATTTACTGTTTTCTTCATTCTTCATTTGAACATTTTAATATGACTCATCCTTAAAAGTATATACTGTTCAGTTACTTTCAATCCGCTCTTTTTTGTTTATGTATACACGTATAGATGAATATGTAAAAACAAAGTCAAGAGAGATTCTTACTTGAAATTACCAGTTACAACTAGCACCCGTCCTCACTTCCCTGTTGAAAGTTTATGTGTTCAATTTTCAATAAGTTTTAAAGGTTTGGCATGGATTAGTATGTTTGGTTTTGATTGACATGGTCATTAACATTATCTTTAACAGAACGAGATACAAAGGCCTTTTAACAAGAGATAAACAAAGTTGGATTCAATAGCAAAATGCAACATACTATCTACTGTATACATGAACCACTTACTTACCAAATGGATAGTTCACCCTGCATATTGAGTGACCTAAAACATTTTTGTGTTTATAACGGAAACATACCTTTATATGTACAAATGCATTTCCAAGTTGCATTAATAACCTCCAAATTAATTACGAAAAAGAATTTCTGAAAACTTTCTAATGAAACAAAACCAACCACTTAATCATAATCAAACACAATTGATGACCACACATTACCGGTTTTGTTTAAAGATTTATATGAAGTTGCTTACTTAAAATTGTCTTGGTGTCTAAATGCATATGCAAATAAAGAACTAAATACTTGCTAGATTTGGAGAATTGAAACTGATTACCTTTTAGTTTGAGATACAGCATACTTTAAAAACAGAAAGAAGCTCACTTCAATTGTTGATAAATGCACATTATTTATATCTTATGTATGTACGGAATTTTTATCAGAGTCTCGCCATGTACCCACGACACATCACGACACATCACCACACAGCTGGTCGTGATATCGACATGGGAACAAGACCCGGCTCTGATACAAATTCTGTCAATACATAAGTAATAGATGATATTTTTATTTTACAATGTTCACAAATTTAGAAAGAATTCTATTTTTATCTATTAAAGTTAAAGTATGTACATGTATAATTTCTTATGCGGATGGATATTTTGGTGTAACATATAAATAAAAAACAAGCATACTGATCCATGTCCAAATCACAATCAGCAGCAAATTTGAAACTGATAAAGACAAGTTAGGTTAAACACGTGAACTTCCACCGGAAAAGCGAGGTGGGTGGTTCGGAACACATTTGACGGGCGCCCGATCAATGGACGTCATTGTTAACATCGGACGTGTTATCAACTAGCTTAGAACATTTTAGATGATCTTTGGAATTATAAAAATGTCAATAACGTTGTATCACTTATTATTTTAACATTGTTTAAAATTATTAGTGCGGTTTAAATTTACATGAATGGAAGATTTACTTAGACGGATAAATGGTTATTTAAAACATTGAATTTTGTGCTGATGCAAATCTACTTACAGCCGTTACCAAGAAATACTGAACATTCGACTGATTTTTTTTATTGAGATGAACATTTTAACGATTTATCATAGTTTTTAACTGCATCCATTTGTTCTGACATGAAAACAAATCAGACAGACCACTTATCTCTGTTTTACGTAACTTTCGCATCTGAAGACGTCATTACTACGTATCTGAAGTAGTAATGAACAACAACACAACTGATATAGCAGAATCGTGTATCAGACACCCTTGAATCAGTTCAAGATTGAATAAATTTAAACATAATACATATTAATTGTAAGATAAAATAGCCAAACGCTACAAGAAAAAGGAACATATATTCGATCGCTGATAATGAAATTCCTGGCTTTTACCGAGTACTGAAGTCAGGTTTTAATTTTACTGCACTAGGCGGACCTTTCGAATACGATTTCTCATAAATAGTGCTTAGACCAAAATAGTGAAACCAAACTTATAAGCGGTTGAAAAAATATCCAAAAGACCAAACTATATTTTACCAAATTTAGCCAAGGGAATACGTTAAATACATATTGACAAATAGATTAAAATTATTTTAGAACAAAAAGGCTATAAATACCAATAATTAATTCTAATCAGCCTTAATTTCGCTATAACAGGAATTACCAGACCTTGCATAACTAATCACTTGTGCGAAGGTGCATATAGACGACTACACGTCTCTGACTAAATTAACATCTCCACTCCAATCAAACCACATACAATAGAAGTTGTGGTCTTTATTTGTGCAGTTTTGTTGAAAAACGTTTATAGAAACCCTTTTCTCGCATATGTGACAGACTTATCTCACGTAATAGGTGGTACGGCATTTTTCCATATCACATCCCGCGTGAGCGCATGTACGGTATCTTAGTACAACGGGGACTACTTTTCTATCAATAGTAAGGGGTGTAATTCATGAAACGAGGGATATCATAACATATTAAATTTATTCTCCCAATAACTGGTTTCTATATTTCTTAATTCTATTATATTATTATTCTTGTTATAAAAAAATTCTTTTTGACCAATGAGTATATAAAAAAGAAAATGTATTTTGTTAGTTATTATCGTATAGGTTCATATTTCTGCTCTGAGCGACACGTTATTGATAACGTGACAGCATTACGACATACAGTTATTCATCCGCTTACAAAATCTTGGCTTTATAGTAGGAAATTTCAATGCTTCCATGCTACATATTGAAATTTATATGCTAGACTGAGATATGGAAATTCAAATCTCCTGGTCAGATATTTTCATCTAATATATAATGTCTGTCAATACGAAAGACGTTGGTAGTTTACTTGTTATTTATCAATTCAATTTTTTTAAAAGTTTTGTATTTTTGTAAATTAGGGTTTTTCATAATTTTTGAACTTTAAGAAGTGTCGAAGTAATATGTTAATGAAAAGTACCAATCTATGATCAAATCACAATACACACCACAGCAAAGTAAAAACTTTGAAACTGGCAAATTAGGTTTAAACCATATAGCTCCATATACACTCTTTTTTATTATTATTGTAAGTTACATACATAACCGTCACCTTTCAAACTGACGAGATACAAAAGTCTTAAACAATATATAAACATATTGTGTCCTCAGGAAAACTACTTCCGACACTTTAAAGACGAAAACATTCCATTAGTCCATTAACAAAGTTATACTTTTTTATAAATAATTAGACTGATCGTAGAGAGCTTGAAATACGCCGGATTCCCTAGTTCTGCTTCATATTTAGACTTATACCTCAAGTATTTCCTTAGCTAAATTTGGTAATATATACTATGGTCATTTGGGTATCTTTTCAACGTCTTGAAAACAATTTTGGATTTATAATTTTGGTCTAAGCACTACTGATGAAAAATTGTATTCCAAAACCGACGATCGTCTAGTGCTGTAAAATTAAAACTGGTATAATATTTCATTATGACGCCGACAAAAGGGTACATTTGAAACTTTGCGACACATGTTGTCACCTTTCCTTTTACTATGCAGCAAAATAGTTTTTTCTCCTGTTTATGGTGTTTTTGTTTCCCAATAATTACCCTATGGTAGAGCTTGTTGCCACTATGGGAACTTTATACAACGAAGCAAATCTGCTTACAGATAAATTGTTGACCCAGTGATATTGCAAGCCTAAGTTAATCAGTGCCCTCAAAAAGTTTTATGGCATTGTTCCCTAATTTGTGTACGTTGTATACAACAAACGCAGAATTGACCGGCATTGATTCCCTTCAGCATTACCAGTCAATGTGCAAAACAGAAGGTTGCTAAGGTTGAAGGTTGTATAGATTACTTTATTCATCAAAAGGATCTGAGTCATAACATTACTCCTTCATGATTCTGTTGTAATAAGTGGTCCCCTAGAAGCACGAGAGTAGTCATTCGGGATATTGCAAGCCTAAAATGTCACAAAATTGTTGGTAAGTATAATGTGTATGTGTTCAGAATTAGCCTGAATATATTTACATCCCATAGTTCATTCTCAAATTTGACGACACACATTGCGGGCGGGTGTAGCTAGCTAAACAGGAGATGCTTACCCTTCGGAAGCACCCGGCCTCACCTCCCTGGTGGAAGTATACGTGTTTAACTTTTAAAGCTTCTTCTTTGCTCTAGTATTGTGATTAGGACATGTATTAGCATTTTTGCTTTTGATTGATAATTTTACGAATTTTGTGAACAAGCTTATTATAACAACAATCTGGAAGATGTTGAAGGTAAAAAATTAAGGTTTACATCAACAACGAGAAACATTGTAAAAAACGACATTCGGACATACAGAAACACCTTGACTTTTTTTTTTGCTGAACACACATCTGAAGTAATACACAGCAAGATAGTAAGAAACACAATTGAGTTACTCCTTACATGATTTAGTATGAATCATTTTAACTCAATGAAATATCGTTTTAAAATGTTGCTTATCAATGCAACGAAGTTCGTAAAACATTATTTATTTTATTCAACAACATTGTTTGATGGATGTAAATAAGTGGTAAGTTTTATACGGAAAGTTTTAGAAAGTGAAAAGTAAAAAATGATTGCATAATTTATATTTATCATGTTATTAGTTTTGTATATTGGTTAAGATGTTTTATAAATAATAATAAATCAAATGCCTAAAGCACAATATCCCAAAACAACGTAAACATTTGAATGAGGAGTAAGAAACTCCTGTAACTACACCTGCCAAGTGCATGTCCACAGCAAACATAACCAAGTACACACAAAAACAATCGACTAAAACCATCTAACAAAACACACAAAAACCCAAAACATTCCGTTTATTACCAATATACAACGATCACAAAAATCAATAATAACAAGTAAATGTCAAAAATTTAATGTCTGTATTTAAGATATATTTGTTAATATATATTTAGACTTATACCTGAATTATGACGCACAGAAAAGGCTACATTTGAAACTTTATGACAAACGTGATGACTTCAATTTTTCTATTGTCAACTTTCCTTTTTTATGCAGCAATATACCTGCTTCTCCTGCTTATGGTGTCCCAATTAATACGCTATGGCAGAGCTTGTTCCCACCACGGGGACTTTGTACAACGAAGTAGGCTGCTTGCAAATAAATGTTGACTCAGGGATATTGCAAGCTTAGGCTTATCAAGGCCCTCAAAAAGTTTTATGGCCGTCATCACAGTATTGTTGATAAGTTTGATGTCTCTGTGTCCAGGATTGCCTTGGATATATTTGACGTCTCATAGTTCCATGTTCCTTTCACACAATTTTGATTACACACGTGGCGGGTGTAGCTAGCTAAACAGGAGGTGCTTACCCTTCCGGAGCACCCGGCCTCACTTCCCTGGTGGAAGTTCACGTGTCTAACTTAACTTGTCAGTTCCAAAGTTTTTACTTTGCTTCTGGATTGTGATTCGGAAATGGATTAGTATGTTTGTTTTTGATTAAATAAAGCATGTTGGTTAGGAAGGGCTTCTCCAACGTACTAAAGCCACGTTTTCTGAAATTGAACATTTTAATAAGATTTGTTTTTCCTCAGTTATGGTCTCCACACTACTGAAACTGACGTATAGTGCAGAAAAATTAAAACAGATTTAGTAATAGTTATTTTGTAATTAATAAGCTCGGTCCCGTCTAAAACAAGTAATTTGTCTGAATCTGTTTGAATCTTGACTTTTTTTATTACGTTTTCGTATGCTTGTATATTTTTTAAATATTAAAGTTGTTATGGAAAATACAACTATGCCGAGATATTTCAGATTGCAGTGTTAATTTTTAAACATAAAGACATAGGTAATATTTAAAATAGTGTATATTCAAGTGCATTGTTTTGAGTCCAATTTAAAGATAACTACTCCACGTTGTAGTAATAAATTACCCTATTAGAAATCTTTCCTAAATTACTACTAAATCATTATTGGTAACTCTAACACTTTAACAGCCGTCATAGAGTATTCAGTCTTATTCAGAAAAGTATATAAAGTATATTCTACATCTGACATCAACCAAATGCGGATTCTTAAATTTTTTTAAGAATTACTTAAACATATTGCTTCTAATACTTTATATCGTGTTAAAAGTATAAAATCAATTGATTTTTCTGCACTATACACAAATATCCCTCATTCTAAATTCAAAGAACCTCTCAAAGAAATTATTCACTTTTCATTTTTTTCAAAAACTGTAATCTAGTTATTTTGTCAATTTAAACAAAAATATACTGAAGATACCATCAACAAAATGTTAGAGTTTTTGATAGATAACATATTTGCTGTGTTTGATAATATAATTAAAATGGTGTTCCCACTACGGGGACTTTGACCAACAAAGCAGGCTGCTTGCAAATAAATTGTTGACTCAGGTATATTGCAAGCCTAGGCTTATAAAGGCCCTCAAAAAAGTTGTATGGCCGTCAGCACAGTATTGTTGATAAGTATGATACTCTGCGCCCAGGATTACCTTGAATATATTTATCTAAATTAAATGCTAAACTTATTCCATCTATTTCGTATATTGTATATATAACCACAAATAAATAAGTCAGTTTATTTTATTGATATATGATATGCAAATAATGTGGTTAAATTCATTGTAGGTAAAGACAATTATACGTGCTTCGTCTTTGATAACGGTCAAAATCTCACCTTTCAAAATTTTAAATCTTCAAACACTAAAGAATTATTCAAAAGAAAACACAGGGGTTAACAAAAATGAAATGTTGATATTTATTTTAGTACATGAACTAATTTTAATATTTTAAAAAGTGAACAAATTAATTTTTAGTTACTGTTTATAGCCAAGCATATTACATTGACGGTATTCTATTATATCGCCAGCAAACAGCCTAAACATTAAACATTTGACGTCATGTGAATCGAACCCAAAATCATATTTTTTTTCTGTTGGAAGTTCACGTGTTCAATTAAATTTGCCAGTTTTCTTATTTCGTGATTGTGATTTGAACATTGACTGGTATGTTTCTGTTTGGACATTTTGTATTTAATATCATGATTAATATGTATTATTTCTTTCTGTTGTATTTTTTCTAGCAGTCAGCAGAAGTTTTTCTTATGTATTTTATAAAACTGTACTTATGTTTTTTTTTTAAATGCCCAAACAAAGTGTTCTGACATATGCTGTATTATACATATGGCTTCCTGATTTGCATTGCAAACTTTAAATCTTTGTCTGTAAAATATTTCAAGGCCCTTAACATGTCAATATATACATATATCAAAGTGTCAAAGTGTCCTTCACTACAAACAACTAAATATCCCTATCACTGTATAAAAAACTGTATTATAAAGGATAAAATTTTAATGAAAATATATATCTTAAATTGTGATAAATGACCATAACAACACACATAATAACAAAATTTACAATGGATGCCTTGTACATAATTACACACAATGCCATTGTTAATTTTGCACCACTAGAGAGCGGTTCCGGAATACAATTCTTTATCATTAGCGTTAGTCCATAACTGTTTAACTAAATTCTTGAAGGGGTTGAAAAATTATATAAAAGAAAAAGTAATTTAACCAAAGTGTGATAAGGAAATACTTTGTATGAGGATGTTTACCTGTGTTTTGTGTTTTTGATGATTGATTTTAATATGTTATCCAGCAAAGCAAGCAGCAAATTTAGACAATAATACATTTCTGATAATAAACATGTATTGCTTAATAAGTTTGATACCAAAAGCTCATTTAATTTGTGATTGACCGCAATATTTTCGTATTTACCGATACGATCGCTCAGCGCTTTCAACATGTCGCGGTATCAATTAGCGATCCACATTTTACAGGTATCGAACAAACCAGTAATGGTCGGATAAAGTTAATTAAAGTTGTACCTTAGTGGGAATAACAAGATAAATCCACATAAAGTTACAAGTTAAATCATTATGTTTGATAACAAATAACAATAACCAGTTGAAAATTCAATACATTACAGTTGTAATTGTACAGATAAAAATAAAAACGGGAAAATCTGTAATTATAAATTGCAACTCCACATGTATACTATATATCCGCTATTTATTTGTCGTCACACTATGTTATTAGATAAATTTTATCAACATGCACTCTACAGTTTAAATTGACGCACTACGTTAAAGGATTATTTGTAGTAACTAATATTGTTAAACGTCTGACAGTTATGCGGAAGGTCTATAGTAAATACATTTTATTTATAGTAAATATAATTTAATTCATCATAAATTTACCTTTTTTAACTGATATACTTACTACAGGTGAAGGTAGCGCTATAAATAAACATTAATAAATCATTTTCCCTGTTAGTCTGACATTTAAATGGGATTGTTATTCTTTTTTCTTTTATCATTTGACATTTCTTTCGTTAAGTTTAATGAACGAAAATGAGTGAAATACATTGTAGTTTTAATAAAATTATAAATATCAATATTGATTTGAAAAATACATTTATTAATTAGTTTTCTAAAAGCGTAATATACCATTTAGTAATGATACAAATACATTTTTGAACCATGTTTAAGGGCCAATTGTAAATAGATATGGTGATAAATTCCTTCATAACTAGGCATCATTTCTATATCCAGTCGCCATTCAAAATATAACTAAAACTACTAAATTTTGTTTGATTTTCC
Organism: Anadara kagoshimensis; assembly: GCA_021292105.1. Classification (NCBI taxonomy): domain Eukaryota; kingdom Metazoa; phylum Mollusca; class Bivalvia; order Arcoida; family Arcidae; genus Anadara; species Anadara kagoshimensis. The sequence continues at coordinate 33,747,829 of CM037858.1, forward strand.
TCACTGTACGAGAGTTACGAAATAAAAATCCTCGTGACTAGAGATCTGACCAAAATTGTGGAGATCCAAATATTTTTAGATGTTGAACAGAAGGACCAAAATGTAACTATTATATCAAAATCAGTGGTCATGTTAATGTTGCATTTATTGTCCACTTTGTCTATTTGATGGCTGTATGTTTTATTGTTCAGCCTGCTAATAAGTTTTTCTCGAAATAATTTCATAATCTATGTTTTTCAATACTTTTAATAGTTATAAAGAAACTGATATGCTCATTTGCTAGTATTACTAATATCAAATAAATATTCGTACATATTAACAGTGTAAGATTCTTGTTTCATATTATAGTTCCATTGTTGAAATGATTAAAACTATGTCGTTAGAATATTAAGTCGAATTATCCATAGATTTGTGGTTAAGGTGATGTTAGTTATCGAGTTTTCAGCTAAAACTGCGTTGCTTTGTTGAATAATATTTTTTATTTTCATTATTTATAACATAAAAGAAGGCAATTTGTAACAGAAACATATGTTCTTGTGAAGCAAAGCGACCAACTTTTGGACATGTATTAGGGTATAAAACATGATAATCTTACAATAACGTCAAAGAAAAAATCGGAGAGGAGGATTTAAAATAGTATATGGATATGGAAGGAAAAAAACCCTCATTTGTATTGCAGATGACTGGAAAAAAAGAATCTTGTCCCGAAAATAGATATTTCTATGACTGCATTAACAAGCGTGTCTAGTTTCTATAATTCTGTCCCACAGACTTCTAAGGTTATGGACAGAACGACCTCGAAATGCATTTCTGTAAAATCATTCAACTGTCTGAACAACCCTTTTTTTAATTATTATAATGTGTAAATTACCACTATTATTTGTATTTGATACGTTATATTTTCTTCTACAAAATCAAATCTCACAATTAAAACTTAACTAAAATATCTTATGGTGTCTAAGAAGAAAATAATTATTCCACATAAAAAAGAGAGGTGCTTTTATAGTTGTCATAACAAACATTTGTTCTTAAAAATGCGATTGATTCGTTAGTTTTTATTATAATTTAATTTTATAATAATTATCTGAGAGATTGTTGTCCTATAAAAATCGATTTTTTGATTTCCACAAATTTATTTCGAATTTCGAATACTACTGATGACGAATTTATTCCGAACTGCTCGTCAGGTGCTGAAAATTATAAAACGGGTTTAGTAATTGTAATTTATCTCATGACTTATCTTTGGATATTACATTGTACACATTTTGTCTTAAAAAGTCATGATTGAAATAATTCAAATATAATAAACTACCGCATAACAGTATCTAAACAATCATACCAGTCCATGTCCAAATGTAAAGAATGTTTTTTCAGTAGATTTTTAGTAATGGAAGTGATGTAAGTTCTACACGTTTAAATTTATAGGTCGTAAAATTAGAAACAAGAATTTTAAACAACCCAAATAACGATAAAATAACTCAGACGCATTTTGTGAAAAGAAAAATCAAATTTATGGTTCAGGTTTAGAGTCAGTGAAAATGAACCTTTTTCAGTCGTCTCATTGGAAATTGTTTGGCAAATTCTGATTTAAAACAAAAAATAACATTTTAATATAATTTAATGATTGCAAATTACTATATTTTGTCAAAACCTCCATGTAACATTATATTTTTTATTTTTTTCACGGTAATCATATATCTATCGAATGCTGAAATAAAAAGTATATTAGATATTTTAAGGAGGAAAACGTTTTTTATAATTCGCCCAGATCTGCAAAGTGATGATAATGCTAAAATTTGAAAAGCGAACACAAAGACAATTATTTAAAAACAGCGCAAGTGTCCAAATAAAACGCCACAGTGACTTTGCACCTATTAAAACCAAGGTGGTTTTCACCAAACTTCGTCACATTTCAAATTTGTTTCCTTGAATTTTTGTATTACTTCTTTCTAATTTACAAATGTTGCAATTATCATGTCATCTATTCATTGGTCAACTTTTGCGATGTTCTATTAAATACATTAACTGCATTAATTATTTAAATCTATTACGTATATTTATACGTACCACTATAAAATTACAATAACTTTTTATTTTAATTGACAAATGATATGTAAATTATGCGGTTAAGTTTTAGTATATAAACCTTAAAGGTAATGACAATTACAACTACTACGGTTAATATTGTGCTGACAGTCAAGATCTTACATTATATACAGGTATGCAAATGATGTTTTTTTAATTTTCATTAATTCAATTTTATAAAACCGTTTTAAAAAGATTTAAACCGATATTTTAATTTATCTTCCTTTCTTAAGATATTTTTGCGAAATATTTTTGGAATTCCTACTAATATTGACAAAAAATACATCTTTCAGTTCATGGTGTTTGAATGATATCACATTATGCTGCCTCAAAGCCTAACGTTGTCCATTGTTAATTCGCATTTCTGTGTGTTTTAAACATATATAATATAATATAAATAAATATAATATAATATAATATAATATATAATATAATATAATATAATATAATATAATATAATATATGCAAGTGTTACATTTTACTAATAAATATCTTTTGTCTTTTATGTCCTGACACTGGTTGCCATCATGGTACCAAAGCAGCATCGCCTCAACTAATGATTACTAGTTTCCGTGACGTCATTAAAAGACCCAATTCAATCTTTTTATGTTCAATTCAAGTTTCTAAAGATGGATTTGATTGGCTTAGTGCAATATGGTGTTTTATCATGTTTCAGGGTGCAATATGATGAAAAACGGTGTTGCGCGTGCAAGTAGTTTAACCAATCAAAACAAAGTTCTCAGAGTAAATTCATATCATAATGTAATAAAATATAATATTTTTGGCTATATATGTAAGGGCGTTTTGTTTGGTTAAATTTTGTGTAACGTAACGTAAATTTAATTTCTCTTTCAAACTAATAGTTAATTGATTTTTTTCAGATTACAAAAAAGAATCAAACATGAAAAAATCTATGATTATAGTTTTGGTTGTCTTCTGTTTATCATCAGGTAAGATAAATTGTTGTTAAGTAAAAGGTCTCGGTATCCAATATCCTGGAATATAATGATAATAGTGCCATGTTCCCTGCATTCTGCAAGATTTCACATAACAAGCTTAACAACAGGTGCCTACTTGACTGTAGCACCCGATCCCTCTTTTATAGTGGAAGTTTAAAAAGTTAAAGTTAAAGTCTGTCCCGAGCCATTAGGCCCATCAGGCCGGAGCTTATCCCGGTTTCGATGGCGTTAAGCGACTGAGAGTACAAGACTCTCCCCTGAATGGGACGCCGGTCCATCGCAGGGTTAACCCCCAGCATTTTTGCTGGTACTCATTTATTTTTCAGCTGAGTGAACTGGAACAACGTGAAATTAAGTGTCTTGCTCAAGGACACAACACATCGCCCGGTCCAGGGATCGAACCCACGACCTTCGAATCATTAGTCTAACGTCTTAACCACTAGGCCACGCGCTTCCATAGAAGTTTAGTTAGTTTTTAAAGCTTTTGAGATTCAAACAAATTCTTGTATCTTTGTTTTGGGTTTTATTACTTGTTCACATTTTTGCAATACAATGAACATGTTCATAGTGACTTACATCTTTTGTGTGCATTTGTAATTAAAGCGTGTGTCGTGAAAATTTTTAAGTCTAATAAAAAATAACAAAACATTTTGGAATGAAGACAAAACAGCTTAAGACTGAAATCTGTTTGGTTTACAAAGAAAACATGGATTATTACTATCAAAGATACGTTTTTTCCGTGGTCTTGCATCTTATTTGGTCTTATTATTTATAGGCAATTTTGCAAAAAAATTACCATGTTAATAGTGGTTTGCTTTGGGTACATATATCTTCTGTGCGTATTTGTTTTCGAAGTAATTTAAGTGCGTGTTGTGAAAGTTTTCAAGTCTGAACAAGATATAAAAAAATAATAATTTTGAAATGCAGACAAAAAGTTATAATTAGCTTGAGACTAAATTCTGTTTGTTTTACAAAGAAAACATGGATTACTACTCTCCAAGATATGTTTCTCGTTATAAACATTCACTTCATTTGATTATCACTACAGCATTTTGTAAGAATTATTACGTTTTGAGCCGACTGCACGGAAGTCATTGGTAGAGAAATGATTAAGTTTTATTGTAGCAATAGGTACTATATGGACATTTTTTTTTGCAAGAGTCATCCGTTTTATTGCCAATTATTACAAAACGGATTATTATTCAATATATTAATTTTACAAATGCATGTTATTCAAACTAACATCCTTAATAACATTATGCACTATCAACTTTTTTTCTTCTTTGACAGTTTCAGCAAGTTCATATCTGAGAAATCGGAACAGAAGACTAGGCCACAATCTTGACTTTACCAGTGCTCAAGCTTCAGCCTCTGCATCTGCTTCCGCCAATACGAGAGGTGGTCATGGTTCAAGTTCAGCAAATGCACAATCTTCCGCTTCTGCAAGCACGAGAGGCGACGGTTCAAGTTCCGCTAATGCACAAGCTTCTGCCGCAGCAGAGTCTGTATCACAAGGCAATCAGTGTTATGATGAATGTCAGCAATGGGATAATTACTGTTATTGCAGCTATGACAATTTATGTGGAGCAATTGTCTGCAGACAGAGTGATCTCCCACATGTGAATCCTATTAGACCACGAGTGAATTCCATAAGACCACTTGTTAACCGTATCAGATCACGTGTACCAGTATGTCGCCGTGATACTCTGTCTGTTATTGGACGATGCCGTCATTTTGATCAATGCCAGTTTCAGTCCCAATGTCCAGGTAGCCAGATCTGCTGTTATGACGCAACCTGTGGATATAATGTCTGTCAAAACGAAGGATACGAACGACGTTGGTAGTTTACCTTTTTATTCATCAAAACTTTCTTAAAATAAACTTTTGTATTTTTGTATTTTATTGTTTTTCATCATTTTTAACTTGATTTAAATTCGAAGTAGTATATCAATGAAAGCAAATTTACCAATTTATGATCAAATCACAATACCAAATCAAAGTAAAATCTTTGGAACTGACAAATTAAGTTAAACGCGTGAAGCTCCATATACACTATCTTTCTTTAATTGTTATTATAAACGGAAGCCCTTTCGTTTGCATATAGCAAAGACAATAGAGGTTCCAACTCAAAATCATAGTTTACATTTATATAACCGTCACCACTTCTAACGAACGAGATAGAAACAAGATAGTAACCTATTGTGACCGCATCAAAACTACTTCCAACATTTAACAGGCAGAATCCTTTATACGAAAAACTATCCATCAGACCATTCATTACACAAAATCTATCTATAGGACCATTAATAGTTTAAACCTTATCATACTATTTTTCGAATCATGAAAATTAAACATCGAACACTACAACGAAATATTGCTCCTTAATTTGTTTACAATGTACATAACAATAACAGAATTGGTCCTCCATCGATTCCCTTCAGTCAATGTGCAAAACAGAAAACTACTAAAATTGAAGGTTGAATAGATTACTTCAATCATCAGAAGGATCTGTGTCATGACACATTTTCTTCAACATACTGTTATAATAAGTTTTCCTTCAGAAGCATGAGATTTGTCATTCGGGATATTATAAGCTTAGAGTTTCCCAGCCATCTTCAGAAGATTTTTTATAGGTTTGACGTCTCTGGATATAGTTCACACCATAAATTCCATGTTCCTTACATTCTCAACTTTGCCGACACAAGTAGCGGGTGTAGCTAACTCAACAGGAGATGCTTCCCCTTCACAAACACCTGGCCTCACTTCCCTAGTGGAAGGTCACGTGTTAAGTTTTTAAAGTTTCTACTTTGCTGTAATATAGTGATTTTTTTGTGTTTTGATCGATGATTTTACGAAGTTTGAGAACAAGCTAACTATAAAATAAAGAATATCAGATTCTATGTCCTAAATACTGATAAAAGGAAAAAGAATTGACTAATGAAGTGTAAATAACAAGTATTCAATTAAGGTACAAATTTTGGAGGCCCTTTTAAGTATTTATAACTCAACACGAATTTGTATACTAAACATCGGAAATGCTGAGTGTATCATAAGTGACAAACAAATATATCTAATAAACATAATTTTCGACGCAACTGTTAAAATCAGTATTATCTTTATAATACACTCTATAAGAAAATAAGAATTTCCTCAGATAATCATATTAAGATACTTAGAACATTGTAAATTCTAAATTAGTGAAAGGAAGAAATGATGCAAACGCAACTTTAGTAATCGTAATAAAAGAAGTTTGTTTTTCGAGTAATGTCTTTATTTCAATCGAAAGTTGCAATGTAGTAGCATTCTTTATCAACAATGAATTTGATTTTCGAGTTCACATATTAAAGATAGTAATATTTCATAGGTTGTGTGAAGGGACTGAATTGTACCATATGATTCCACACAAAAAATGCGCCTATGAGATATTTTGTTCTATAGTCTATTCGGTACATTTGTTAATATTAATCTAACATTGTTTAATTGATCGTAGCTAACAGATGCGTTTTTTGTATTCTACAATTATAACTTATTGTATTGGAACCTCGAACCTTTTGATTGATTTGATTGTATATTATCATGTCAAATTCGTCATGACATTTGAACATTCTTATTCTTGCTATTAGCAAAAAAACCGATAGAATATTACAACAAAAAATAAACGTGCTAAGAGACCTAATGTGTCTACAAATCTGCCTAACGTGAAAATACAACATGCAAAATATAGCCAATTTTCTGTATTTTGTGGTTTTAGTGTGTTTATTTACCGATTTTTTTTCAATTGATCCCTAAAGACTACGGAAGCGTATTAGGGCCACGTCAATTTTTTTTTTAAATTTGATATGTCGACTTAGTTTCTCGATAAATCTACTTAACTATGTCGATAAATCGACTTATTATCTCTATAAATCGACATAGGATCTCAATTAATCCACTTAACTATCTCGATAAATCTACTTAACAATCTCGATAAATTGACTTAACAATCCCGATAAATCGACATAGTGATTCGATAAATCGACTTTGTATCTTAGTAGCCCGATGGCTCGATAGTCCGAAGGCCCAATAGGTCGAATACGTATGTATGTTTTCGGGGGAGCATGCCCCGGACCCCCTAGCATGCCTTTGGCGCGTGATCTTCCTTAAATATGTTTTCAGCGCACCCTCTAAACTTAATTCCTAGATCCGCCCTTGACTAAAGCACGGCCTTCCCGAGGCGCGAATCGCCGAGGGAGGTATATAAAGGCCACCTCCCCATAAAGTCCACTTATTATGTGTCCCTTTGATGTCCTTTATAAATTTATAGACAGGTTTTACTGTATATTCAAATATTATTCGGAGGAAGCTTTATAAACATAAGAAATAACGAGATATGTATATATATTATTATAAATATACATTAACGGTAATTTTACGTTTGCTTTCATTCGTCTGTAGCAGTTGGGTAGCTCTGTGGTAGAGCATCCGCCTGCAGTACCAGAGGTATCGGGTTCGATCCCCGGTCCGACCCTCGCTCTTCTTCCTCCTATTACAAGTCTATTGTTTAATATCATTTTTCCGGTGATATAATTTAATGTAAAAAACTAATAAAATTCAAAAGCTTTACTTACATGTTGCATATTAAATCGAATGTCATAACAAGAGGAATGACAATTTTGCTAGATGGGGGGAGGGGGACTCGCAAGCAATGGGTTGTTAGTGTGTGGATAAGCGATAGTCGTCAGTCGACTTTGCTCCAGGTTATTTTATTACTCTTATTTTAATCTAATGATTTTTAAAATGATGTACCAAGTCATAAGGCATTCGATTTTCTATTCCTTCCGGATCTATAATGTGTATGAGTTGTCTAACGGTGTCTTGGGATACAACAAACCCATGTTGTATGCATTTGGAATGGAATGTACCCATAAGTTTGGTCCGGCTTTGCGCACTCAGAAACAATAAATAAAACAACATCTAGTAAGTTACTGTGATTTTTTCTCCGAAAACAGCCGAGTTCTTTCATAAGCCTTTTCAGTGTCCTGATACTAATGACCTGCCCTTGTATGACTGCCAAACACTCTAATATCTCCGTCTTTGACAAACCTAACTTAAAATATTCAACTACACGATTGCTTGCCATCATTACACTTTGAATGAAGTCTCATTAACCTTGATGGGAAGTCGATTTATCGAGAAACTAAGTCGATTTATCGAGATAGTAAGTCGATTTATCGACAAACTAAGTCGACATATCAAAATTTAAAAAAAAATGTCGTGGCACTAATACGCTTCTGTATAATACGCTTCCGTAGGATGGATTTATATCAACAGCAATGTTTTAAAGTGAAAGCGTCAAAGTGGAAGACCAAGCATAAGAATGAGATATGTTGAAGTTAAAAGATAGTAGGTTTACATCAACGATGAGAAACATTGTAAAATGACAAACGGAAATACAGAAACATATTGAAATCTTCGCTGCTGAACAAATGTCTAAAGTAATCACAGCAAGTTTGTAAAAACCACAACATGTATTAAATATTAAGTTGTTGTTAGTAAAAATACAACTATGCAGGGGTAATCTAGATTCCATTATTAATTTCTAATGTTCGAATATTTGACAAAATGATACTACAAAAGCTAAGAATATTGATACGGACAAAATATGAACAGCAGCTTAAACTTGAAAATGATTTCATTTTGTTTTATACATAATGGTAATTAAGTATTATGCAAAGTATCATACATTCAAGTGCATTGTTATGCGTCCAATTTAAAAATTACTAGTCTACATTGCAGTAATAAAATACCAATTAGAATTTTCGCACAAAAATATAAAAAAACGAATGATTCTTAAAACGCCGAGCTATCCGCCTATAAGATTCAAAATTTAAATGTATGTTATATACATATTTATAGTGACAAATCCTAAAGCTACTATCATTTTGTAAAAGTTTATATGGTAAAAAATTCAGTAAACCATTGCATTATATGTTAAACACATGCAATCCATTAGGTTTGTCTACGTTTAACTCTACACAAACATGGAGTAAGTCAATGAAAATTAACACGTTTTAATACATATAGAGCGCATGCCTCTCCATTAAAGATATTTTTGATTTAAAAACTACCTTATTTTATAGTTAGATATGCAAAGTGTTGTTACTGGAGAGATATGCGCTAAAAGTGGATGCTTAGAGAGTAACCCAATATAACCCCCTACTATACCGTACTATATTTGTACTTCATATTAATAAATCTCATTGTCAACCATCGCCTGCGTGGTGAAGTGGATATATATAGGGATTATCATTTCTTATGTTGTGAGTTCGAATACCCAAATGTTACCATTTTATTTTTATCTTAATTCATTTTAATAAAATGAATATTTTTTCTTCTTTATTTCTTTTTTATCTTACTTTGTGTTAGAATTTAGTTGCAACAATATTTATTTCTAACACAAATAACAAAATAGAAATAAAGACATGCAAGCACATTTGCTTCATACATATAATATATACAACGAGATTACAGTCGAAAGCCACGTGTCATGCCCCATGTGTTTCGCGTACGATAGAAAAGTACTAGTAAACAAAATGCCAAAAAATTAAACTGTTCTAAGTGCAAACTTCGCATAAAAAGTCCATAGATGAAAAGTCGGGATTTCATATATGATATATGTTATTAACTGAGCAAGACTTAATATTATGATCCTGCGGTTCCTCGCTCGGATAGACTTGAAATCTTAATTATAGACCTACCCATTTTGAGCACCACCATATCAATTGCCACTTGCTTTATTTCCAAAGAAAAAGTAGTTCCCCGAAATAAAAATTTACACTTATTAAGTGCAAGTTTCATTTGTTGCTACGTATATATTTACGCTGAGATTTATTTATATTTTGCATCAAGTAGTAACGCCTATAGAGGCCTGAATAGGGTGTTACTTAGTTTCTTGCGTATTTATTCTAATAGGCGGATAGCTCGACATTTTGGGAAGCATCCTTTACAAAGAGCATGACATTGCCAAATAGTGATTGAAAACAAACAAAAACAGATCGCCATTTTAGATCATAAGCTCTACTTCAAAAGGAAACGTATATGTGTGTTATCCGTTAATTATATTGTGATTGCTTAATTTCAATTGTTTGTAAATCTCTTTTCAAATATCTTTAGGTTATTTTTATTTTAATTAAATACAAACTTCACTTATATTTAAATGTTTTAAAATGAGCCAGTTTTTATTGAAATAAAAGATCCATTTTGTTGTTGAGTTTTATATTTACAATTATTAAAAAGATAACGGTACAATATATATATTGTACAACTGTTTTTGTTGCGTTCGTATTGACCATTAATCCTTTTATCTGTCGATATAATGTGTTTAAAAGTATCGAATTCTCTCTCATTTCAAATCTGAAAGTACATTCATCTACGAAACAAAGGTTTACAAGTGGAAAAACGGGATTGTTCGAATCATTTCGCACCTTTTACCAAAGATTGGTTTTTCCAACAATTTTATCAACATCGATCATTCAATTTTTTGTTTCCTTCACTTTAAGTTCTTTCCATTATAAAAAGAATATTTAAATCGGTCAACCACTTTGACGTTGATAAAATATCATAAACTAATCAAATTAAATGCTACTCTTATTCTATCTATTACGTATATTGTATATATAACCACATACAAATAAGTTAGTTTTTATTGGTATATGATACGCAAATAATGTGGTTAAATTCATTGTAGGTAAAGACAATTATACGTGCTTCGTCTTTGATAACGGTCAAAACCTCACCTTTTAAAGTTTTCAATCACTAACAACTTATTGACAATAAAACAGAGGTCGTGCACAACTTCAAATAAAATGTGTATTTACTTTTAGTACACGCATCCATTTTAAAACATGTAAAAACAATAGTAAATTACTGTTCATAGCTAAGCAGATCTGCTGAAAGTATTTTATTATATGGTTAGGAAAGAGCACTTAAAACTCTACATTTGAAACTATGTGAATCAAAAATACAAAAACCCATCATATTTATATTGGAAGTTCGCGTGTGGATATTAATTTGTCAGTATTCAATTCTTTCATTTATCTATTGTGATTTTGGATTGAACATAAACATAGACCAGTTTTCTTTGTATATCATATATTATGATCAATATGTATTTATCATTGGTGTTATATTTCTTGATTTCAGCGTGTATTATTGCATTTTCCGTTACATTTTATTCAACTGCATTTATTTCAATTTTTTTAAATATCCATACAAAATTGTGATACATATACTGTATATATACGTATTTTTTTCATTGCAAAATTTGCGCATTTGTTTACGATATATACTTCAATACTATCAGCATGCTATAGTATACACTATATACTTTACATTAAAAACACTACAAAAACGCAAATATCTCTATTTGCCGATAGCCCGACGAGACATATAGATATTCACAAAGAACGGTAAAAGACTGAAAAAATAAAAAATTAAAGCCCTAACTGTTTAGACACATTTAGACGACTTTCTATAAAATCAACAATGTAACCATCTTTACTGGAATCGAATTTCCATCTGTCGTGTCTCTTAAGACATCTATCATCAACACTGGAGTTTGCAGTTTGCTGCAGCTGTAGCACCTTCAGATCTGAGGGAATGCAGACCCAAATTAAGATTGCCTGAAACCAGTTTTAATGTAGACACAACACACTCTCTGATTCGAGTGTAACTAAGTTTTTTTGTTTTGATATGTAAGCTTACACGTACCACGGCTTCTAAACAGGGGCCTAAATAAAACTTAGAATCTGACGGCACACCTACTAAATTAATATACCTCTGATACCTTGAATAAGGACAAGAAACTGTGCTGCCTTTAGCAATAAGTATTTTATTACCTTGTCTATACCGATCTGTCTTTGATTTGTTTATATGCAATATTAAATATTCATGAATAGATTTCTGAGTGTCTTTTATATTTTTCTGAAAACTGTTCAGTCTACTACCAATCAAAGTTGACAAATTATTAAGTAAGTCCGCTTGTGTAGACTGTTTAGCACCATGAATTTGAGACTGAATTTCATTGCGTAAATCCAAGTCCATGATTGATATTTTAACATCAACGGTCGGCTAGAAAGTGAAGAAAACCTTGTGGTAACCAACCGTACATCACGTGTTACCGAAACACGGACAACCATTGGTCCAATAAAACAGTCACCCCTAATGACATGTAAAACACATACAGTATTTTCCCGCTATTCGTTGAAACGCGGGAAAATACATATCCCTATCACTGTTTTTAAAAAAACATTAGAATGGATAAAGTAATAATACGTGTCTTGCTTAAAATGCCTGACCGTTACACAGAAAGTCTATAGTACAATCGTCTATTAACTAGACTAAAATCGTCTTAGTTCATCATATACATACATACATACATTTAATTAAATTATGTACATACTACAGGTGAAAATATCGCTATAAATAAACATTGATAAATTGTTTTTCACTGTTATTGTGACATTTGCATGGTTTTATTTGTTTTGTTTTCTTTAATTATTTAACTTTTTTTTCTACCGTTACGTAAAATTTCATCCTTTTTTGATATATTGAAATAGAAATAAATGAAATTTGTTTAAGCTCAAATACCAGTGGAAATTTATTAAGTATTTCCATTACTATTTTTTGAAAAACACAGTATGTCCAAGTTGTCCCGGCCATTAAAAATCGCCCTGTATTATCTTAGCAATTCATACCGTGTAATATCTCAAAATGTATTCGACCTTGCAAAACTCTCAAATAAAATGTATTTTACCACATTTTGTAGTCTTTCAACAACAGTAATATATGCGATATTTACAATAATAGTATAGTAGAGTTAATCAAACATGTAAAATGTAAAATACTCAATAGGTTCATTTTCAAATAATTTCATACCATTTCAGTTTATATATAACAAAATTCTATTTCAAAGATTTCAAATTTAATCATTATGTAAATCGTTAATATATACTCTTATGTACAACTTTTGACCAGTGAAATCAATTTAGAATCTTAAATGTTAAAAAAAGGTGAACTGTGGATTGCCAATACCAAACTGATAAATGATCGGTTATCCAGAGACGAAAAATGTACAATAATGACCATTCTAAAATTCATTATCCATATTCCAATCACCTGTTTGAAAACTCATTTAGCAAAATTATGACACACACGAAAGGCTACATTTGAAACTTTATGACAAACGTTATGACTTCAATTTTTCTATTGTCAACTTTCCGTTTTTTTATGCAGCAATATACCTGCTTCTCCTGCTTCTGGTGTATTTGCTTCCCAATTAATACGCTATGGTAGAGCTTGTTCCCACTACGGGGACTTTGTACAACGAAGTAGGCTGCTTGCAAATAAATTGTTGACTCAGGGATATTGCAAGGCTAGGCTTATCAAGGCTCTCAAAAAGTTTTATAACTGTCATCACAATATTGTTGATAAGTTTGATGTCTCTGTGTCCAGGATTGCCCTGGACATATTTGACGTATCATAGTTCCATGTTTTTGATTACAATTTTGATTACAAACGTGGCGGGTGTAGCTAACTAAACAGGAGATGCTTACCCTTCCGGAGCACCCGGTCTCACTTCCCTGGTGGAAGTTCACGTGTCTAACCTAAATTGACAGTTCCAAAGTTTTTACTTTGCTTCTGGATTGTGATTCGGACATGGATTAGTATGTTTGTTTTTGATTGATTTTCTTTTGTTTTCGCAGAATTGTTATAGCGATATCTCAAATTTGCTTCCTTAACTTATTGTTTATATGAGATCTTTATAATTTTCAGTGTTCAAACCTCTAAATCCTTTCTAATTGGTTAACCTTCTTAACGTTGATATTTTAATTTGTACCAAAAAAATTATTTTTACTTTTTTGACAAACATAAACAATGACAGTAAGTTTATCACTGTCCAAATTTAATAAAACCTATATTGACATTGCACCTTTCAATTTGAGGTAACATTTACCAAATTTAGACACATCGATGTGTCATATTTGTTTCCTTATTGTTTTCTTTATATCGCCTTTTTATATTTTTCAATTTTCCAAAATCATTTATTCTTCCTAATTGGTCGACCGCCTTCACGACGGTATTGTAAACTATACTAATAAAATACTTTTATTTATTGCGTATATGTATATACGTAACTGCCCGCGTCGTTATGATTTTAATTGACAAATGATATGCTAATTTTGTGGTTACGTTCAGTTATATAAACTCATGTAGGTAAAGACATCGATAACAACCTATTACCTTCTCACAGTTAAGATCAGGTAAGTCGAAAAAATATAGCAATGATTAAAACATATTTTTAATCTTCACATTTTAATAATGTTACAATTTACATGCTTTTATGCTTTTATTATCTATTTAAAGTGTATTAACCTAATTATATAATCATGACATTAAAATTAATACAAATATTACAAATATCTAAAATCAATTTTATTTTTATTTAATTTTGGAAAAATAACTTTCATTTCTGTGTAAAATTTTATTTTGTCATAAAGGAAAAAGTATTGTAATTTCGTCAATGATATTTGAATTTAATGGCGTATCCATCTATATATGATTTCAAAACAACGAACTGTTTGCTTTTTGATTTTTTCACTCTAAATTAAACTAAATAATATCACAATTTATGTATATTATTTTAATATTCATTTCAGAAAGAGTAATAGAGAATTATGGCTAAATACATTGTGTCAGTTTTTGTTATTGTATTCTGTTTATCATCAGGTAAGGCATAATCTTATTTATTTATAATTGTTTAATAATTTCTATACTTCTATAATTAAATAATATATAATTATATAAATAAAAACAAATCGTGATAATTAAGATAATTAAGTTTCATTACAATACAAATATAAGTTAGCAAATCTCTATGCTGCCTATACAAAAACAACTTAGTGTTTTTCTTTCTCTATTTAACACATCCAAAAAACTGGAATAATATACTACTAAAACATGTATTGATAATGTTCAATGCATTACAATAAATTGTGACTACTGATTAGTCGGCCATGTTCTAGTGACATAAATGGGTATGGAGGTATAAGTAAACAAGTAAAGATCCATTCTTTTGGATTTAGCGATGCTTAACCTGGCAAAAATGTCGACAGAAATTCTAATGAGGATTTTCGGTATTCAAAAACAAAATACATAACAATAAATCAGATTACGTAATTAAATATAAAAAGAAGTCGTGTAAATTGTTGTATTCCGAACTGTCTGTTTCACAATCAGTTAAATCCTATTAATTTGGGAAAACGTGTCTTATGAGCTAAAACGCGTGTGTGTATCAGTAACATAACTCCGAACACGACAAATGAAACTAAATATTATTTTAGTAAACAAAATTGACCTTCTGTTTTACCTTTCATTAAGAATGTTCATATACGATGATCTGCCCTATACATAAGTAATGCAAGTGTTCGTAGTTTATATATTAAATATGTACGTTTCCATGATATATACGATATAGACACGCTTGTCTGCTATACATAAATGAACTGGTCCTTCTCAATATAGAAATTAAATGTCAATCGGACAGGTCAATTTTTCTTGCCTCTACCATTTATTTATAGGGATAGATATGTTTGGTTTTAATTAATTACTTCTTATTTTGTTTTGCAGTACTAGCTGACTCTTATCTTGGTAGAAGGGATCGAAGATTAGGCAACAGTGCTGCCCGTTCACAAGCATCGGCTGCAGCTTCCGCATCCTCAAGAACAAGAGGTCATGGTTCAAGTTCCGCTAGAGCACAAGCTTCCGCCGCTGCCGAGTCTTTTTCACAAGGAGGTCAGTGCAACGACGAATGCCAGTCTTGGGAACAAAACTGTTATTGCAGTTATGACATTAACTGCGACTTCCGTGTATGCAGACTAAATGGAAACATTCTCCCACGTGTAAACAGCATCAGACCACATGTCAATCCTTTCAGAAGAACACGTATAAATCCAATCAGATCCCGTGTACCAGTATGTAGCCGTAATACCCTGTCTGTTATTGGAGCATGCCGTCATTTTGATGAATGCCAATACGAGTCCGATTGTTCACATGGTCAGACCTGTTGTTTCGACAGGACCTGTGACTATAATGTCTGTCAGTCAAATAGACGACGTGGATATTGGTAATTTACTTGTTAATTGAAATATTTTTCTAAATAAAATTTTGTATTTTTGTAATATTTATTTTATTTTTATTATTTGCCATTAGCAAATGTAACGTAGGTTCTCAATAGATATGGCCGGTCACAATGGGTATTTTGTGGCAAACTGTTATACATATTATATAGAACATTGTAGCTGAAAACATATATCAGTGAAAAAAACATACAAACCAGACCACGTTTAAATGACAAGTAAAAGCTTTGAAAAATAGCAAATGTAGTACAACACTCGAACATTCACAAAGGCATTGGACTGGGTGTTTTGAAAGGGTAAGCAAATCCTATCAAAGTACCAAAATAGTTCCTAGTAAAGTAATTAATGTACTTTGAACCATTATGATTATTCCTATACCAATGGATCCTTCACATGGAAATTTACTAAACAACAGCATACTGTTCTTAACTAGTTTGATAGCAGGAGAGACAAAATACCAAGAAGATGAACAGCATTCACGATATACTGATTTGTGAATTTTTAGAACATTTTAACAAATCTTTCAGAGAATCTAGCCTCAGTTTTACAATCATTTCTGGACCAAAAATTTTTAAACTAAACTTTGCCAAATTTTATATTTTAATAATTTTGTTTTTTAAGACATTTATGATTTTAATGTCATTCCGAAGATCACTTACGATATTACAGTAAGTTTTATCAAAAATATATATGTTTATTTTTTAAAAATTTGCCGAAATTGGGTAAGTTAAGGATAATCTTTGTTAAATATTATTATAAACCTGTAGCCAGATCTCATATCCATCTCAGATTTATTGATAATGATTCATGTAAAATATAATTTCAGATTTCTGTATTTTAAATACACAGTATAGCTTTGATCACATGTCTTTTAATAAACCCGAATGGCTAAATGCGAGTCAGATTGATAATCAAGTAACGGTATACACAGTCCTAATGTGACCATATTCAGAAGATTTTATGTTTCTCTTATTTAAGAATTCAGTATTTTAAACATGCAAAAAATGCCAAAACCAAAAAAATATATTTGGAATGAATTCTCACAGTAAAAAACTAAGAATTAATAATTTTATATAAATAGTTATAAAGATATAGTTAGAGATATTATCCATAGGTAAAAAACATGAATTGTTATGTTTGTTATTTTTATATTGATAGCTTCTGTATTTATGAACAATGCCTATCTCACTTATATTTTTCTTGTGTATGAATGCATTGGGTACTAAAACGTATATTTTATTTGCGTATAACATAACATTCATTGTTAAGGGGCTATAAAATCGTATATTGACAAAAAGCTTTGGGTATCCATTGCTACAGTGCAAACGTTATTTTAGGTTTACTATACGAGCTACAAACAGATATCATATCAAAATTATAAAAGTCTTTGAAAGACTATACATATATTGCATTTAGCGATCAAAAACCAACATACTTATCCATGTCTAAATCACAAACCTAAAGCAAAGTAAAAAAAAATAAAATAAAACTGACAAATTAGGTTCAAAACGTGAAATATAATTTTCCAACAAACAATCGGTATACTAATAGGTACAAACTGTGAACCAAAACTTGTTTCTTTTTTTATCCATATAATCAAAAACAAACATACTAATCCATGTCCGAATCACAATCCAGAAGCAAAGTAAAAAATTTGAACTGACAAGTCAGGTTAGACACGTAAACTTCCACCAGATAAGTAAGGCCGGGTGCTCCGGAAGGGTAAGCACCTCCTGTTTAGCTAGCTACACCCGCCACGTGTGTAATCAAAATTGTGTGAAAGGAACATCGTACTATGAGACGTCAAATATATCAAGGACAATACTGGACACAGACATTAAACTTATCAACAATACTGTGATGACGGCCATAAAACTTTTTGAGGGCCTTGATAAGCCTAGGCTTGTAATATCCCTGAGTCAATTATTTATTTGCAAGCAGAATTTATGTAGATTCTTGTTAAATATGCAGGCTCACGAAAAACTAAACAAAGCAAATCCATATACAGGAAAATAGATCATGCGCGGTATTTATAACCATAAATAAAGAGGATTCGCTAATTTTATCTATCCAAAATAAGATTGAATTGAATGATACGACTGCTTTTCAAGTTTTTCTTGATATTTGGACTTATACTACATTAATTATGACACTCAACCAAAATTACATTTAAAGCAAAATGGTGAATGTAATCGTTTAAATTTTTTTTATTGGCAACTCACCAGAAATATATTGGTTGATAGATTAATTGATTAAATTGTGTTTTACTATTCAAAACGGTTTCACTAATATCGAGACGACATCAGCTATTGCTGATATGGCAAAATTTTGTCCTTTTTTCACTGTTTGTTCATATGGAATACTAGTTGTAAAGTGAAGATTCTTCAATTGTGATCCCAATATGTATTTGTCTGGCGACATTTTCAATAACCGAAAAACGTATATCATTAAAAAGAGAGTTATAAAACATAATTAAATTCCCAATTTTACTCGACATAATGAATAATAAAAAACATACCAAACCACAAACCGAAAAACAAAATTCAAAAATTTAAAATACATTAAGCACAAGCAAATTGAGATAAACGCGTAAAAAAGTATTCAGCGATATAGTATAAGTACTTGTGAGGTGCCTGGCTATTCTTATTATTTTACTTCCAGTGATTCTTAAACACGCACACGTATTGTTCTAAACCATTAACAAAGAAATCCCAATATCTTAAATCAATTTCAAATCAGCAAACGTGCAGGCAATATTTCTTAATGCATACTTAAATCAACTACACAGAAACAAGTGTAAGTTGAAAAATATGTTCACGACAGTAGCAATTTAAACCAAGAGCACAAACCTTTCGAAAACAAAATTAGAAAAAAACCGGGTTGAGAACTTTGGAATCCATTGATCATTAATCAACGTTTGAACTATGCATTTCATTACATGAACTACTGACAGAGTATTACTATAAGCCTAGGATTATCAAGGGCCTCAAAAAGTTTTTATGGCCGTTTTCATAATATTGTTAAAAATAATAATGTCTCCATTCAAAAATTATCCTGGATATAGTTTTACTTCCCTTTCTAAGTTTCTTATTTTGATTTCACACATCACGGGTGCATGTAGCTAAACAGGAGGTGCTTACCCTTCAAAACACACAACCACTCTTCCCTGGTGAAAGGTTGTGTGCTTAACCTGGTTTCAAAAGTTTTCTATTTTGCTTTGGAATCGTGGTTCTGATATGGACTGGAAAGATAGATTTGATATTATATGCGATTTCCGTTACACTCGCATTCTGATTTAATGGCGAACAAACCGGTCATCTGGATGTTCTAATTACATGAAGTTGACATCTTTTAAAATAACTGGGTACGTTTTGTTTCAATTACAATTTAATTACAAATTACAATTTCTAATCATTAATAAAGCCAACATTTTACAAGCCAAGCTGCGTATATTTATATATCTTTATGCATTTTATATAACTTTATGATATTAACATCTTACAATCTTAAATGCGTTGAAATCCTAAAAAGATTCCCATACTTCTTTAAATTATGAAGCTACTAAAAAGAGTTCTATAAATACAGAAACACAATAGACCAAACTAAATATCACTGTAACAATTTATAAATTTGTAAAGAATTACCGCCGTTTTCATCACAGATATTTGTAATATCTTTAATACTCCATATATCTACTTATAATTTCTTCTATCACGATCATGTCATTGTCGCATAATTAGGCAAATTTCGAAAGCCTATATACTGTAGCGTTCGGCCTACACTTCCGGTAGAGATACAGGTATAATAAGGGTTGAAATCGGGTGGTACAGTTTATTCAGCTAGCAGGAGTATAAGTCCCGCTCAAGTGCTCCAGTCCTCGGTACCGGACCAAATCTTGTTCAACAGTGTTCAAGCAATTCTCGCACAAAAGTACTTATGACAGGCTTAGACTAGCCACTAGTGATTAGATCATGTGGTCCTATAATAAACTTGGTAGCGTTCTTTAGACCATAGACCATATGAAAAGAATATAACAAGTTTAAAATTTCTAATAAAGCATGCTGGGATTTAAATAAGTGTTACTATTTGATTAACAGATTTTTAAGTTTGGAAACCTGGTATTTGATAGAAAAAAGGTATAACTAAGTACATGTTTACAATAATGTAATACCATGTAAATGAATAAATGGTACATTTTGTAAATTATGCTAAGTGATCATATTTTTGTTGTCATTTTAACAATGGCAAAAAGGCATTGGGATTCTCAGCAGTGTTTCTATTGTATGTAGAACTTAATTAAAGGTTTGAAATTTTCAAAATGGCAGCCGTGGACATGGAAAAAAGCGACAAAAATACAAGACCTCCTAATATGTGTTTTGAATACAGGGTTTGATTTTTATTCGTTTGGGCTCCTTATTTGTAATGATACATCCATAATTACATACATACACGTACTACCTATCTTTAATTGTCTAACATTTGTTTTTTCTACCGTTAAGTAAACCTAACGAAATTTTATCCTTTTTGATTTATTTAAATAGAAACAAATGAAACTTGTTTAATCTTCTGAAATTTATTAAAAACAATTGCCGTTACTATTTTTTGAAAAACAAAGTATGTCCAAGTTGTATGTGGTCAACACTATTTTAAATACATTTCTGCACAAAACAGTGATGCGTGACCAGTTTCCATATACAATTTATAAAACCCGGCCATAAAATCGCCCTGTATTATCTTAGCAATTCTTGCTACGTATTACATATTTAAAATGTATTCGACCTTGCAAAACTTTAAAATAAAATATATTTTACACATTTTCTATTCTTTCAATGACAATAAAATATGCCTTGTTTAAAATATTATTGTGATATCAAATTTAATAAAACTAAAAGGTTCATTTTTAAATGATTTCATATCATTTTAGTTTTATCAAAATTCTATTTGAAAGATTTCAAATTTAATCAATATGTAAATCGTTAATACATACTCTAATGCACAATTTTTGACCAGTGAATTCAATCTAGACTCTTAAATGTTTAAAAAAGATCAACTGTGGATTGCCAATACCATACTGATAAATGATCGGTTAACCAGAGACGAAAAATGTACAATAATGACCATTCTAAAATTTATTATCCATATTCTAATCACTTGTTTGAAAACTCATTTAGCAATGTTTTCATAACCTTTTCTTTTTGTAATTTTTAATTAATGTAAATTTATTTGGCATAAATGTAACATACTTCAGTTTCAGTACACTGTGTCTTTTAAACCTATGTTGATTTTCTTTTGTTTTCACAGAATTGTTTCAGCGATATCTCAAATTTGCTTCCTTAACTTATTATTTATATGAAATTTTTATATTTTTCCTTTTTCAAACCTCTAAATTCTTTCTTATTGGTTAACCTTCTTAACGTTGATATTTAAATTTACACCACAAAAATTATTTTTAATTTTTTGACGAACATAAACAATGACAGTAAGTTTATCACTGTCCAAATTTAATAAAACCTATATTGACATTGCACCTTTCAATTTGAGGTAACATTTACCAAATTTAAACACATCGATATTTCATATTTGTTTCCTCGTTGTTTTCTTTATATCACCTTTTTATATATTTTCAATTTTCCAAAATCATTTATTCTTCCTAATTGGTCGACCGCCTTCACGACGGTATTGTAAACTATACTAATAAAATACTTTTATTTATTGCGTATATGTATATACGTAACTGCCCGCGTCGTTATGATTTTAATTGACAAATGATATGCTAATTTTGTGGTTACGTTCAGTTATATAAACTCATGTAGGTAAAGACATTGATAACAACCTATTACCTTCTCACAGTTAAGATCAGGTAAGTCGAAAAAGTATAGCAATAATTAAAACATATTTTTAATCTTCACATTTTAAAATGCTACAATTTACATGCTTTTATTAACAATTTAAGGTGTATAGTTAATGAACGCTAATAATACAATCATGATATTAAATTTCAAACAAGTATTACAAGTATCTAAATTCAATTTTTTTTTAAAAAAAAAACTTTCATTTCTGTGCAGAATTCTACTTTGTCATAATGGAAAGTATTGTAATTGTGTCATGGATGATTTTGATAACATATCAATTATATAATGACTATAAAAAACATGATAGTTTTCATTCATTAATTTTTAATTAATGCATGGCGACATTACATGTATCTAAAAACATGCAAATTTGGAATTTAATTTTTCGAAAAAAAAATTCATTTTTTGTGCAGAATTATATTTTATCATAATGGTAAAAGTATTGTAATTTCGTCAATAATATTTGAATTTAATGGCGTATTCATTGATATATGATTTCAAAACAACAATATGTTTCGCTTTTTTTATGTTGCATTCACTCTAAAATTTATATATTATTTTCATATTCATTTCAGAAAGAGTAAGAGAGAATTATGGCTAAATACATTGTATCAGTTTTGTGATTGTATTCTGTTTATCATCAGGTAAGCCATA
The DNA here is from genome assembly GCA_021292105.1 of Anadara kagoshimensis. Taxonomy (NCBI): domain Eukaryota; kingdom Metazoa; phylum Mollusca; class Bivalvia; order Arcoida; family Arcidae; genus Anadara; species Anadara kagoshimensis. The sequence continues at coordinate 33,770,554 of CM037858.1, forward strand.
ATCTTATTTATATAAGTTTCATTACAATACAAAAATAAGTTAGCAAATCTCTATGTTCTTTCTCTATTTTCTCTATTTAATACATCTAAAAAACTAGAATGATATGCTGCTAAAACATGTATTGATAATGTTCAATGCATTGCAAAAAATTAGTCAGCCATGTTCTGAGTATGAAGGTATAAGTAAACAAATGAAGATCCATTCTTTTGCATTTAGCGATGCGTAACCTGGCAAAGATATCGACAGAAATTTTAATGAGGATTTTCGGTATTCAAAAACAAAATACATAACAATAATTCAGATTACGTAATTAAATATAAAAAGAAGTCGTGTAAATTGTTGTATTCCGAACTGTCTGTTTCACAATCAGTTAAATCCTATTAATTTGGGAAAACGTGTCTTATGATCTAAAACGCGTGTGTATCAGTAACAAAACTCAGAACACGACAAATGAAACTAAATATAATTTAAGTTTTCCTCAACTATATATGTTATTATTTATCTCATTATAGGCAAACAAAATTGACCTGTCCGTTTGACCTTTCATTAAGAATGTTTATATACGATGATCCGCTCTATACATAAGCAATGCAAGTGTTCGTAGTTAATACATTTATTATGTACCTTTTCAATTATATAGACGATATAGACAGTCTTGTCTCTTATATATATATATGAACTGGTCCTTGTTAATATTCAAATTAAAGGTCAATTGAACAGGTCAATTTTCCTTGCCTCTACCATTTATTTATAGGGATAGGTATGTTTGGTTTTAATTAATTACTTCTATTTTTTTTTTGCAGTACTAGCTGACTCTTATCTTGGCAGAAGGGATAGAAGATTAGGCAACAGTGCTGCTCGTTCACAAGCATCGGCTGCAGCTTCCGCATCCTCCAGAACAAGAGGTCATGGTTCAAGTTCCGCTAGAGCACAAGCTTCCGCCGCTGCCGAGTCTTTTTCACAAGGAGGTCAGTGCTACGACGAATGCCAGTCTTGGGAACAAAACTGTTACTGCAGTTATGACTTTAACTGCGACTTCCGTGTATGCAGACTAAATGGAAACATTCTCCCACGTGTAAACAGCATCAGACCACATGTCAATCCTTTTAGAAGAACACGTGTAAATCAAATCAGATCCCGTGTACCAGTATGTAGTCGTAATACACTGTCTGTTATTGGAGCATGCCGTCATTTTGATGAATGCCAATACGAGTCCGATTGTTCACATGGTCAGACCTGTTGTTACGACAGGACCTGTGGCTATAATGTCTGTCAGTCAAATAGACGACGTGGATATTGGTAATTTACTTGTTAATTGAAATATTTTTTCTAAATAAAATTTTGTATTTTTGTAATATTTATTGTATTTTATCATATGCCGTTAGCAAATGTAACGTAGGTTCTCAATAGATATGGCCGGTCACAATGTGTATTTTGTGGCAAACTGTTAGTTGTACATATTATATAGAACATTGTAGCTGAAAACATATATCAGTGAAAAAAACATACAAACCAGACCTCGTTCAAATGACAAGTAAAAGCTTTGAAAAATAGCAAATGTAGTACAACACTCGAACATTCACAAAGGCATTGGACTGGGTGTTTTGAAAGGGTAAGCAAATCCTATCAAAGTACCAAAATAGTTCCTAGTACAGTAATTAATGTACTTTGAACCATTATGATTATTCCTATACCAATGGATCCTTCACATGGAAATTTACTAAACAACAGCATACTGTTCTTTACTAGTTTGATAGCAGGAGAGACAAAATACCACGAAAAATGAACAGCATTCACGATATACTGATTTGTGAATTTTTAGAACATTTTAACAAATCTTTCAGAGAATCTAGCCTCAGTTTTACAATCATTTCTTGACCAAAAATTTTTAAACTAAACTTTGCCAAATTTTATATTTTAATAATTTTGTTTTTTTAAGACATTTATGATTCTAATGTCATTCCGAAGATCACTTACAATATTACAGTAAGTTTTATCAAAAATATATATGTTTAGTTTTCAAACATTTTCCGAAATTGGGTAAGTTAATGATAATCGTTGTTAAATATTATTATATTATTATGTAGCCAGATCTCATATCCATCTCAGATTTAGTGATAATGATTCATGTAAAATATTATTTCAGATTTCTGTATTTTAAATACACAGTATAGCTTTGATCATGTGTCTTTTAATAAACCCGAATGGCTAAATGTGAGTCAGATTGATCATCCAGTAATGGTATACACAGTACTAATGTGACCATATTCAGAAGATTTTATGTTTCTTTTATTTAAGAATTCAGTATTTTAAACATGCAAAAAATGCAAAAACCAAAAAAAAATATATATTTAGAATGAATTCTCACAGACAAAACTAAGAATTAATAATTTTATATAAATAGTTATAGAGATATAGTTAGAGTTATTATCCATAGGTAAAAAACATGAATTGGAATGTTTGTTTTTTAATATTGATAGGTTCCGTATTTATGAACAATGCATATCTCACTTATATTTTTCTTGTGTATGAATGCATTGGGTACTAAAACGTATATTTTATTTGCGTATAACATAACATTCATTAATAATGGCTATAAAATCGTATATTGACACAAAGCTTTGGGTATCCATTGCTACATTGCAAACGTTATTTTAGGTTTACTATGCGAGCTACAAACAGATATCATATAAAAATTATAAAAGGCTTTGAAAGACTACACATATATTGCATTTAGCGATCAAAAACCAACATACTTATCCATGTCTAAATCACAAACCTAAAGCAAAGTAAAAAAAAAATAAAACTGACAAATTAGGCTCAAAACGTGAAATATAATTTTCCAAAAAACAATCGGTATACTAATAGGTACAAACTGTGAGCCAAAACTTGTTTCTTTTTTTTTTATCCATATAATTAAAAACAAACATACTAATCCATGTCCGAATCACAATCCAGAAGCAAAGTAAAAATTTCGGAACTGACAAGTCATGTTAGACACGTGAACTTCCACCACGGAAGTGAGGCCGGGTGCTCCGGAAGGGTAAGCACCTCCTGTTTAGCTAGCTACACCCGCCACGTGTGTAATCAAAATTGTGTGAAAGGAACATCGTACTATGAGACGTCAAATATATCCAGGACAATCCTGGACACAGACATTAAACTTATCAACAATACTGTGATGACGGCCATAAAACTTTTTGAGGGCCTTGGTAAGCCTAGGCAATATCCCCGAGTCAACAATTTATTTGCAAGCAGAATTTATGCAGATTCTTGTTAAATATGCAGGCTTACGAAAAACTAAACATATCAAATCCATATACAGGTAAATAGATCATGGTCGGTATTTATAACCATAAATTAAGAGGATTCGCTAATTTCATCTATCCAAATAAGATTGAATTAAAAGATACGACTGCTTTTCAAGTTTTTCTTGATATTTGAACTTATACTACATTCATTATGACACTCAACCAAATTTACATTTAAAGCTAAATGGTGAATATAATCGTTTCAATTTTTTTTATTGGCAACTAACCAGAAATATATTGGTTGATAGATTAATTGATTAAATTGTGTTTTTCTATTGAAAACGATTTCACTAATATCGAGACTACATCAGCTATTGCTGATATGGCAAAATTTTGTCCTTTTTCACTAGTTGTAAAGTGAAGATTCTTCAATTGTGGTCCCAATATGTATTTGTCTGGCGACATTTGCAATAAGCGAAAAACGTATATCATGAAAAAGAGAGTAATAAAACATAATTAAATTCCCAATTTTACTCGACATCATGAATAATAAAAAACATACCAAACTACAAACCGAAAAACAAAATACAAAAATGTAAAATACATTAAGCACAAGCAAATTAAGGTAAACGCGTAAAAATGTATTCAGCGATATGGTCTAAGTACTTGTGAGGTGCCTGGCTATTCTTATTATTTTACTTCCAGTGATTCTTAAACACGCACACGTATTGTTCTAAATCATTAACAAAGAAATTCCAATATCTTAAATCAATTTCAAATCAGCAAACGTGCAGGCAATATTTCTTAATGCATACTTAAATCAACTACACAGAAACAAGTGTAAGTTGAAAAATATGTTCACGACAGTAGCAATTTAAACCAAGAGCACAAACCTTATAAAAAAAATTAGAAAAAAACAGGTTGAGAATTTTGGAATCCATTGATCATTAATCAAGTTTGAACTATGCATTTCATTACATGAATTACTGACACAGGAATACTATAAGCCTAGGATTATCTAGGGTCTCAAAAAGTTTTTATGGCCGTTTTCGTAATATTGTTAATAATAATGTCTCTAAAATTATCCTGGATATAGTTTACGTCCCTTTCCAAGTTCCGTATTTTGATTTCACACATCACGGGTGAATGTAGCTAAACATGAGGTGCTTACCCTTTAAAGCACACAACCACTCTTCCCTGGTGAAAGGATGTGTGCTTAACCTGGTTTGACGGTTTCAAGAGTTTTTTATTTTGCTTTGGAATTGTGGTTCTGATATGGACTGGAAAGATAGATTTGATATTATATGCGATTTCCGTTACACTCGCATTCTGATTTAATGGCGAACAAACCGGTCATCTGAATGTTCTAATTACATGAAGTTGACATCTTTTAAAATAACTGGGTACGTTTTGTTTCAATTATAATTTAATTACAAATTACAATTTCTAATCATTAATAAAGCCAACATTTTACAAGCAAAGCTGCGTATATTTATATATCTTTATGCATTTTATATAACTTTATGATATCAACATCTTACAATCTTAAATGCGTTGAAATCCTAAAAGATTTCCATACTTCTTAAATTATGAAGCTACTAAAAGAGTTCTATAAATACAGAAACACAATAGACCAAATTAAATATCACTGTAACAATTTGTAAATTTGTAAAGAATTACCGCCATTTTCATCACAGATATTTGTAATATCTTTAATACTCCATATATCTACTTATAACTTCTATCAAGATCATGTCATTGTCGCAAAATTAGGCAAATTTCAAAAGTATATATACTGTAGCGTTCGGCTTACACTTCCGGTAGAGATACAGGTATAATAAGGGTTGAAATCGGGTGGTACAGTTTATTCAGCTTGCAGGAGTACAAGTCCCGCTCAAGTGCTCCAGTCCTCGGTACCGGAGCAAATCTTGTTCAACAGTGTTCAAGCAATTCTCGCACAAAAGTACTTATGACAAGCTTAGACTAGCCACTAGTGATTAGATCATGTGGTCCTATAATAAACTTGGTAGCGTGTTTTAGACCATAGACCATATGAAAAGAATATTACAAGTTTAAAATTTCTAATAATGCATGCTGGGATTTAAATAAGTGTTACTATTTGATTAACAGATTTTTAAGTTTGAAAACCTGGTATTTAATAGAAAAAAGGGTTAACTAAGTACATGTTTACAATAATGTAATACCATGTAAATGAATAAATGATATATTTTGTAAATTATGCTAAGTGATCATATTTTTGTTGTCATTTTAACAATGGCAAAAAGGCATTGGGATCCTCAGCAGTTTTTCTATTGTATGTAGAACTTAATTAAAGGTTTAAGATTTTCAAAATGGCAGCCGTGGACATGAAAAAAAGCAACATAAGTACAGATCCTCCTAATATGTGTTCTGAATACAGGGTTTGATTTTTATTCGTTTGGGCTCCTTATTTGTAATGATACATCCATAATTACATAAATACTATCTTTCTTTAATTGTCTAATATTTGTTTTTTTCTACCGTTAAGTAAACCTAACGAAATTTTATCCTTTTTGATTTATTTTAATAGAAACAAATGAAACTTGTTTAATCTTCAATATCAGCTGAAATTTATTAAAACAATTGCCGTTACTATTTTTTGAAGAACAAAGTATGTCCAAGTTGTATGTGGTCAACACTATTTTAAATACATTTCTGCACAAAACAGTGATGCGTGACCAGTTTCCATATACAATTAATAAAACCCGGCCATAAAAATCGCACTGTATTATCTTAGCAATTCTTCCTACGTAATTACATATTTAAAATGTATTCGACCTTGCAAAACTTTAAAATAAAATATATTTTACACATTTTCTATTCTTACAATGATATAAAAATATGCTTTGTTTAAAATATTAGTGTGATATCAAATTTATAAAACTTAAAAGGTTCATTTTTAAATCATTGCATATCATTTTAGTTTTTATCAAAATTCTATTTCAAAGATTTCAAATTTAATCAATATGTAAATCGTTAATACATACTCTAATGCACAATTTTTTACCAGTGAATTCAATCTAGACTCTTAAATGTTTAAAAAAATCAACTGTGGATTGCCAATACCATATTTATAAATGATCGGTTAATCAGAGACGAAAAATGTACAATAATGACCATTCTAAAATTCATTATCCATATTCCAATCACCTGTTTAAAAACTCATTTAGCAATGTTTTCATAACCTTTTCTTTTTGTAATTTTTAATTAATGTAAAAATGTAACATACTTCAGTTTCAGTACACTGTGTCTTTTAAACCTATGTTGATTTTCTTTTGTTTTCACAGAATTGTTTCAGCGATATCTCAAATTTGCCTCCTTAACTTATTATTTATATGAACTTTTTATATTTTTCCTTTTTCAAACCTCTAAATCCTTTCTTATTGGTTAACCTTCCTAACGTTGATATTTAAATTTGCACCACAAAAATTATTTTTAATTTTTTGACGAACATAAACAATGACAGTAAGTTTATCACTGTCCAAATTTAATAAAACCTATATTGGCATTGTACCTTTCAATTTGAGGTAACATTTACCAAATTTAAACACATCGATATGTCATATTTGTTTCCTCATTGTTTTCTTTATATCGCCTTTTTATATTTTTTCAATTTTCCAAAATCATTTATTTTTCCTAATTGGTCGACCGCCTTCACGACGGTATTGTAAACTATACTAATAAAATACTTTTATTTATTGCGTATATGTATATACGTAACTGCCCGCGTCGTTATGATTTTAATTGACAAATGATATGCTAATTTTGTGGTTACGTTCAGTTATATAAACCCATGTAGGTAAAGGCATCGATAACAACCTATTGCCTTCTCACAGTCAAGATCAGGTAAGTTTAAAATGTTATAGCAATGATTAAAACATATTTTTAATCTTCACATTTTAAAAATATTACAATTTACATGCTTTTATTAACAATTTAAGGTGTATGGTTAATAAACGCTAATTATATAATCATGACATTAAAATTAATACAAATATTACAAGTATCTAAATTCAATTTTTTTTTAAAAAAAAACTTTCATTTCTGTGCAGAATTTTACTTTGTCATAATGGAAAGTATTGTAATTGTGTCATGGATGATTTTGATAACATATCAATTATATAATGACTATAAAAAAACATGATAGTTTTCATTCATTAATTTTTTATTAATGCATGGCGACATTACGTGTATCTAAAAACATGCAAATTTGGAATTTAATTTTGCGAAAAAAAAATTCATTTTTTGTGCAGAATTATATTTTATCATAATGGAAAAAGTATTGTAATTTCGTCAATAATATTTGAATTTAATGGCTTATTCATTGATATATGATTTCAAAACAACAATATGTTTGCTTTTTTGATGTTGCATTCACTCTAAAATTTATATATATTATTTTCATATTCATTTCAGAAAGAGTAAGAGAGAATTATGGCTAAATACATTGTATCAGTTTTTGTGATTGTATTCTGTTTATCATCAGGTAAGCCATAATCTTATTTATATAAGTTTCATTACAATACAAAAATAAGTCAGCAAATCTCTATGTTCTTTCTCTATTTTCTCTATTTAATACATCTAAAAAACTAGAATGATATACTGCTAAAACATGTATTGGTAATGTTCAATGCATTGCAAAAAATTAGTCAGCCATGTTCTAGTATGAAGGTATAAGTAAACAAATGAAGATCCATTCTTTTGCATTTAGCGATGCGTAACCTGGCAAAGATATCGACAGAAATTTTAATGAGGATTTTCGGTATTCAAAAACAAAATACATAACAATAATTCAGATTACGTAATTAAATATAAAAAGAAGTCGTGTAAATTGTTGTATTCCGAACTGTCTGTTTCACAATCAGTTAAATCCTATTAATTTGGGAAAACGTGTCTTATGATCTAAAACGCGTGTGTATCAGTAACAAAACTCAGAACACGACAAATGAAACTAAATATAATTTAAGTTTTCCTCAACTATATATGTTATTATTTATCTCATTATAGGCAAACAAAATTGACCTGTCCGTTTGACCTTTCATTAAGAATGTTTATATACGATGATCCGCCCTATACATACGCAATGCAAGTGTTCGTAGTTAATACATTAAATATGTACCTTTTCAATTATATAGACGATATAGACAGTCTTGTCTCTTATATATATATATATATATATATATATATATATATTATATGAACTGGTCCTTGTTAATATTCAAATTAAAGGTCAATTGAACAGGTCAATTTTCCTTGCCTCTACCATTTATTTATAGGGATAGGTATGTTTGGTTTTAATTAATTACTTCTATTTTTGTTTTGCAGTACTAGCTGACTCTTATCTTGGCAGAAGGGATAGAAGATTAGGCAACAGTGCTGCCCGTTCACAAGCATCGGCTGCAGCTTCCGCATCCTCCAGAACAAGAGGTCATGGTTCAAGTTCCGCTAGAGCACAAGCTTCCGCCGCTGCCGAGTCTTTTTCACAAGGAGGTCAGTGCAACGACGAATGCCAGTCTTGGGAACAAAACTGTTATTGCAGTTATGACTTTAACTGCGACTTCCGTGTATGCAGACTAAATGGAAACATTCTCCCACGTGTAAACAGCATCAGACCACATGTCAATCCTTTCAGAAGAACACGTGTAAATCCAATCAGATCCCGTGTACCAGTATGTAGCCGTAATACCCTGTCTGTTATTGGAGCATGCCGTCATTTTGATGAATGCCAATACGAGTCCGACTGTTCACATGGACAGACCTGTTGTTACGACAGTACCTGTGGATATAATGTTTGTCAGTCACAAAGACAACGCGGATATTGGTAATTTCCTTGTTAATTGAAATATTTTTTCTAAATAAAAGTTTGTATTTTTGTAATATTTATTGTATTTTGATTATTTGCCGATGACAAATGTAACGTTCTTAATAGATGTGACAGTCACAAAATGTATTTTATGGCGAACTATTATCCATGTCATAAATGAACATTGTAGCTGAAAATACGTACTTGTCAATAATACACTCAATGAAAACAATAGAAATAGACAAATTTGGATACGGAATAAACACATATCAAGACTACTGATAACTGCTATCCTCAGTGTAACATGTTCAAATCACAATCCCTCAGAACGTAAAAACTTTGAACAACAGCAAACATTTGAACACACACAAAGGAAGTGGGTTGGGTGCTTTGTAAAGGTAAGCACCTCCTATCAAAGAACCAAATAGTCCCCAGTACTTATGCATCATTATGATTATTTCTATAATCATGACTTCTTTACATAAAAATTTACTAAACAGCATACTGTTCTTAACTAGGTTGATAGCAGAGGAGACAAAAACACCACGAAGAATGAACAGCATTAACGATATACAGATAGATGCATATATTAGACTATTTTAACAAATCTTTCAGATAATTTTGCTTCAGTTTTACAATCATTTCTTAACTAAATAATTTCTAACCTAATATTTGGCAAATTTTGTATCTTAATAGTTGTGTTATTTTATTAATATTCATGAATTTAAGACGTCTTTCTGGATAAGTATGTTTGTTTTTGATTAATATCATCTCAAACTTACAATATTGCATCAAGATTTGTCAAAAATCTGCATTTAAGTTTAAAGCAAAGACTAAACTAGAGATTGCGTTTGAGCAGGGCAGGGTAAGTCATCCCCAATGGTGGTAACCTTGTACATGAGTCAATAATTGTTAGTGTTAGTACATGTAGTAGTAGCAATGATAGATGTATTTGAATGAAGATAAAGGTGTACTAACATCTGAAAATTGTTTTTAATTCTTTTGCACAGATGCTATATAATTTAGATGTTTCTAGATGCTCATTCAGAACAATACGTGTTAATGTTTTTCTATGTAAGGTACTGCAACCTTCAGGAAAAAATCACTGGTCCATTTACCTACTTTGTGTTGAAACACATAAAGCATCTTAAGTTGTACTTGCAAACCAAGTTTCGTCATAATTGCCCTATTAAACTTTATATCATCAAAGAAAATTACTGGTCCATTAAACCTAGGTAACAATGACCTTTTCTGTGTTTCAACATGTAGACCATATAATGTCGTAGATGTGAACCAAGTTTGATCAAAATCAGTAATCTCATCACATTCTATCAAATGGTTTTTGAGAAATCACTGGACAATAAAAACTAGGTCACAATGACCGACTTTGTAGTGCAACATGTAGAGCATCTAAGATTGTTCCTATAATCATCGAGATCGGCAAATTAGTTTCTTTTCTAGAGTGCAAAATCAGTAGAGTGTGACATCATTATTATCCCCCTTTCCATTTCAACCAATGTAATGTGACCCCCAACAGGCACAACTACGTGTCATAGGTAACAAGTGTACAAAGTTTCATCACATTCCACCAAACCGTTTTTGAGCTATGCTCTTTACAAACGTGTTGTGGAATTATACGGAATAATAATAATAAAGTGTAAATCAATGTCACCCTAACTATATTGGGGGTGACTTAATTATAAATAATTTAAATAAGGAAATAATTGTAAAGCTGAAGCCAGAACTCGTGACCAAAGAGGTTTTATGAACCATTCAATATACGTAAATGTATAATCTTTCAGTTTTCGGTATTTTGAATTATCTATATAGCTTTGACAACGTGTCTTATATAAACCCTTATGGCAAATTGCGAGTCATTTTGACCATCCAGTAATTGTATACACAACCCTAATGTGATTATATTCTGGCAATTTTAAGCTTTTTGAATATGCATAAAATCCCAAAACCAGAAAATATATTTGAAATGAATCGTCACAGTTAAATCTAAAAATTAATAATGTTATATTAATCGATGAGATTATCCATAGGTAAAACATGGATTGATAATGATAAATTCGGTAATTGTGAACAATGCCTATCTCACTTGTATTTGTCTTGTGTGTGAATGCATTGGATACTTAAACGTGTATTTTATTTGCGAATAATATAAATTGATAAGTAACTATGAAATCGTATATTTGACAAAACGCTGTGAGTATCCATTGATTTATTTGAAACATTATTTCAGGATTACTATGCGAGTTGCAAGCATATACCCTACAACAATTAAAAACATATATATATATTACATTTAGGAATCAAAAATAAACATACAAATTGCAATCCTAAAGCAAAGTAAAAACTCTGAAACTGACAAAGTAGGCTAAACACGTAAAAAATAATTTTCCAACAATTAATTGGTATATTAATTGGCACAAACTGTGTACCAAAAATTGCTTATTTGTTTCTTTATTCATATGGACCACAATTTATGCAGGATAGACAAACACTAAAAATAGCAAATCCACAATCAGGTGTGTAGGAAATATCCGATATCTTTAATCATTAATTTAAGAGTTTGATAATTTCATATATCCAAATAAGATTAAATTAAAAGATACAACTGCTTTTTTCAAGTTCTGCTAGCTTGATATTTGGACTTATACCACAAACATTATGACACTCAACGAATTTTACATTTAAAGCTAAATGACATCATTTAAATTTTTCTATTTTCAACTGATCAGCAATATATTGATTGATTGATGTTTTGCTTCCCAGTCAACAACATTTCCCTAATATAGAGGCGACTAAAGCTATAGTAAAAATGAAAGAAATTTTGTCCTTTGCAGTGAATACAGGTCAATAAGCAAGGAGGATTTTTACGTGCAATGTCTGTCGTGAAACGTGGCATAGGTTTTAAAAGTCTCTTCAGACGGGCCAGTGACTTTGATTTCTAAATGCTAAGTACTTGGCGATGGTACAGTCACTTCCTAATTTCAAGTCTTGGTCACATCCTGGCCGGGGTTCGAAACCACGGCATCATACATACGCAGCGAGAACAACTCTAATTGCGCTACCGTAATAATCGAGGCAGCGATATATCTGCTTATTCTTGTTTCTTGTATATTAACCAGCAACACAGTCAATACACTATAGTAGACCTTATTCCAACAACGGGAACTTTAAACAACAAAGGAAACCTCTTGCAAATAAATTGTTGACACAGGCATATTGCAAGTCTAGGTTTATCAAAGTATATAAACGTTTTAATGGCACAATCTTTTTGCCAGTATTATGGATCCATCCAAAATCATCTAGGATATATTTGATGCGCCATAGCTCTATTTTCTATTAATTCTTAATCAAAAACAAACATACTAATCCATGTCCGAATCACAATCCAGAAGCAAAGTAAAAACTTTGGAACTGACAAGTTAGGTTAGACACGTGAACTTCCACCAGGAAAGTGAGGCCGAGTGCTCCGGAAGGGTAAGCACCTCCTGTGTAGCTAGCTACATCCGTCACGTGTGTAATCAAAATTGTGTGAAAGGAACATGGAACTATAATTTTGATGAAACACATGTAAATAACTACACTGGCGAAGTTCTAGAGCACAAGATCTTACCAGGTGAAAATGGACAAATAGTTCTCTGCATTTTATCATCCAACGTACAATCGTCTACAAAATAATTATCTAACCATTAGCATATTTTCAATTCCTTTTACATCTTTGTGGATTGTGTTTTATACATACAGTGATTGTCAGTTAACTATTAGGTAAAATAAGTATTATTTTAATATTACTGTTTGTGTATTTGGAATATTGTTTGTGTAGCGTGGACCCTTCCATTGCGGTCTCAATATGTCTCTGTCTCACGACATTTACAATAACTGAAAATATATTTTAATATCATGATATAAAAGAGTATTTAAACATAATCATATCCTTAATTATACTTCCGCCTTTGAACTGACACTTGACATCATGTCAAATCAGAAATAAACATAACTATCAATGGCCAAACCACAATCCCAAAAGCAAAATAAAATATTTGAACACAAGAAAATTAAGATAAACACGTAAAATGATATTCAGTGATATGGTTGTGTACTTTTAAGGTTCCTGCCTATTCTGTTGATTTTTTCTACCAGTGATTCTTACACACGCACATCTATTGTAAAACACCACTATGTAAGAATACCCAATATACTAAAACAATGTCAAGTTAGTATATGTGTAGTCAATATTTAATATTTCTTGAAGCATACTGAAATAAACTACACAGGGACAAGCGTAAGTTGAAAAAATATTCATGACAGTAGCTATAAAAATTAAGAGCACAAAACTTAAAACTAAGAGCACAAAAATTGTACCAACAAAATAAGAAAACAAAAGAAGTTGAAAATTTTGAGAACATTGATCATTAATCAACGTTGCTGAACGGACACTGGATATGATAATAAATGGATTTGGTTAGAGTATGGCTGCAGCGGTGACTTTATATGAATGATAAAGTAAACTGTAACAATTATTATGACATGACACAATTATGTTTTTGTGATTAAATAAATTGTATGCTAAATTTACTTTCTTTTGCAGATTACAAATCATGTAAAGTATAACAACTAACACGACTCCTTGTAACTCTCTAAAACAAATTAATAACACATCACGTGATATCGTTGTTTTAATTGTAAAGAATTTTCAAACTCAATTCTCAACGGCAAATTAACAACGTTACAATAAATAATATTTTAAGTATGCGTTATACCGTGCACACAGGGGTATTGCAAGTCAAGGCTCAAAAGATTTTACAGTCGTCATCACAATATTGTTGATAAGTATAACGTCAAATCCAAATTTACCTTGGGTGTATTTGATGTCCCATAGTTCAATGTTCCTTTCAGCCTTAATTTCGATTTCATATTACGCATTCGTGGCTGCTTAACCTTCTTAGTTCCCTGGTAGATCCTACAAACGATTCCAGGAACATATATGACCTATAGTTCATTATTGCAGTTTACTGTCCGACTTCAATCTTTCTAACGTCAACTTGCTCCTGTTTATGATGTTTTTGTTTTACAGTTTACATATCGGTAGATCTTGCTCAAACTACTGGAACAACGAAGCAAGTTGTTAACAAATAAATGGTTTGCATAATATTGGTAGCCTAGGATTACCTTGGCCCCCAAATATTATTCTGGATATATATTAACGTCCCAATGTACCCTTCTCAAATTTGATTTCACCCGTGACGGTAGTAGTTAGTTAGATACAACGAAGAAGGCTGATTGCAAATAAATTGTTGACTCAGGGATAGTGCAAGCCTAGGCTTATCAAGGCCCTCAAAAAGTTTTATGGCCGTCATCACAGTATTGTTGATAAGTTTGATGTCTCTGTGTCCAGGATTGCCCTGGATATATTTGACGTCTCATAGTTCCATGTTCCTTTCACACAATTTTGATTACACACGTGGCGGGTGTAGCTAGCTATACAGGAGGTGCTTACCCTTCCAGAGCACCCGGCCTCACTTCCCTGGTGGAAGTTCATGTGTCTAACCTAACGTGTCAGTTCCAAAGTTTTTACTTTGCTTCTGGATTATGATTCGGACATGGATTAGTATGTTTGTTTTTGATTAAACAGGAGGTACTACCATTCCTGACCACCCGGCCTCGCTTTCCTAAAGGAGGTTTATGTGTTTAACTTAATTTGACGGTGTTCAAAACCTTAAACTTTGTGATTTAAATGTGGACCGGTATATTTGTTTGATCACTTCTAACTCAAAATATAATTATAAAAAATAATAAGTCAATGTTTCCCAGATATTACATAGGTGTTTAAATCGTCCGCTTACGGTTTTGGTAAATAAGGATGAAATTTTACTTTAATTGTATAAACCAACGATGTTAAGTCGGTTACATGATAAGGATGGTACTATACTCATAACCAATGAAAATATTCTCGTACCTCGGACAGAAAAATCTCACGCGCACACCAGTGCTAGATTTTTCTGTCTTGTCCAGTTTGTCTGGTTCTGCCTCACGCGACAATTAAACAATCAGGATGACGTATCCGATCATTGCGCTTGACGTCATCAAAACAAAGCGTTTCTTTATTTATTTTTCACATATGTGTTTTATTTTACTTTTTAATCAAAATATTTCATTGTCAAAGTTTTTTATATTTGCATTGAATACAAATCGTTGATATTTTAAAATTTTGAAGAGTTGTCGATGAGATTATTTTCAAAGGGCGGATTTGTACAATGCATTAGGTGCCCAAAGGAATGCAAGAGGCCCCATGAGGGTACGTGTTTTGTTTTGTATACGCAGTTATAAAGACTTAAATGGTACGAGAAATAGAATCTATCACTTGTTTGTGACCGATACCGGTTGATCTCAGTCTCGGGTGCTGTGATGTAACATATCCCAATCTCGGCACAGCCTCGTTTGGGATATATGTTACATCACATCACCCTCGACTGAGATCAACCGGTATCGGTCACAAACAGGTGACAGATTCTATTAGTCTAGTACCATGCAAAGTAGAATGTTTTATCATCAGTGGTCCCAATATGCGTCCGTCTTAATTGTGATTGTAATTGTGTCTTATTTATCTGTCACTATCATTAACTTGTATTGTGTTCTTTTGGGTATTTACCATGAACAATTTTCTCTTTTTTCTATTTTAAGTTTTAATTGGGTTGTTAGGATTATTTTTTTCATTGTGATTTATTAAAAAGTGGCGTTAGTGCACTAGTAAAATATTTGATAAAGTTATCTAAGTTTTCTAATGTTTTGATTAATTAATTAATTAATTTATTATTTATTTATGTGTATTTATATGTATTTCTATTATAACTGTATACGTTACTGCATTACATTTCAACATTATCAAAGATAAAGATCAAACTAATTGCTACTGCTTTACGTTGATGACCTTCCTTTTAAAATTATAATAACATGTCATATAAAGAGCTGTTAATGCATGTCCAAATTAAATCCCACGGTCATTTTTTAACTTTTTATCCCAGCTTTAGGACATATATCTCGCGTTTATTTCCTTTATAATAAATCAAAAACAAACTAACAAATTCATGTCAGATTCGTTCAATCAAATTACGTTGACATTATCAATTATTTTTAAAGCAACATAATTCTATTTTTCACGGGGCATTGAAAAAGTAATAATCTAGTATAAAATTGTGGTCATTATAATTAATCAACTGTCCAAATTGAAAGCCAGAGTGACATTGCACCTTTAAAACCTATGTTAGGTTTTCCACATCGATATCTCAAATTTATTTCCTTCATATTTTTATTTCTGTGATTCCTTTGTATTTTTCAATTTTCAAAATGTCAAGTTCCTTCTAATTGGTTAACAACCTTGTTGTTGACATAATCAATTTCACTCTTCAAATTAAATACTACATTTATTTATAACCAGTGCGTATCTACTGACGTAATACCATATACCACTATGTATTAATTGACAAATGATATGTAAATTATGCGGTTAATTATAGGTATATAAACATGTATAGGTGAAGACAATGATAACTTCTTCTTGTGGCAGTCAATACTTCAAACAATAGACAGGTAAGTCAAAAACTGTTATTATAAGTCATATGTTCAAACTTTTATCATTCGTCTCCCCTTTTTATTTTTATTTTGTTTTACCCATTGCGTCTGTTTCATGATATTTCCCTTAGGTAGATTGTAGACCAATTCTTTAACTCGTGTTTTATTATTATAATTTCTAATAAATCTAAAAACAATTGTCTAAAAGCGTTTTCTCGTACTATAAAGGTCCAATTTTATTTCTCCTTTTATGTAGATGTGTCAAACTGTTATTATTAGTGACTTTATTTCACAGTGTCATGTTTTGTCATAGGGTTACCTTATTTATTTCAAACAATTAATACTGCAAGTGTGATATGTTAGTAAATAGAATCATTTATATTAATCTTCTTGAAATTCAAATTCTGTCCATGACCATGTAGGTAGCAAAATATGAGCATTAAGGGGTTCTTCTAGCATTGGTCTGAAGTCAAAAGTGACACTCTAGTCCGACATGGCAATTAGTATTGCGAGGCCCCAATACCAATTAACAAAGTTCAAATTGTTGAGACGAAATTATATTCAGAATTTCAAATGTGTCTTGATCAAAGCCATAAAATCAACATTTTATAAACTGACGATATATATTGGCAAATTTTTTAAATTCAAATTTGAATAAACATTCGCTCTTAGCCTGCATCATGCAATTATTATGCGTTCTTTTACTATGACTCATATTCAGTAATTTAAGTGATCTACAATTTTGTTTCAGGTTTTATACGTGTGAATCATGGCAAAATACATTTTCTCAATTATGGTTGCTGTCCTGTGTCTTGCATCAGGTAAATTATTCTTCTTATTATTATTGCTAAATTAAACATTATGATAAAAATGTATTTCTGTATTTTTCATTCCTTCATACTTTCTAGTCATTTTCTAAGATTTGTATACAGGTTAGGAATAGAAACACTTGTATACCTGTATATGCGTTAATACGTATTAGCCAATCAGAACCCAGTTCTGAATCACTTATATGAATGAAGCTATCGAATATGCGACATATCCAAGGGACAATAGCTATTTTCAATTAATTGCTAAATTTTAACTCCCAAAAACCCAACAACTACAGTGAATATTAAAACTTTAACCGCGTAGATAGAAATTAGTAATTTCAATCACTTACCTTTAAAACAAGACTGCAAACGATCGAGTATTTATTTCTCAACAAACTTTTATCGATAAAGTCTATTTAAATATGTTCATATAAATAAAAAGCAAAAAATAAAAACTTGGACATATTTGCAAAAAATATTCCCAAAACAAAGTGAAAAAATATGTTCTTGAAAGACGTTTGAAATTTCAAGTCTATTGAAGTTATATCAAGTAAGATATCTAAGTTTTGAATCGCACCATTCATTCAAAACACGTTTTTCCTCACTGAAAATGTGATCGGACTATAATAAACGTTGCATTTCATATACTGAGTTTAATTGAAACTTATAATAACTGTAAAATTGTTTCCAATTTTGTTAGTGGTTTTTTCGTCTTCCATGTCATTAGTACCATAAACATATACTATGTTGGAAGGCATAAAAATATTTGCCTTTTACAGTTTTAGGAGACACATACCTTGGCAGAAGGGATAGAAGATTAGGCAACAGTGCTGCCCGTTCACAAGCATCAGCTGCCGCTTCCGCATCCTCCAGAACAAGGGGTCATGGTTCAAGTTCCGCTAGAGCACAAGCTTCCGCCGCTGCTGAGTCTTTTTCACAAGGAGGTCAGTGCTACGACGAATGCGAGTCTTGGGAACAAAACTGTTATTGCAGTTATGACATTAACTGCGGCTTCCGTGTATGCAGACTAAATGGAAACATTCTCCCACGTGTAAACAGCATCAGACAACGTGTCAATCCATTCAGAAGAACACGTGTAAATCCAATCAGATCCCGTGTACCAGTATGTAGCCGTAATACTCTGTCTGTTATTGGAGCATGCCGTCATTTTGATGAATGCCAATACGAGTCCGATGTTCACATGGTCAGACCTGTTGTTACGACAGTACCTGTGGATATAATGTCTGTCAGTCACAAAGACGTCGTGGATATTGGTAATTAACTTGTCAAAAATATTTAAATTAAATGTTTGTATTTTTGTAAATTGCTGACATTGTTGTTTTTACTCCATAGCTTAAATATAATGCGTTCTAACAAATGATGAATAACAAGTATGTAATCTTAAAAGACATATAACGAACAATGTCCAAACCACAACCCCAAAGCAAACTTAAAACTTTGAAACTGGAAAAAAGATAAACATGTAAAAATCCACCAGGGAAGTGAGGTCGAGAGCTTCGAAAGTGTAAGCATCTCCTGTCTAGCTAGCTACACCTGCAACATGTTAAACCTAAAAGGAGAATGAAAAGAAAATGGAACTATGGGACTCAAAATATATCCAGGATAACTTTGGATACAGAGACAGCATACTTATAAACAATATTGTGACGCTCATAAAATTTTTGAGGGCCCAAATAAGCCCTGGTTATCTGGTTGAACATTGCACATATATTTCTTCGTCAAACTGTACCTCAATAATGACCTTAGGGCTTTTCCGCTCATCTTTTCGTTTCTGGTGTCTTTTAACTTACCAAATACCTTGGTGAATTTCTTTCCAGAATAACTCAAATACAAGGGTTTTATTAACCCAAATGGCGATTTGAAAGTCATTTTAAAAACCCAGTCTCGTTATATACCCAGTTCTTATTCAGAGACTATACCTTGGCGATTTAAAGTTTCTTTACCCTAGGGATGTGTAATTGAATTTAAAAAATTACCAAAACTTAAAACTAGAACGGTCTCTTGAGAGCCAAAAACCCCGCTCCCAACATCTATAAGTGTAAAGGCGGTATATCTTGTTCAAGGTCATTACACATCTTTGGACCATAAGGATTATTCATGTGAATTTTCATCCAAAGCAGCTATAGGATATGGTCCGGACGACATGATTTTAAAACATTCTTTCCCCGCCTTGCAACCTCTACTATATGACCTTGGTTCAAGGTCATGACACATCTTTGGATCATGATGATTATTTATGTGAAGTTTTATGACAGTCCTCCAAAGCAGCTATTATATATGGCCCAGAACCTTGACCTTTCTGATATAACCTTGGTTCAAGACGAACGGACAGACAGACATGGTGATTCCTATATACCCCCTCGAACTAGTGTGCAGGGGTATAAAAAGAATTTAAATGATTCCTGGATTGGTATGTTTGTTTGCAAAATCTTGAGTTTTAATTGCCTAGATACAAGTAAAATGTCTATTGATATAACTCCAATTACGAAGAAGTGTTATTCTGATATGATTCTTTGACTACGTATGCACTGGCAACTAACAACTATATCTTAACTTGAGATAATATCACAACACTTTATACTTTATACAAATTTCAGACTTGGCTAGCGGGTTTATTTAAAACATTACCTCAGATTTTGGTATCTTTGGTATTCATTACTTATGGCAAAGGGCGTTAATTCGCGTGAATATGATCACCATTGAGCTGTTCATACCATAGACGCGGGTGGAAAAAAATGACTCCCAAATCAAAGAAATTGGAATGATATTGGACCACATCATAACTTGTACCCAAATCCACTAACAAACAAAAATGTGTAAAAGAAAAGTTAATTAAATTAGCCTGTTTGAAAAAATTATATATTTATTATCAAAATTAAATAATATATTTAAATTATTTTTGTTCTTATAAATTACATATTTATGATAGTATTTCAATACACAAAGGTGACAATAATACAATTTGTAACAAACTATAACTGTACACTTCGACATCATTCTTTCAATGAGAGTAATCAATAATCATATAAAATTCAATTCGAATCCAAGCCTTCATTTTTATACACCTTCCAATATAAATGTATATCTTTTAAAAAAAAACAAAACAGTAATCTCCAATTAACTTATTTTCGGTATCATGTCAAATATCTAAAAACGTGAGTAAAAAATATTTATAAACAGCCAAAAATGTTAAAAAAAATTTATACAAATTGTACATAGGAAAACATTGTTATAATGCCCCTTTTGCCACACTATTTTGAAGTTCCAAAAATCATTTCTTCTTTTTGTTCCTCATACATGTCCCTATATTTTTTAAACCAAATCCGTTAAATGACAAAATGTGATTGCAAATATTGTGACAATGAATTAAAGTTTTGTTGTTTCTTGTTTATCCACAGTGCCCTAATTCTAGTTGAACATTTCCGTTATAAAAAATGATATGAAAACAATTTTAATTTCTCAACAGCACTTGATTATCTTTTCAACTTAACTATGCTATCGTTCACATTCTGATGGCAATGTATACAAGTCAATTTTAACATGAGAGATGTTGTATGAATTGATGCATAAGAAGCACTACAGGTAAACAGCATTGACCTGGTCACTTGACCTTTAATTTGAATACTGTTAAGGTATTGAATTCAGTGTGTATTTATTTTCCAGGTACATGTATATGAAATTTAGACATATATGCATAGTTAAATATTTGCATATTTTCAATATGCCTATAACACATTAAACATAATGTAATTTTCATTCATATTAATTTTCATGCAAACAAACGACCCCGAAATAAGCAAAATATTTAGTACATCATGAAAAAAATATGTTTAAGTAGTTAATATAGACTATGGACAAGTAAATTTATGTAAAAGGAACACAGGACCTAATTTCATATACAACATGGGAAACTCCAGGGAAGGATCCATTAATTCTGAATTACCTTAGAATCCTCACACTACCCATGAGGTGGGTGGATCATCGAATATAAATTTTCCTTATGAAATGTCAAGAGGACAGGTTAATGTTGCTTGCCTATATTGTAGACTGTTCTGTGTTTATAAACACTTTGCTATCAGATTGTGAACGATCTTTACTTGATATACTTGTTCTACTGTAACAGATGACACTAGACATATGTATTCATTATTGCTAGAGTTAACTTAATACAGTCAAACATGTCTATAAAGACCACCGAAGGGAACCAGTAAAAGTGGCCTTTATGGTCAGGTGGCCCTTATATACAGGTTTAAATAATGTGAATAAAGAACAATTGGAATACAATTCTACTAGCCTTTATAAGCAGGTGACCCTTATATAGAGGTGGCCTTAAACAGGCTGAACTGTACAATATTTGGAATTACTTCACCAAATAAATGGAATAAGTTTTGGGGTATTTTTGATGTGTTCTTGATATGCTGGGTCAGATCCCCATCTTTTCATTGCCATTTTTTCTTGCAATGGAATACCACTAAGTTGTGTCAATATGTAGGTAGTAAATATAGAGATAACTCCTATATGTTCCCATCCTTTAAGTGAGGAAAATGCTGATATATAAAGTCCAGTCCACATCATAATTTCACCAAGATAGTTTGGATAACGGACAACACTCCACAATCCATGTCTAATAAACTGACCCTGAAATTGTAAATTACTCTTTTTCCAAATACAAGTATTATAAATGTTAATAGTGACCATTGTCCAGTACATGTACATCAAATATTGGTCCATAGTGAATCAATTAATTTTACTCAAACCATTAATCAAGATTTCCAAAAACTAAGATCGGTTAGTTGATACTGTTTTAAAATTAAATGGTCTACATGCATTTGAGCTATACCAAAAGAATCCAGTTTAGATAAATCTTCAAAACTTGAATTATATAAGATTAATAATCCCATTGCTAATAATTTATGCAAATTGTGTATCAGTATATTATGCAAATCTCATAAATAGCATTGATTTTGTAAAATATTAAATTGAAAATAAACTTATTTGATGACATATCCATGTCCTAACACTAATAAATGTTTCATAACATTTGGTTCAGTAAAGTAACAGTTGTTTTACACCCTAGTCAACATTCTTTCACTTGAGGCTGCCGTGGCCTAATGGATAAGACGTCAGTCTTCAAATCCAGGGTCTCTCACCGCTGTGAGTTCGAGTCCCACTCAGACCACATGTGGGAAAAGTGAACTTTCCTTGCCGTTGGCCTTTACTGTTTCACATGGTATCAGTATAATGGACTGGGGGAGTGGTACCCTTGTCTGCGGCGTACTGACTCTGTGAGCTAGCACGTTAAAGTCGACCTGAGTGCGCGCTAGTACAAGGCAGACCACACAGCACACTCGCACTTCACATGCATACACAAAATTGTTTGTAGATTAATCCATACAGATTTAGAAAATAGTTCTTGTCGCGAATAGCTGAAAAATTGCTGATGCAACGTTAAGCAATATTTAACCAACCAACCAACATTCTTTCACTTATACCTAGATGGTCAGTTTAGTGATGGTGGAGAAAACCAGATGCCAAGAGAAAACCATTAACCTCAAATGACAAGCTTCCTCACACTAGCTAGGATCTATCCAAAGTCGGATTCAAACCTAGGTAGTCAGAGGTGCTTTGATCTTAATGCTTTAGACCACTTGACCAGTATAGCCCCTTCTAGGCTGGATAAAACCTTTATGCAATAAAGTTGTAAGATTTCCAAATATTCATTAATTTACAGGTCTGAATCTGAAAATTAATCATCTCTTACCTGATTATCAGGGTTACTTTTAAAACTTGATTTCTGGTAGTCGGCTAAACTTTCGCATATAAATCCTACTACCCATAATCCCCAACCGAAGTAGTCCCGTCTCGTTATTGGTTTATCTTTCTGTTTACTGTTTACTATCAGTGTAGGTAGAATTGTTAGATACACCCATACAGCTGTAAATATCATTAAAAAATACCTTGAATCTGTAACAGGAGATCAATTCAATTAAAAACAAATTTGGACATGTTCTAAACAAATCAGAACACCTCTCATTTCATTGAAAAATCTTAGCAGTAAAAAGAACATGGAGATTACTAGTATTTTGTGTAGAGGAGTGCAAGATTAACATATCTTTCACATCTCTTTTTATGCATTTTTCTATCTGGGGTGCAAGATATAGTATTTATAGCCAGTATTACCTTGTATTGCCCAGTAAATCAGAAATACTTTGGGATTATCTCTGACTTTGTTAAATCTTTTATCTTGTCCTTCCTTCAGGATTCTCGTAAATAAATACAAACCAAGCCTGGAATGACAAATTAAGTGATATAAAGTAATGTCTATGTAATGATTATGTTTTATGCCAATTCCTGGTAGCAGAAATTGCCCTAGGTACTAATTTCTGAGAAGCAGTATCTAAAATTTTAATGTCTTATTTATGGCCAACTTAGTGTTCGAACCCACAACCTCCTATTTTCTACAATGAACATGGTTAAAGTTTTCATTTTATTAAATGCTTGGCTTTAGACAATGCCATATGTTTTTAATTTTCTATTCCATCTATTACCCATGCTATAAGACAATTGAGTTTGTATCAAATGAAAATGAAACCTAAGAATTTTATTTTTGTATGGTGGAAATACAATATTAAAACTTGTATCACATTTACAAATTACCAGCAAATGGGTTACAGAAATGATTTACTGGTACACTATTATTCTGCAGTTGTAGTAACATACAGGTAAACATTTCCAATAGTTCCTACCTTGTTGCCCAGGAGACAACCATAGCTGTTTGAACTCTTTGGCGAACATGGAATCTTCCACCCCATCTTAAACTTTGAAGAGCTAGCAACAAAAAGGTCCCAGATCCTGTTTAAAAAGAAAAACTCTATTAAACATTTATACCATTGCAATGTCTGTCCAAAATTGAAAACATTTTTGAAATGTAATATGTTGAATCAATGTAACAGACTATAAAGTTGAGCCAGCTGTCTGAAAAGACATCACTTCCCAAGTTACCACAATAAATTACATTGCATTACAAATTTTACTTTTTTACCTAAACAGATTATCCTGCAATTTTTTCTCTTACAGTTGTAATCACAGTAATGGTCAGAGTAACTCAGTTGGTGGAGCACTCGCCTGTAATGTGGGAGGTTCTGGGCTCAATCCCTTGTCTAACCCTGCATTTTTTCCATCTTGTTACAGTTTGGTGGCTAGTGTGGCCCTCGGAAGTGGTGGACTGGCAATTGTGGGAAATATAAAAGTCTATCCAAGATAATTTAGGAGAGATTTCACATGTGACTTTGGAACTTCAAAAACATTAAGATAGGATTGTAGCAGTCTAACAGCTCAGATGGTAGATGACTTATCTAAAGATTGTGATGTCCCTGATTCATTTTCAAATATAAAAAAATTCTGAAGTTTGTAGCCACAAACGTCAACGAAAGAGTTTGGTGGTAAGGGGACTAAGAGACATGACATTCGTTACTTTATCATTAAATTTGAACTGAATTAAAGTGGACAATGTACAGCATTATATTACTATTTGTAACATAACAGGAAGGAGAAAAAATGCAGGATAAGACCCTCTCCAACCCGGGACCTTTCGCACTATAGGATAAGTCCTATAGCAACTAAGCTAACCAGACTGCTAAACATGAATTACAGACGTTTCGTCCCATAGGACTTTTCGTCCCATGCCATTTCGTACCATTTTCGAGACATTTCGTACCATGTTCAGGACTTTTCGTCCCATAATTATAAGACGTTTCGTACCATAGGACTTTTCGTCCCGTGACATTTCATAACATTTTAATGACTTTTTAAAGATATTTTCTTAATTAATTACTTTATTTATTTATTTATTTTTGTTTTTTACTGTGTTAAAAATAAAATTTAGGACTTTTCGTCCCATGACATTTCGTAACATTTTAATGACTTTTTAAAGAGGTTTTATTTATCTATTTATTTATTTATTTTTTACTGTGTTATACTGAATAAAATTTAGTTACATATATATATTTAATTTCCCTTTTGTCTTTTTTTTATTTAAAGGGGGATGATTAAGGTATATATACATCTTTATTTTTTATATGAATTTAACTAACTACAAGTTTATGCCAGTAAACTATCTTTTCTCTCGCTTTATCATTAAATAAACATTAAAGCCATAAAGTCTCGGGATATCATTTTTTTAATACCAATAAAAACAAAACACATGTTTCCACAAGCTTTTATTGTTCAGTTGATGGAAACGTTCTACAAACATGAGGAAGCGTACGTGGGACTTATATCACTTTTACTTATCGTGATGTCCCTCTTATAGAAATGTAAAACTTAGAGTGACATATTGTTGAAAAATGGCAACGTTCAAAAAGTATGCATAAAATCTGAAAAAATATGATGCAGAAAATACTTTAATAGGATGTGCACATGTCCAATATGTAATAATAACATCATGCAAATTTAGTTTCAGACTTAGTGGAGGTGTACATGTTCAATGAATATAATAAATTGGTATACGAATGTATAATGCCAGGACGAAAAGTACTCCAAGAGTCCGAATATGGCATGAAACGTTCTGTAAAAATTGCTTAATGTTATGGTACATCTTAAAAATGGGGAAAGAAAAGTCCCCAAAAAGTTCACGAAATATCATGGGACGAAAAGTCCTGAATATGGTACGAAATGGCATGGGACGAAAAGTCCTATGGGACGAAACGTCTTGCACCCCTAAACATAAGCATGTTCTTTGCATAGACCTGGAATTCATGGCTCTGATTTAGTGCATTTTATTATATCGATGTTTCCATTCACTAAAAAGAACTAGACATGGAATTCATGGCTCCAAACAGCTTTTTTACTATAGGCCTACTGATGTTGCCGAAACCGTCAACAGAATTTTAAAAAGCCGTTCAGAGCCATGAATTTCAGTTCTAGTTCTTTGCAGTGCAGTTTAAATAATTTCCATTCTGGTTTTCCACACCATATATCCGTTTAGATGATCTGTTCTGCACCTGTTTTAAGCATGCGGACATGAACTCTGCTTAAAATTATCTATTTTTGTTCAGAGACAGATCTATGTACAGTTAATGTACCTAAGGGACTGATAGTTACGTAACCTGCAAGATCATAGAATTTTTCTGTTTTCAACAAACTTGCAGCCGCCCATCCCGTCAACTGTATCCCGAGATCAACAGCAGCGGATTTTACAAGTATATTTCCCATTTCAACAATCATGCTATGACATAGTTAGATAACACAAGGTTGCAAACTTGACCAAAGTCCAGCAACTTGATTAAGTCTGTTCGGAAGTAAGATGTGCATCCTAAACGTATGATGGAAACGTAAGGGAACAAAAAAGTCCGGATATGGATAGCAGATGGCGGGAACGTTGTTGGGGATAGTATGGAGTATCAAGCCCTGTCCAAGAGTTTTTCAATTATTTTGAAATTTTCAGTTGATGATTAGCAAGGAAGCCTATGCATGCCTTGAGAAAACCATTTGGTAGGCGAACCACAGATAATTATAAACTTACTTTATCTTTATTCGATTTATTATTCAAGTTGGTCCATCTGACATCGTTGGGACGTAAATGTGTCTGAAATAAATCGATTTTATTGTAATTTAATTTTATCCTAATTTTTTTTCGATATGACTGAAAATTAAAATTCTAATTAATCATAAAATACATTCAAAAATGGTATATGACATATCGAATGGGCTTAGGTATATTGAAAGTTTCATAGTGACTGACAAGATAAGCATCAATTTTTCGCTATGCTTACAATCCTACCGAGTGTATCAGCTGCAACTTATAATAAGCTAATACTAGGCTAGATGAACATCTCCAATTAAACTGACAATGGTAAGCTATATAAATAGCTAGTGTTAAGTTTGGTCCATTTGGCATCTCCTATTCATTTATCATGAAAAGGCCGGTAGTTTTAAAACTTGCGCAATGCCGGATCCATTATCATAGACGATTGCATTCCTGATATGCTATATCCTACCGAACATAATTATATTGTAACAAAATAGTGTTTCAAGTCAGTACCCATTTATTTTACAACCAGTTATTTAATGTATGCACATATTTTAAAAACTTGTAAAACGATAAACAGTTTAATTTATACGTTTTCAAAAAGTTAAAACGTGTGACATTTACCTTGTATTCCCGACTTCTACTCATTGACATTTGAAGCCGCTCGATATCAATAAATAAATAAATCAATAATGAAGTTTAAACAAGTAAAATGTTAAATTATGTAATAAAATCTGTTTATTTAGTATTTCTGTTGTTAAGGCATACAATATATCAATCGATATAGTAAACATTTGACAGTAAGTAAAGCAATAAAGCGTGACAATCAAGTCCTAGCAACACAATCGGTATATGTACCCGATATTGAAAACGGGAAGATAGTAGTAATCTACACAATGCATGCAGCAGTCAGCAGGTGTAACTAAAAGGTATGCATTTTTATTCTTGTCTGTCGGTGCACTTCAGGGGCGGATACAGGATTTTTTGAAAGGGGGGTTGAGAACTATCCAGGATTTTTTGAAAGGGGGGGTTGAGATTTATGCAGGATTTTTTAAAGGGAGGGGCGAGAATTATATCAATGCTAGATGCGAGCGCCGAAGGCGCGAGCTTCAAGAGACGATGGGTCTAGGGCAGAGCCCCGATGGGGGCCAAGAAAATAATTTTAATCAGTCAATATCTCACTCTCTCTCTCTCTCTCTCTCTCTCTCTTTAAATTTTTCAGCGGGGGTTGCAACCCCCGCAACCCCTCCCCTGAATCCGCCACTGCACTTTATGTAACAATCGTTCGCATAGCACTTTAATAACACTAGGTTCAAAACGCGGAAGTGCTGATATTTTGTTCCACATGACGGATTATACTATGTATTGCTTTATCCAAGCTCATGACTGGGTATATGGAAACAACATTGAACTGTCCTCTTGACCTTAAATTTAGACATGTATAATGGACCAGTACATTTACAGATAGGGAACACGGGTATTTTTTGTCCACATCGTCAAAAACACGCACTGTTTGTGTATAAACTGCGAATCCTAATACTAACCATTCAGTGGGTGGATAATCGTATATGGATAATCCGAATGAAAGGTCAAACGAACAGGACAATCTTGTTTGCTTATAGAAATATATTGATTGACCTTGATAGATCGATTTGGTTTACTGAATTGTCGATCCAAACAAAGCCACAGTTTCAAATAAAGTTTACCTGTATAAATTAAAAAGCTTATTAACCAAAATAGTTTGAAAGAATATAAACGCAAAATAAATTTAAGTTATAGATTGAATGATCCTGCCTATTGTCCAGTACTTTAAAACATAACCTTCTATATTTCATTCTCAGTACACCCTGCATAATAAACATACTTTCAGTAGTACGAGGGGAGGTCAAAAAGTTCATAGAACGGGGTGTATATTGCCGCAACAAACCATACATTTTATTATTATATTTCAATATAGTCCCCATTTACCCTAATGCACTTAGCCCACTTTTCTTTCAGACTGTCTATACCTTTGGAATATGGTCCTGAAACCATGCCTCTGTAGCAGCCTTAAGTCCATCATCATCAGGAAATCTGATTCCCCTTAATTGGGATTTCAAATTTCTAAATAGGAAATAATCACTGGGTGCCAAATCGGGACTGTAGTGTGGGTGATTAAGTTGTTCGAACTTGCATTCACGAATCGCTGCTTGTACAATCCTTGACATGTGCATAGGAGCATTGTCGTGAAGAAGCAATACTAGTGAGGGGGCAGATCTCAAAAAGTAGCCTCTTTATTGACCCCCTAAACTTTTTTGTTAAAAGCAGGAAACATGGTGGATCGTATTGCCCTATATGTACTCAGTTAGGCTAGGTATGTTTCCACCTTTACTTTTTCCGTTTAATGGAAATATGGCTGCCAATCAAAGATGGCCACCAAAAAAGATCATTTAAGTATAAAAATTCGGCAATATCAATTTAACCACTTAAGTTGAAATTTGGTATTTAATCAATTTAAATATTTATACTAATTTTCCATGAATGATTATTGGTTGTAAAATTCAATATGGCTGCCATTTTTAAGATGGCCGACGTATAATCAAATCCAAGATGGCCACCAAAAAAAGATCATTTTAAAATATAAAATTCAATTACAAATCAACCGCTTAACCTTTTGAGTTGAAATGTGGTATTTGATCAATTAAATATGTATTCTAATTTTCCATGAATAATTATTGATTGTAAAATTCAATATGGCCGCCATTTTCAAGATGGCCATCTTATAATCACCACGCTGCATTGTTTTAATACAATAAACCAATATATTGAATTTATATATATGTATACTAGTTAACTGGCTCCTTTTAAAGCTTTTTACACCAGCATGATTTACATCCACAAACAACGATGCAGTAGAATGAACTTTTCAGAATAATTAAGCTGCACAAACATCACAAAGATTCAACAATTCCACATTCATAAATATTGAAGTTCAATTTCCCAACTATTAAAAAGAGTTAATGGTAGTTTTTACTGAGAAAATAAACATAGATTCCGAACCATTTCCTGATAATTAATGTATTTAATGTGCATGACCGGAACATAACTTGTAAAGTGGAAATGACGGACGAATGACTGTGAAATTCATGAAGGTTTTTGTTGAGGGTTGGTAGCTTGAAATAGATTACAAACAAAAGAATCTACACTTGATAATAGCATTACCGACTTTATCGTATATTCATAAGCTTTCAGTTCAGTTTTCAAACTCTGTAATTGTTTGAACACTTCCTATGCTGGAAGCTCAATCACTGACTGTTGATCAAATACCAGCAGATCTAAATGTTTTTCTTCTGATATTTGTTATTAACTCCTGGAAACTTCGGTTTCTCTTTTGTTATAGTACTCACTTCACCCTTACTGTTTAGTTGTGAAACAAAACCAAGAGAATAAAAACATCTGATCATTATCCGTTATTCTATCCATCTTACTCGGTATAAGATACAAGTCTTGAGTCTGCCTATTTATGGTTTGCACTCGCCCTGTACTCGAGAATGTAGTATTTGCATTCGCAACCCCCACTAACCACTGACTCCTTGCCTTGTACTTCCTTGCAGAACTCATTTGAAATAAAACTAGCCAGTTAAGCCTAATTCTCTCCCGTTTTTATAAAATTGTTCAAATTATCAGGCAACATGGAATTCCATTTCTCTTCTGTATTCTTTAAATCTGTTTATACAACGCTGCAAACTGCTAACAAATGAATTGTTGATGTAGGAATAGTGCAAGCCTAGGCTTATGAAGGCCCTCATAAAGTTTTATGGTTGTCATCACAATATAGTATGGTAATACTGTATCCGAAAATACCATTGATATGTGGCGTCCCAAAGTTCAATATTCCTTTCATTCTGCTCAATTACCCTTCTAGGTCGCTCGTTCGCACTTTCCTGGTGGATGTTCCTGTGTTAAACTTAATTTGAAAGTTTCAAGATTTTACTGTGATTTTGACATGGATTGGTATGTTTGATTCAAATTTATTCTTTTTGCCTGGTTTAAGCCTTTATAAAAGCAAACAATCTACCAAACAATCCATTATAACACTATTTTCTAAAATGATACTTTGTGGTTGCTGCGAGACAATCTTCAAAGTGCATATTGTGGTTTTCCAATGCTGTTAATCAATGTCGCACCATATATTATCGTACAGGTCTTTATATTTTTCGGTAGCATTATAGAGTTTCAAAAATCAAAACAATATTAGCTAAATAATATCATTGTGCCAGTGAAAGCAGAAAGAGGTAATGGAGATAGTGATACACTGGACAAAAAGAAGTAACATTATCAGGTAGTTTACGACCAATCAACAAACATCTGATGTAGTCACAGGTTGATGATGTCATCCAGAAATATTCTGAAAAGTGGTATAAAGATTTGTATCAAGATAGAGAGTATGACATTGCTTAACAGCATTGGGAAAGCACCAATGCACAAACCTTTGACAACTTTGTAGATTTGCAGATAGCAAAGTGTCATTTCAGGAATAGTGATAGAGTAGATGTTTTGTTTGATTGATATTTTTAGCATTTTATAAAGTCTGACAAGAAAAAATAATAAATCAAAAACAAACACAAACACAACAATCCATCCACAAATCACAATCATAAAGCATTAAAGCAGTAAGAACTGGTAAGAATAATTCGATTTAGAGAATAATACATGTATTGCAGAATAGAGATGGAATGTTGAAAATTGGAATAGTTCAATATACATATGGACGAAGATAAAGAATGAATCTGATGTTTTTGTTAAAAAAGAGAAAAAAAAAAGGGTGTATGGCAAGCAGTTGATGGTAAGGTTAGTTTTTTGTATGCAAATACTCCATTCTCGAGGACAGGGCGAAGTAAATCAGGTCTCTGAGCAAACTATAAAGAGGCAGGCACAAGAATTGTGCCAAAGGGGCCAAAGAAACAGATAATGGTCAGACGCTTATCCTTTGTAGGAATGCAGATGGTTTTTTATGGTCTTAGTTTTTGTTGTACAATTAATGTTTTGGAAATAAAAGATTGTTATTTAATTCTTTATTTATAGCTGTTGAATTTTTTAACCGGGGAAAATATGTTATACTACTGATGAGGAATTGTATTCCGAAACGGCCGTCTAGTGCTGTAAATATAAAACTGGTATAATATGTAATTATATCCTGACCATACTTATATAATAAGTATAATGGATATACGTATATAATATATTGCTGCAAGGTGCCCGTGGATGTTAATCATGTTGCTGTTGTTTGAATGAGCGAGATGACTATTTTTTATTGCAGACGTCAAAAATCATAGCTATTAAATTGATTCAAATGATCTTTATTGAAAACTTAAAAAATATATATATTAAATGCAATCCTTTGTTGTATTTGATTTAAAATGCAGCGCGGTGATTATAAGTCGGCCATCTTGAAAATGGCCGTATTGAATTTAACAACCACAGTTTGTTCATGAAAAAATTAGTATAAATATTTAATTGATTAAATACCAAACACCAAATTTCAATTCAAAAGGTTAAGCGGTTGATTTGTTATTGGATTTTAATTTTAAAATGATCTTTTTTGGTGGCCATCTTGGATTTGACAGCAATATTTTCATTAGACGGAAAAAGTCAAGGTGGAAACATACTTAGCCTAACTAAATACATATATATTAAATACAATACATTGGTTTAATTTCATAAAATAATGACATCCTATGTTGTATTTGATTTATAATGCAGGACGATGATTATACGTCGGCCATCTTGAAAATGGCGGCCATATTGAATTCTACAACCAATATTTATCCATGTAAAATTAGTACAAATATTTAAATTGATTAAATACCAAATTTCAACTTAAAAGGTTGAGTGGTTAATTTGATATTGATTTTTTATACTTAAATGATCTTTTTTGGCGGCCATCTTTGATTGGCAGCCATATTTCCATTAAACGGAAAAAGTCAAGGTGGAAACATACCTTGCCTAACTAAGTACATATAAGGCAATAAGATCTACCATGTTTCCTGCTTTTAACAAAAAAGTCACATTTTTTGGATCTGCCCCCTGACTATACCCCTCGGCTCAACTTTCCCCTCCTTTTTAATTTAATAGCAGCTTTAAGCTGCTTCATTAGATCAGCATAGTAAGCCCAAGTGATAGAGATTTCAGCAGGTTTATAATTGATTAACAGAACACCCTTAGAATCCCAAAACACAGTGGCCATGACTTTGCCAGCTGATGGTTGGGTTTTAAAATTTGTTTGGTGGGGATGAGCCAGGGTGCTTCCATTGCATGGACTCTTTTTTGATTTCTGATGCATCCATGTTTCATCACCAGTTACTAAACATAAATGGAAGCTCTCCGGGTTATCATTATAAATGCCAAGACTTGACTGGAGTCTTTGGAAGCGAACCTGCACATTAAGGTTTCTGGGAACCCATCTTGCGGGTACTTTTGACATCCCAAGATGCTCGTGGATAACCGTTGATATACTTCCATGTGAAATGTCACACTGCTTAGCTATGTCATCAATCCTAATTCGACGATCATTCATGATGAGGGTCTCCACAGACGTGACAATTTCCTTTGTGATGGCATCAGCTGGCCGATCTGACCGTGGGTCATCCTTCAGTGAGGTGCACCTACGTTTAAATTCAGCTGACCATTTTGCCACTGTTGAATAGGCAGGACTACTGTCACCGTACACCTCGACCATTCGCCGGTGAATTTCATTGGCATTTGATCCCTCTACTGTGAGGAACTTTATTACTGCCCTAAACTCAACATTTTGATTTTCCATCATTGTTTGATGGTCACCAACTTTGAATGCTTTTGAGAATTACACAACTATGTTGTGACAAATTTAAAATAGCGGAATGTTGTGTTGTGTAAATAAGTGAAGAAAATGTGTGTTACGCTTGGCTGAATTCGCTGTTCTATGAACTTTCTGACTTCCCCTCGTAGATCTAGAACAGTATTACTAAGGGTCTTTTGAAGCTTACCATCGTCGGTTTTATCGGAAGTGTTTGTTTAACCAGTCGCATAAAGTATCTTATTTTCAGATGACACCAATATCCTTTGGTGTAATAACACTGAGAGGTAAGATTGACACAAGGACGAGAGAGAGAGAGAGAGAGAGAGAGAGAGAGAGAGAGAGAGAGAGAGAGAGAGAGAGAGAGTGTGTGTGTGTGTGTGTGTGTGTGGCTAAAATTCTAAAATTTGTTAAATCTGAATGTAGCAGAACGTGTCACGAATGTATCAACCATAAACCCTATCATTTCCAATTTGATTTGAGATGTTCATCTGATAGGTCATGATGAACTCTTCAACTTGACACAACGAATAATATTGTAAAGTCACAATGCATTAAATACTGTTGCAAGTCCAATGGTCATTATCAAGAATGCATCAGCTTGTAAACTTTAGCTTGATAGGGTCTATATACAACTTTGTTTATGGTAGAATTTTTATTCGGCCACAATTGGTAACTTTTATTGATCAATTGCTAAAATGTAGGGTACGCTAAATGTCAAATAAAATATAAATAAATAAATAAATAAATAAATAAATAAATAAATAAAGTTAAAATAGAAAACTAATGTAAAAATACGCATATCTGTTATAACTGTCGTTTTACAACATATATACATGCGTGTATATTATACAGGTGTCGATGGCAAACCCCAACATTCAATTACTAAGTCTCAGTAGTACACACTCTTGTGAAATTCCACTTTCATTTTGATTTATGGAAGATAAAACCACTTGTTTTAACATGTTGTTATCATGAAACAGTGACGGACAGAAGTAAATAAGTACAGTTTAAAATTCGTTTATAATTTCGAGATAGTGAAAAACATCGTGAAAGAACGCAATGTTCAGCATATGAAATATATCGCAAATAACGAAATAACATTGCCAAAATGAACAAAACTATATTCATTGACATTGTTTTTCATTTGGTTTATAAGGATCTCTGTGACCAAGTTGTCTAATGCGCGCTCTTGCCTATCACAGTGCCTCTAACAGCTTATGTTCGACTCCCGCTTGGGCAGATCCTAACGCTTGTCGAAGGTCAATGGTTATCTTCGGGCACTCTGGTTTCCTACCACCCCAGCCTCGATAAAAGTGAAAGGATCTTAACGGTTAAACCCCATTACTCCAATCCACCCCACGTGTTCGGTTTATGACGCTTAATACAATAAGTTTTTTATGGTTATATGGTATTTGTACAACTCTTATATTGTCCGACTTTTAACTAAGTAAATAATAGGTTGTGTCAACACATTGCACTTCCGGGTTTAACATTGCAGCGTTACCTGAACTGAACTGAAGGGACGCGTCTGTGATTATAGACAAGTTCTTATGTTCAACCATCAAACCTAACTGAAGATTATAGACAAGTTTTCATTTTCAGTCATCAAAGCTAATTCTTGCATCGTTTTTACTTGTAAGTACAAAATACAATTAATCGACATAT
This sequence comes from Anadara kagoshimensis, assembly GCA_021292105.1. Lineage (NCBI taxonomy): Eukaryota > Metazoa > Mollusca > Bivalvia > Arcoida > Arcidae > Anadara > Anadara kagoshimensis. The sequence continues at coordinate 33,806,075 of CM037858.1, forward strand.
TACAATCTGTGTTTAAAATATGACGTAATCTTAATCATTGTTAGCTTGTGAAATGAAGTAAAACACGGATACATGAAGTACCTTAAGTATTCAATATTGAACGCTGGTAATGTTGATTAGGATAACGTATTTCAGATATGAACAAAACTCTGCTTATGCGACGCAGTACAAATTACAAAGAATCGTGTGATTAAATATTTAAAGTAGACTATGGCTTATAAAAATGAAGGACAACAAAGATAAAATGCTTACTATTCTTAGTCAAAATACAGAGTGGCTGTGTATAGAGACAGCATTCAAGACTTACCATAGACAAAGCCAACAAATGCAAAAAGTCTAGATTTTGAAAAATACCGTATTTGTACGAATGTTTGATTTTAAAAATAATAGAGCACAATAAACAATCAGACAAGTGTTAAACTAAAGTAAGGCCAGTTGTTATTATATGCACAATATGACATTGTAAGCATGGTCACAGTTTCCGGAGAAAAAGTTATAAAGTTAAATGACTTGATATATAGAAATATCAATGTAATATGTATGATTGGAAGCTTGGAAATTAGAAAGTGTCGGGATTATTGGATCAAGTGTATTTTGTTTTTTAAAAACTTGTTTGCTCAGCTGTCATTTAGCTGGCATGTGCTTAGACCGAATTATCTGCCTTCTTGATGGTAAGTTTTTTTATATTGCTACCACTAATAGGCAATATAAACCGACTAGTAACCTACTATCGTTAACACAGATGGTTCGGCCTAGTGTGTGCTTTGTCGTAACCGTAAGTAATCTTCATTGTCATTTTTGCTGAAATTATTAATGCAAATTTAGACTATGTTTAACACAAGCAACAATAAAATGAGGTTTGATCTATAATTGTCGCTAATGAATAAAATACTTGTCACAAAAAAACACGAAGAAAGATGTCTGTAGATACTGTGCTCTTTTCTCTATTGTCATTTCAGTTCATTCAGCTAAGGGGAAATTGAATGAAATGTATATAAGATAACATAAATATCAAAACCATTGTTCTTACCCTAAAACAATTTATTTTCCGAAAAAAGCTTGTTTTGTTTATATGCATAATCTAGCATTCCAAATCTTTTTTAATTGAAATATACATCAAAATTAATTTAAAACGGAGGATAAAAAGTATTAGAAAAAACATCGGATAAAGAATTGTATGACATCGGAAATACATGTATCTAAAATAGGCGAGATAACAAACATGTCTCTGAATAATTCTCTCTGAATTAAATATTGTACTAAGAAGTAGCTACTTTAAATTTTGGAAGAATTGTTATTTCATAAAAATTCTGAATAGCTGGTTGCACGCCTGTTTACTGCTTTTGAGTCTTGAAGGAGTGAAATAAGGAGTGAGTGAAAACTGGATAAATAAACGTGTAGAGATTATATTATACATATAGTTACATTAAATATCAATTAATATTGATAACAAATAAATAGACTAATTAATATTATAATATGGTCAGATGGGAGCATGCTTTGATCGATGAAGTATATAGAATGAAATATATAAATGTGATGCGACAGAAAACCGTGTTTTACATGATGCAGGTATACATTTGTATATTCACCAATCGGGCTTTTTGCAAGTAACTGTGGGAAAGTACCAAAATGGCATTTTAGAATGATAAATGCTAATCAAATACGTTGGTTATGAAAAGAGTGATATTCTTTTTGAAAGCTGTCATGTAAGACTATCCTGGTATTGGATGATAAACATACTTTAACGTCTGGCGGCTGGACTGGGATGTTAAAAGTAGTTCTGTAATTATTTTTCTTTTAAAATTAAGCAAAGACATTTATAGTTATAATAATAATAATAATAATAATAATATCATTGTTCCTTCCATGTTACATGCCAAAATATTTCCCCTCGAGTCATGCATTATGCCATCTAACCTAGGGAAATATTTTGGTATATAATATGGAAGAAACAATGTTATTATCTAAATAAGCAATTAAACAAAGCTCTAAGGAATACAGAATGCATTCAGCATAAGGCGTCTAAAGAAGTAGGCTGGATATCATTATATTTTATACATGAACAGTTTTCAATCGAAATTTTTAACATTTTTCTCACAGTAGGTATATATAGTAAATAGTATAGTATCAATCATCAATAACAACCATACCGGTCCATGTCCGAATCTCAATCCCAAAAGCAAAGTAAAATGTGTAAACTGGCAAATACGTTAAAAATGTGAGCTTCCAACAAGGAAGTATATGAATTTGCTGTTAACAAAGTATCGGGAGAAAGGAAGGATTCACATGGACAATTCAGACCTGGTCAAAACAATGTTTTCTTTGAAAATCAAAATTAATTCCATTAATTTTAAAACATTAGTTTCTAAATAGCCAAGTGTTCTTTTAATGCGATTTGCCCTTTTTTTAACCGTAATGTCATTTACCATTTTTTAAATGTATTTTATGATTAAATTAAAAAAAATGGTATATGACAGTAAGATAATCGACCTCTGTGATACAAAGTAGCAAAGGCTTTTTTATGATATAATGATTTTCGCGATTGTGGAACAAAAATTGTATCGTTATATTGGTTGCTAAAACAATTCGAAATCTATTGGCATATTAACCTAATTCTTATTGCTGCTTATATAATATCATATAGTTATCTATATCAAACAGATGCGCTTTGCTAAGATATTTGAATTTTTTGTTGATGTTGCATTTCGCATCCGTTTTTCTTGCTTAAAAATATTCTTCAGAGATACATTTGCACTGGTATTCAAGATATTAGATATTCGACAGTGTATACACATGACTGGAATATGCATACTAGCATATATATATATATATATATATATATATATATATATATATATATATATATATATATATTTACAATCCAAATCAAGTTCTTTTTGACGAGAATGCTTCACGTGCGACCTCTCGTTTTCTGACGTCATGGTTTTATATCGCCAGCAACACGTGTCAGGTCGCGGGTTGTAAACCAATCATCGTGTTAAGAAGCGGAATGTAAAAAACATTAACGCTTAACGTAAATTACATATTTTAATTACACTAATAATTGTAGTGTAAATATTCATATGAATTGTAAAAAACACAGATATTTAAAATAAAATCTTGGTTTATCTGGTGTTGTCGTTTTTCTTTGAAAACGGGTGGGCGGGGCTAACCCAGTTTGATCCCCGTTCGGTATTCACAAGTAATTTTCACGAAAAACGTAAATGAATTAATCACATTTCAAAAAATTGTAAAAGTTGTAAATATAAGCATTAAACTTTGTTTCGCGGTTTATGACAAATTAGCACGAGAGCCATTCGATCTAAACCATCATAGATCGTTTACAAACAAAGTTTAATGCTTAAATATACATACCGTCCTGGGAACAATTTTACAGAACCTGTTTTTCAGAAAACATAAACTAGTTTTCAAAATCAGGACTGATATGTTAGGTAGAAGCCCGATTTTCCTATTCATTTTTCAAGAGGTTCTTTTATGTAGAACAGTGTTTCATTCTATCGGCTTCAATGACATAGTACTTGAACAATTATGCGTGACATTATGTTTACGGATGGTGACTTTATGTTAAAATATTGATATTTTCATGGTCAACATACAGTTGGAGCTCCTGTGGTATTTAGTCAGCAGATCCACATATGATTTGTTGTGTGATTATTTAGAGATAAAACGATTTGGCTGCAAAAATGCAAGTGACAAAATCCATCTATCTTCTATTCTTTTTTTTTTTTTTTTTTTTTTTTTGTAGCAATACTAAGCAAGTGGGTATGGTATGGATCTAGAAGGTATTCTTGACACCAGGTCTCAAATGGATGATGATCGTCTGCTAGACGCACAGCGTAGGATATCAGGATCGGAAAATCAACAGGATGTAGACGACAGTGGTGTTCTAAACTCGGAGCTGAGGGTATTGGAATGGTCGATAACCGAATCTCATGAAAACCAACCGGATGACGATCCTCTTTTAGACTCAGAGCTGGGGATATCTGAATGGTCGGTTACAGATTCTTCTGAAAACGAACAGCGTGAAAAGACGTCCTGTATGAAAAGATTACTGGAATCATATTGCAACTTTGTTGTAAAGTACCCATGTGTAGCTTTTTGTAAGTATACAAACATTACATTTCAAACCTGTTGAAATTTTATCACTAAGAGGATAGCTAGCTGCCAAAAAGCTGCCGAGAATCTTATAAATAACAGTTGCTGATTTATTGATATATAAGTAACAAGGAACTGAGAAGAGCTGCCGTTTCGGCAATAATGTGTAAGCCTACTGTTAAAATTTCGACAAGCAGCTATTGTATGTTAATAAATTAGGCTAACATGTCATGTCAGGAACGACACGATTTTTGATGAAAGTTGGTACACAATTTTGATAGTCTTAAATGAAATTAAAAATAACAATATAACATTAACAGTAAGCATTTCCGAACAAATAAAAACACTTGAACGTAAAGCAATATTAGATAGAAGCAGAGTCTCTAACATTAAACACTGAATAACATTTCAGGTAAAACAAAAGCTGAAAAGTCTCCTGCCACTCATAACTTTAAGATCTGGATGGGTTTTGAACAAGCTTGGCACATACAAATTTATATGTGTAGGTCAAAGGTCTAAGGCATGGGGTCAAATCTGAGTTTTAATAAAAAATAAATTCATCAGTAAAAAAAAATCAACTCATATACGTTGAGACCAGGTATATTTAGATCTCAAGAGACAGTTTTTTATGTTTATTTATAAGCCAACTTTGTTTTTCATTTCAGTTTTAATGCTTACTGGTCACGTGATACTTATTATCATCACAGTTATTTTGCTTTTTACGGGCTACAGTATATTTCCTGTATATTTCAAGAATATCCCTATGGAATTGTACAATGTGCCATATAAGCTACGGTCTGATGCTTGGAATGGAAGGAATTCATATGATAACAGTAATGTTTTGTTTCTGTATAATGAATATATAGAACGTTCTCAAGTCTTCCAGTACTTAAGTATTCTGTTGTATTATAAAGTAGACGAAGGGACCATTTTTACCAAAACAAACTTGCAGAAAATGCGTCAGATCGAAAATGAAATAACATCTTTAAATGGGTTTAAGGACTACTGTGCGGTGATTGATCGGTCTATGACTTGTCGAAAACCAAAGTCAGTATTGAGATTCTTTGACGGCACATATGCAAAATATAGCCCAACTTTCAATGATACTAACTTTGACAACATTCCGGCAGTATTGTATGAGGGATATACAAATAATAACACCAGGGATGACTTTGAATTTATATTACCGAAGACATTTACGCTTTCGGATACCTCATCACAGGCGAAAATGATTCGAAGCAAAATTCCAATAAGCATTCCTCGCCCGAAAAGTGATCAAAGTTGGCATGTCACGGAAATGGAAACAAAAGCATTCATGCGTGACATAATGAAACCTACGTTGTGGAGCCTTAATGAAAACGTAAAAGAATTTGATTTTCATTTTTTAAGTTTACAGTTATTGTTTGATGACATTGAGGAGCAGACTTACAAAGATTTATATTTTGCCGCTGGAAGTTTGTGTTTTATTTTCCTGTTTATGTTGCTACATACCCGGTCACTATGGATAACTTTCTGGGCTGTTTTTAGCATGTGTACAAGTTACCTAGGAACCAATATCATTTATCGTTGTATCATTGGATATAAATATTTTGGATATTTTCAAGTAATGGTAATCTTTATCATACTTGGAATTGGAGCAGACGATCTTTTTGTTTTTTATGATACTTGGCGTCTAACGTCACACAATGAATACAGTACTGTATCACAAAGACTTTTAGATTGCTATTCTAAATCAATGTCGAGCATGTTTATCACTTCATTGACAACAGCAGTTGCATTTTTTATCAGTGCTATTTCACCACTCCTGGCCACTCGTTCGTTCGGGATCTTTTCGGGGATCTTGGTTCTTTTTAATTATATATCGGTTTTTATATTTTTTCCAACTGTTGTAGCTGTACACCACCTGAAATTAAAATCCTGGAAATCAGTTTTCTTTCCATTCATGTATTTGTTTCGTAGAGTGCAAAGATGGAGCCAGGTTTCCTCGAGGAATAACAGTCTCGTTCTCAATACAGAACAAGACGACAATTCAATGGACAGCACCGATATACAGTCTGTAAACGAACCACATGGAGATAGCATTGATGAAGATCCAGAAACTATTAGCATGCCATCGAGCAAAAAGACTGAAAGCAAACTAGTAGTGTTTTTCAGGGATTATTATTTCTATTTTGTTTCTGAGAAGTATGTAAGATGGTCGTACTTGATTCTGTTTGTTTCAGTCGTTTTATTTTTCTCATATCAAGCTTCCCGGATTGAACCAGATAACGAACAGGTTAGTTAATTTCAAAATATGTTTTTACTAAAAAAGTCAATTTTAGAAGACAATTGTTCTACAAACGTATTAAAATTAGGGTAAATAAATCATCAAAAACAAACATACCAATCCATGTCCAAATCACAATCGTTAAGCAAGGTAATACTTTAAAAACTGGCAAAAGTGAGACTGGGTGCTCTGAACAGGTAAACATTTCCTGTTTAGCTAGCTACACCCGCTACGTGTGATAACTATATGATATGCATAGTTTGTTATCGTTCAGTGCTTTTGTTTAAAACACTTAAAATTTTTTGTTTCGAGTTGATGATAAGCACATATATTGGCGAGTTGCTTGCGACAAAAATATTCAACGCATTCATACACCGTTCTTATACACATGTATGAAATGTATAAATTTGTAAATCCAAGCCTTAGTTTTTATTTTACTTGATGAGGTCCGATGTGTTTTCTCACTCACTGCAATAATGCTTTGTCTATCTCCGTAGGTGTAAAAATAAATATAATATGTATGTATAGTATTTTCCTTGACCATAAAGATTGTTTTGTTGTTATTAGCTCAAAATAAGTGTTTCGGCTAGCCCCACCGATCCTGAATTTGTATGCCTTTCCTTAGGTGTTATGAATGGTATTGACAAACACTATTAAAGTTGGCCTTCTTGTGTCATATGGTCATGTTTTAACATTTCTAAGAGTGTAGCGGAAACATTTCAATCAAAAACAAGCTTAGTAATCCATGTCCGAATCACAATCCAAAAAAAAAACTTAAGACACGTGAACTTCCACCACGGAAGTGAGGACGGGTGCTCCGGAAGGGTAAGTACCTTATGTTTAGCTAGCTACACCCGCCACGTGTGTAATCAAACTATAGTTTTCTTAACATTTTGTTTATAGTTGCAGTTTTTCCGAGATTCACATAACTATGCCAAAGCCAGATTATGGGAACATAACGACTTCTTACAAGACGATCCATTTAATTATGTGACATTATATATAGTATGGGGTCTTAAAGAAAATGACAGAAGTACATGTGACTTTACATCTGTGAAATGTACTGGACAGGAAGTATTTGATGACGCGTTTGATCCCAACATTCCAGAAAATCAGTTAGCGCTCAAGGTACTTGAACAATCGCTATACATGTATAGGCAAACAACATTGACCTGTTTGCTTGACCTTTCATTTGGAATATTTGTACAGGGGGGTCTACTCAATACACGGATATTGTAACGGTTAACAGTTAATGCACATCTTGCGCGTGTTTACTCTTTGAAAATAATGTTTCCCATTATGTAAACGAAATAAACACTTTTTAAAAACAAATATTTAAATTAAAAACCAAGTGGATAGATGTTTGCCTATACATGTTAAACCAATATTTTTGTTATTTACCAATGTTGTTGATATACACATCTTTTCTCAATATTCGAAAACAAATACCTACAGTCAACCTGTAAACCTGTATATAAAGGCCACCCAAGGGAACCAGTAGAAGTGGCCTTTATGGGCAGGTGGTCTTTATATATACAGGTTTAAACAATATGAAAAAGAACAATTGGGATACAATTCTACTGGCCTTCATAAGCAGACGACCCTTACAATTATAGAGTTGACCTTTAAGGCGGGTTAGAAACATGACAAATTTATAACGATTCCATTGGTTGAAAACAGTTCAGACCATTTTAAACGATTTCATTGCTGAAAATCCAGTCCATTTCTAATTATTCTATTGGTTTCAAACACGTTAATGCAATTTCTTACTGTTTCATTGGCTTTTTCTCAATATTTACAATAGACATATATTATTCCTAATTTGAATCATGTTTCAATTTTGTATGAACTGTTTCCTGGATGACTGTATATTTGAAAAGAAGCTTTTCCATGCACATGTAGTTTGCTTTTGACCTGTTGACACAGTATACTGTAACCATTGCTTAAGTAATACAAAAATTGAATGGTATCCCTGTTTGACATTTTAAAGTTTTTTTGTAGCGGCAATAAGGTTATCGAAGAAATAACTAGTCTTTTATTTCAGTCATTTTGCCAAAGACTCTTAAATATAACAGAGGAAGATATAAAGAGGTTGAGAATCAAAAGAAATCCTAAAACAAAACAACCAGAAATAGCATGTTTTACACACAATATGGAATTATTCTTTGAGGTAACTTTTGATTGAATAAGTAATGAATGTAACAAAGTCTTCAGTTATTAAGATCGGTTTTTGTGCTGAGTTTCTGTATTATCTGTTTTATAGTAAATAATACTATATTAAAAATATAATTAATTTCAAAGAGTTGCATGTTGCTTCATTTCGACAAGTTTGTCAAAAAGAGACCTGATACAAAATATAGCAGTCTCTTCAGAGACATATACCCCCGTCCCCACATTGTCTAGTTGTTATTTCACCTCGTGAACTTGATCTTTGACCTATGCATTTAAATTTGGCATATGACCCTTAGTCTCATATTGGTTAACATTTGTGCCAAGTTCCACATACATGAAAGATGTGGACAGAAAGACTGGTCAACAGATAGAAAGTGTGACTCTTATATGTTCAGTTTTGATGGGGATAACGTTCTTGTTCTTCAAATTACCATTCATATAGAAACATGCCTCGCCTTCTACCCGTTTAACGATTTATACTTACTTTATACTCTATGTTGTACAGGAGAAGAAGCGTCAGTTTGGTATTGATTCGGTTGATTTAGGACTTCCGTGGGATTATAATAAGACACGTGATTTTATGAAGACATTTCCCAGTTTTTATCCAACAGTCTTTAACTCCAGCTATAAATATTACTTAGATGTAAGTATATTAAGAAATTCATTAATGTATATCTACAAATCCATCAAGAAAATTTGTGCCAGCCTTTTTTTAAAATTGCAGGTTTGCGTTCATGGTCTTTATCTTAAATTATGTGATTAACTGCAACGCTTAAAGATTCAAATTTGGACCGAACTATTTAAGACCAGTCGCTTTTTTCGTATAACAACTATATTTTACGTTTTAGATTCATTTTAGAACATTTTAGGTTAGATACTGTTTAGTATGTATTTGATATTTGACAGCAACAGAATCTATTCCAGAAGGGTCACAAAATTTTTAGTATGAACCTGTTCATATTCAATACTGTCAGTGATTTGCTGAGGTTCCCGAAATTTACTGCCGTTACCTTAATTTTTAGAAGGTTGTTGGTTGGTTGAATGTTGCTTAACGTCGCATCAGCAATTTTTCAGCTATTCGCGACGAGAACTATTTAATTAATCTCTATGGATTAATCTATGAACAATTTTGTGTATGCATGTGAAGTGCGAGTGTGTTGTATGGTCTGCCTTGTACTAGCGCGCACTCAGGGCGACTTTACCGTGCTAGCTCACAGAGTCAGTACACCGCAGACAAGCGTACCACTCCCCCAGTCCATTATACTGATACCAGGTGAATCAGTAAAGGCCAACGGCAAGGAAAATTCACTTTCCCACATGTGGTCCGAGCGGGACTCGAACTCACAGCGGTGAGAGACCCTGGATTTGAAGACTGACGTCTTATCCATTAGGCCATCGCGCCCTCCTTAATTAATTTTTAGAAGGATATTACTATGAAACCATGATTTATAAAGAAAAATCATATGATGGTACACTACATTTTTCGGTAGGTCAAGTAAATATACCCCTATTTTGACTTTTTTCCCGTTTTTCACCCATTTTCACCCCATTTTTGACAAATCACAGTTCCTATATTAAAGTTTATTTTCATACTTTCCATTGCGGTGGATGGTACGTATGGTACGTATGTAAAAAATACCAAGTAATCTCGTGCCTAAAAACAATATTTTAGTGTTAATATAAAAAGTTTAAATGAATTTTGTTGTTTCTATTGGTCAAATCAGTGGTGAAGAATTTTGGTTAAAAATTGATTTTTTTAATGTTTTTTTGAACAGAGAAGACTTCAAATGTATGTAAAAATGCATATTAAAGAATTTTTGTAAACCTACCCCATTTTCTGACGCCATTTGTCTTTTTCAACATGGAACTTGAAAATTACAATAGTCAAATACTACATGTCATTAAAACATAATTTTTTCTTGCAATTTAATGGTATCATAATAATTGTTAAATTATTAACAATTTCAATTAGTGTTACATATTTTGCAAATCATTTTCAAGCGAGAATTCAACGAGACTGGAATATCAGAAGCGTACACCCTTAAAGGCAATCGTATCTGTTCAGAACTTCAGATACATGGAAAGGAGATACACTTTCTTTCGTTGCACATCGATAAGACGGATCAAGTTTGAAGAAACCAGCTATAGTATTTAAATGAAAAAATATGTCACATAATCGTTGTTCTACCATTTAAATCTTTAATTAAATATTTTGAGTATTTGATAAACTTTGACAGAACTGAAAATGAAATCCACTTTCTATTGGTTCACACCGATGCGACGTCTTAGGTTTAAAGAGACTTGCCTTCTGAACCCTGCTATAGTGTTGAAATAAAAAAAACATTGATAAATGCATTTAAAACATGCAAATACGTATGATTCGTTATCAAACTTAGGTCGAGTGTTTGTTTAAGATTATCTATCTTAATATATTTTGATACATGTTCAACTTGCAATGATTATACCTGTATTTGCTAGCACCCGGCCTAACTTTCCTGGTGGAGGTTTACGTCTCTAACCTAACTTGTCAGCTCCAAAGTCTTTACTTGGCTTCTGGATTGTGATTCGGACATGGATAAGTATGTTTATTTTTACTACATACACAATCTGAATATTTACAATTGTTCCGTTTATAGTTTTAATAATCTAATTTAATCAAACAAAAGCTTACTTTTCCATGTTTAAATCACAATCCCACAAAAGAAAAATTTCAACGATGGCAAATTATGTTAAACACTTAAACTTCCACCAGGAAAGTCGGACCGTGTGCTCCGATGAGTTTTTACAATTAAGACCTGTCGAAAATAAACATTAAGCTACCTACAGACAAGGAGTCGAAAAGGTCGAGATGTTGTTACAGAAATCAACCAAGAGATAGATAGCAGCTGTCGAGATGAAGCTGTCAAGATAAGCTGATGACTGGGTATTCATTTGTTAGACTTTTTACAGGTCTGTACTGTACATTATCACTTGAAAATTCCTTAGTTTTTATGTTTGATTACAGATACCTGTCCAGATATGGATGCTCAATGGTTACACATTTACAAGCAGTAAAGATCATAAAATATTCTACGACCTAATAGGAGAACAAAAAACGAAATATTCACAAGAACTTCTTCATACAGAATGTATGTATATAGATTAAAGTATTAGTTTAAAGGAGTATTAACCTGAAATATGCAAACAAGAGCACCAAACAGCAAACAAAGGAAATCAAACACCAACATTCAACATGTTCAAATCACAATCACCAAAAACTTTGAAATCGTCTGAAGATAAATGTTGGAATTACAGTACTGAAATACCAGTGTTTGCTTTTGGTAACTTGGTTTAATATATTATTAATTATGATGTTTATTTCCATCAATTACAGATTATTATTATGGAAACAAATTGAAGTATATTGCAACACAAGTGAATACAACAGTCAACATTTACCATACGTCATTTGCTGATGGGATACCAGTTGTTGAAAACTGGGAAGAGTTTGTTAATTCAGAGGTTAGTATGATATTAAGCCTTATACCATAGAACATTGAGGGAGAACAATCGTCCCAATCTCCCAAACGTGTCCCTTGTCAAGGTCAACAAACTATCGAACACATTTTGCTGGATTGGATTTGACTTATTGTGTTCACATACAAGGGATACTTTTTACTTAACATGCAAAAAGGCCCTTTCTATTAATCGATGGACATAAAATTTTAAACTTTCTTCGGAGAATAAACTGTATTAAGTAAAGTTAAAGTTTAATAAAATCCAATTGTTTTATCACATACTATAGTCCGATCACTTATTCGGTGATGAAATCCGATGTGGTTTTAAAAAGATCGTGGGTTACTTACCTCAAATTTCATTAATGTTATATGTAGATCTGTTATTTTTATAACATGTGTTTAAATAATTTGATTAAATTTTTTATATTAACTCTAAAAATCAAATAAAACCCGTTTTTATCAGACGCGGATCTGAATTCAGACGATGCGCATCACGTAGTAAAATGCATAATCGCCAAAAACTACATGTTTTGAGACAAAAATCGTGGCTTTGTTAGATGAGCTTGAAGGTTTTGTAGTTTTAAAACATTAAATTGAAAAATTGTGTCGTTCTAGGCCAAACATGTGTAATAAATGAATATTATTCATTATTTTGATGTTTTTGCTGTTTTACCTGTTGTCCATTCATAATCAAGTACAATATGTTAGTCCGTGACGTATACTAGTAAAGATTAGAAACACCTGTATAAACCCGTATCGCGTGAATGCGTATTAGCCAATCAGAACCCAATTATGAATGACTTATATGAATGAAACTGTCGAATATGCCATATCAAACTATCAGAGGGACAACAGCTACCTTTCAATTAATTGCTAAATTTTGACTCCCAAAAACTACAGTGAATATTAAACATTTAACCATGCAGATAGAAAAATAGTATTTTTAAATACTTATCTTTAAAACAAGACTGCAAACGAACAAGTATTAATTTTTCAACAAACTTTTATCGAAAAAGTTTATTAAAATTTATTCATATAAATTATATATATGGTAGAGCTTGTTCCCACTCCGGGGACTTTGTACAACGAAGTAGGCTGCTTGCAAATAAATTGTTGACTCAGGGATATTGCAAGCCTAGGCTTATCACGGCCCTCAAAAAGTTTTATGGCCGTCATCACAATATTGTTGATAAGTTTGATGTCTCTGTGTCCAGGATTGCCTTGGATATATTTGACGTCTCATAGTTCCATGTTCCTTTCACACAATTTTGATTACACACGTGACGGGTGTAGCTAGCTAAACAGGAGGTGCTTACCCTTCCGGAGCACCCGGCCTCACTTCCCTGGTGGAAGTTCACGTGTCTAACCTAACTTGTCAGTTCCAAAGTTTTTGCTTTGCTTCTGGATTGTGATTCGGAAATGGATAAGTATGTTTGTTTTTTATTAAAAGCAAAAAATTGAAAAAGCTGAAAATATTTGAAAAGAAAATATTCAAAATATGAAAAAATATGTTCTAATAATACATGTGAAATTTCACGTCTATTGAAGTTATATCAAGTGAGAAATTTAAGTTTGAATCACACCACCCATTCAAACCATGTTTTTTCATCACTGAAAATGTGATCGGACTATAGTATTTGCTATGTTAGCCATTCCTTGTAGCCTAAATCGTCATGGGATACTAACTCCTGAGAAATGTTTTCTAAAAGAAACTTATGAATGTGTGGAAATAAATAATTTAATAATTCAAAACGTTCTATATTTTCACAAATGTCGGAAATTTGGTTACTTGTGAAAACCTAGTATCTGCAATACAATTCGTCTGTGATATTACATGTATTTGGAATTCATTACTTTACCATTATTTTTATAACTTTATATTCTTTTTAATTTTTTATTTATTTAGTTTTTGTTGATACTATTGTATCAATCAAAAACAAACATACTAGTCCATGTACGAATAACATTCCAGAAGCAAAGTATAAACTTTTGAACTGACAAATTAGGTTAGACACGTGAACTTCCACCAGGGAAGTGAGGCCGGGTGCTCCGGAAGGATAATAACCTTCTGTTTAGCTAGCTACACCCGCCGAATGTGATCAATATTGTGTGAAAGGAACATGGAACTATGGGACGTCTTTTAAACTTTCTCTTTTGCAAATAATCTAAATAATGCTAATGCAGCTTTAGACAATAATTCACTCACTCACTCACTTATAAAACATTCAATACGAGCTCCAGTTTCACAATCATTCCTTTAACTAAGATTTTCCTTAATTTAAACTTAATATTTTGGCACGCTTTTTGGAACTATGAATAAATATGTTTGTCAAAATTTAATACAAATACCATTAGCTTGATACAATTTGTCAAATGACTCCTTAAATTTCTCAATATTTTAACAATAAACAAAATTATTACAGTATTAAGTTTGTCAGATTTAATTTAAGGAAAATGATTGTGAAACTGGGGCTAGGGCTTGCATTTCTTAAATGTCTCCTCTATTTACAGATACTGTATTTAAAGGTCACCTTCGAACTGGTAGATTTGTATATCCCATTACTTCTTTAATCTGTATTCAGGTCACTTTTTACTCTAGGTCAATCTAACACACAGAGTCTATTTTATTATCAATAAAAAAGGTGTAGGTTTACAGCCGACATGGTAAATCCAATGTACTTAGTTTGTCCATGATGTTAAGCTTTTTTGTGGGACGCCCATAGTTTCATGTGCCTTTTATTTTTATACCCCCGCAAACAAAGTTAAGGGGGTATATAGGAATCACCCTGTCTGTCCGTCTACTTTATCCGTCCCAATATCGTGTCCACTCCATATCTTCCATGTCTATGGATGGATTTTGATCAAACATGGAATAAATGTAAATCAACATGTGTCGATGTGTCGCATACCAAGTTTATGTGCAAAAGTTAAAGGTCAAGGTCAGTGTTGGGAGGCAAGGGGTATTTAGCTTTTAAGAGACAATTCTAGTTTAAGTTTGATTTCACATATGGTGGGCTAAGCTAGCTAGACAGGAGGTGTTTACTGTCCGCAGCATCCGGCCGCTTTTTTTTTAAAAGTTTTTACTTTGCTTTTGGATTGTTATTTGAACATGGACAGATATGTTTTGGTAAAAATTGACTATGGATGTGCGATATGTAATTTAATCGTTGTAATGTTAAAGCATCTACTGTTTCAGATGTCAAAAATGCCTCCTGGTTTACAAAATGGATTCCAGACGACGTTTTTTGAATGGCATTGGTTTTACGTACAAAAGGTAATTGCTTAGAGTACTAAGAATTCATAAACTTTCGTGGGTCCCAATTTTCGTTTTCTCACAAGTCAATGTAACTGCATCACAAACTTACCTTAAATGAAAACTACAAAGTTACGAATATACAAACTTTTAAAATGGAAATATTTTCTCTAAACCACGAGAATTGGACACCTCGAAAAAAATGATTTCGGAGTGGACCACTATAAAATATCCGTGAATGTTTTATAAGAAAAATATGTGCATTGGTCTTATTTCTGCTTATCATATGTTCAGCGACGTGAAAGAAGTATTCAGACACTTTGTAAAACCCTTCTTTGTTTTATTTTTATTTCTTAATTTTTAAAAAATTATTTCTTGGTCAATTTCCATGAATTTTTCACTGTTAAATGTAAAATGTGTTGACTTTTTCTTATTAATAATTAGAAAAGGGAATTTGGTTGTTTTTATAGATGAACAGTTAAAATTTAACGAGAAATTTCCCAAATTGAAACCTGCTATAAAGGCTTGCTACACATGGCTTTTAAAAATTTTCCTTGCTGTTCATCTTATGTTTTATTGGCTGTTATAAGACGGGACAGTATTTTGAAAATTAATGGAAGAAACAACAACAAATTTAACATTTAACGGTGAAAAATTCATGGAAATTGGCATGCTATATTCTAGTTATTGGATCATTGTTTGGAACAAAAAGTATAATTTGTAATTTATTAATGCAATGTTCAATGTTTTAAGTACATGTAGTTGTAAAATATCTATCAGTGGAGCTTCCAGAATACTTATAACCATTTCGGTGCTATTTTGTCATTATATAGTGTGTCCAAATTCGGTAGTTTTATAGTTTTAGTGGTATCAATACTAGTATATAATATTTTGACATTTTTGTTCATAACAAAACATGTTTTATTTTTCAGTCGGATATGCTTTTTGTTCCATTTATACATACATATATATGCAAAAACATGTTACTTTATGTCACATTATCGTGTATACCAAAGTATGTAGCTAGATATCCATAGCCTTATTACTAGCAAATTTCGGAGTTTCTGAAATGTGAATTTAACCATCCATATGTAATGTAATTATTTACATTTATATTGTTTGATTGTACATGTATTGAACTCTGTTTTAGACCAAAAGAAGTTATAGGGCAATAATAACATTTGCTAATGTGACGTCACTCATTTCTTGCTTCCGCCACTACCCCTGACGTCATTGATTAGCTGTTCCAGCAATTGGAATTGCATGTGTCGTAAACGACAGTGTTTTTTATTTCAGGATTAAAAAACAAAAATAACTTTTCAAAAAAATGCGAAATGTAAATATAATCATTGAACCGTCTAGCGCGTGTTTTTCAGCAATAGAAGTTATAGCACTATAAACGCCATTTCTAGACTGTTCAATGGTTAAATGTCTTATGTTTGTTTATTGTAGTCACTAGCAACCAATGCTGTTTTAGGAGTAACACTGGGAATCATACTGGCTTTTCCAATCATTACAGTGGCCACCGGGAATGTGATCATTGGCTTTTTTGCTACACTTAGTATATGTTTTACAACGGTTTGTGTAATTGGCGTGATCCCATTTGCAGGATGGAAACTAGGGGTAGGTATTTGTTTAGGTTCCAGTAAGCTAGTTCTATCACCATGACCACAACCGCCATCATAGGTAGTGCATGTTTCACAACGTGTGGTTCCATTTTTGTCTGGAAACTTCGTCTAGGCGTTTGTTCAAGTTTCAATCCGCTATTTAATCAAAAGTAATCCCACCACCACAACTACCACCACACAGTGTGTGTTTCACAACAGTCTGTAATATTTGTGGAATTCCATTTTGTATGGAAACTACGGAGTTTTTTAAGTTTAAATTTGCTGTTTTTGTCGTAATAATATCGTTAACACCATCACCTTCGTTGTTATCGTCGTTTTTGAAAACGTAGAGTTTTATTACACTTCTACCATCCATTCTGTGTACTGTGAATGTTAATGTCTGTTGCTTTATCTAGGTATTTTGATATTTTAGCGATGGCATTTAAACTATTAGAACAAAAAAAAACAATCTGTTTTTATTTTGGCATTTTTCATTTAATGCTTATTCCTTATTTGTTAAAATACCAAAAGTCAAAATTCCATTTATAAATGTAATGTAGAACATTTGAAATTTATCAATTAAGTGATGACAACTGCCGTTTTGGGGTCTCGGTGGGCAAGTGGGTCCAAAGTGTCCGTTTACGGATCACAAGACCTATCACCGCTTAAGTTCGACTCCAATTCGGGACAAATACTAATGCGAGGAACTTTGTCAGTTTGCTTGCCGTGTCTTCTATGGGCACTCCAGACCGCCTTGAAATAAGTGGAAACTTTTTACTGCGGGGTAAAAAGACCATTAAAATACTGTTGTAAACGTTTATTTATAATTTCAGGTTTTGGTATCTCTCAATTTATGCCTTGTAGTCGGTATGTCTGTGGACTATGTTGTTCATCTGGCGGAAGGATATCATTTATCACCACATAAAGACAGAGTTTCCAGAACACGTGATATGCTTGAAGCAATGGGAAGTCCCGTTATATCCGGTGCTTGTACAACATTGGGTGCTTCCGCTTTTATGTTCTTTGCTCAAATTCAATTTGCCTTTCAGTTTGGGACGTTTATTTTCTGTAATATTGGGTTTTCGTTGTTATTTTCTCTAGGATTTTTTACAACTTTTATGGGAATTTTTGGCCCAGAAAATGACTCTGGTTCATTGAAAAACGTTTACAAGTCATGCAAGAATCGGTATAAGAGATGGAGAAATTCTTAGTCATTTATATACATGTGATTTTGATATTTTATTAAATTATCAGATGTTCATGCTAATTTTAGCAACCGCTAAAATCTATTCATTTTAGAAGCCTGTAATTTGGAATATTGTAGTTGGGTAATATTAAGCATTTTATTCGACTATAGATTTAATCTACGTGTTTTAAATTGATCTCAACTTTTTGAGAAAAAAATCAAAATAATATCTTCAGGCCCCAGTTTCACAATCATTTCTTAACTAAAATTTTTCTTAAATTAAATGTAACAATTTTAAAATCGGTATAACTTTGTTAATTGTTAAGATATTGTGCAATTTAAGGTGTCATTTTAAAGATTTCGTCAATCGTATGACATCTGCATTAGTATGGACAAAAATATTCATTCGTATATCCAAAAACAAATTGTGAAAAGTTGCTACATTAGTTAAGGAATGATTGTGAAACCGGGACCAGTTATACACTATGTCTCTGTTCTAAAAATCTTTGATTTTGTAACCGGATATAAAATTGATCGCACAATTTGACGCCAGAGAACATACGTTGCCGCCATTTTTGCCATAACAGAAAGTGTTAAATGAAGTCATTTAACAAATCCTATCACACCGATTTTTGTGTACCCGATGCTGCCCACATGACAAGACTTACATACATATTGCCAAGTAACTTGAAATCCGTTACAGCACATAAAACTTAGTCACGTTTGCTCTTATTTATATATTTATTATACATGTTTTATTATATCCGGACGTGAAAGTTTTATTTTTATTTTTTCATATTTCAATGCATCGGTTTCTCTACAGAGAATACTTGTTTTAAAACTTTTATAATAATTTATCTTTTACTGACAATTATATTTGTATGGAAATGGAAAGCAATGCACTTCAACAGTCCATGTAGTTTGACAATCACAATTAAATGTGATAAGATTGTAATGGAACCATTTTACTCCAGCATACGAATCCCAGCGCCTAAGGGACGTGAAAGTTTTATTTTATGTTTTATTTTTATATTTTTATGCGTCGGTTTCTTTACAGAGAATAAATGTGTTAAAACTGAACTAATTTATCTTTTACTTGCTGTTTTATAATTGTATGAAAATGCATTTTACTTCACTGATCGCAATTTAATGCAATAACTTTGTAATTGGAGCCATTTTACTCCAGCATCCCAGCGCCTAAGGGACGTGAAAGTTTTATTTTATGTTTTATTTTTTCATGTTTTTGTGCGTCGATTCTTTACAGAGAATAAATGTTTTAAAACTGAACTAATATATCTTTTTCTTACTATTATACATGTAATTGTATAAAAATGCATTTTCCTTCAACAGTCCATGTCAATCACTGATCGCAATTCAATGTAATAAGTTTGTAATGGAGCCATTTTAGCTTCATCATACGAATATAATCACAGCACCTTCATGATGTTTAATTTTATTTGTGTATTTATTATGCATTCATTTTTATATCCGTATGTGAAAGTTTTATTTTATTTTTTATTTTTGCATGTACATTTTATGCGTCGGTATATTTACAGAGAATAAATATTTTAAAAACAAATCATTTATCTTTTTATTGATATTAAAATAGAATTAAAATGCGAATGGAAAGCAATGTACTGTAGTTGGACAATCACCGATTTCAATTTAATGTAAAGAGGTTGTACATGGTAACACAATGTTTGCTCCAGCTTATGAATCACGGTGCCTCTCACTGTCTAGCTCCGAATTTCAATCAGGAATGTTCTAGTATGAGAATCATATATCAGTTCGCTTGTCGAAGGTCTGTGGTTTTTTCTGGGTACTCTGATTTCCTACACCATTCTAAAACTGATCGTATTAATATAAGTGAAAGAATCTTAAAGTTGACTAGGGCGTAAAATGCCATCACTTCAACCATAAATCATCTCAAAATTAACCTTGTCGTCCATGGTATTATTTTCTTAGATGCACAATGACATGGCTTATCGAAATAACAAGACAATGATAGAAAGGTGATAAAGGTAAAAGTAAACCTACAGATCCCGAAAACAACAATGCTTGGGTCACCCTAGTATGTTAAATGATGATCTTAATGAAATTCGCAAAACAAAATTTTCATGTATCTAAAAAATAAAATAGAATGCTGAAATATGGCAAAACTTGGCAAATGCCAACGGAACCAAGAATACGTTTGTACAGTCAATATGAAAAGGAGTCGTATTAGACACTTTCTTATTTGAATGAGCACTGTATCTTATGACAAATTGGTATCCAGTGGTGTGGTTAAAGACGTTTTTGGGCACTGTAATCACCCTGTTGTAATTTACAACATAATTAAGTAAGTAAGTAAGTATTTTATTAGAGTGACATGTGTATAATATATACCAATAAAATTAAATTACATTACATAGAAACCAATATATGATACACCCGGCCCAATGGACCTATAAGTCACTTTAAATATATATACATATTTCAATATTACATGCTTAGTTTGGAAATAGTTTCTTTACGGAAATTAAATGCTGATAGAATGAATTTAGCTGATTGTCTCGGAAAGTTTGTAATTATGTAAGCAAGAATGTCATTATCATCCAGTGTCGTTGTACTTAAGTTCAGGTTAGCATTGGTAAACAAAACATTTCTTAAAGGAGTATAAAGAGAACAGTGAAGCAGGAAGTGAATTTCGTTTTCAATTTGACCGGAGTTGCACAAGATACAAAGTCTGTCACAAACTGATTCGTTTCGATACCGTCCTGTCTCAATTCGAATGGGCAATATTCCACATCGGAATTGCGCTAGGATCGATCTTTCAGATTTGGTTAGATTAAGTGATACATATTGTTCCTGGAGAGTGTTATGTTTGAATGTTTTGTAGGTCCGTAGTTTTGGGAATTTATTTAATGAGTCCATCCACTCGATTTCATAAAGATCTGCTACTGATTTTTGTAACTTGTCAATGTCGCAACACTTCATTTCAGTGAAAATATTCAACATATTGTTGGTACTAAAGAAATCTTTAACATTATGAAACCAGTTTTTTGGATTATTCAGCGATAACCCCCAAAGAAAAACTTTCTTTGTTAATCGATTGTCATTTAAGCGGATTAACCGATTCCACAATCTGGCCATATTCACTTTTCGACGATAAATTGATGGTAACCATCCCATTTCGCTGTGTAAGGCTGCAACTGGTGTGAAGCGATGTAATCCGAGAACATATCGTATAGATCTATTTTGAACTGTATCAATTGAAGGGTATGGTTTTGATCCCCAAACTCCACTACTGAAATCTAATACTGGCACCACACAGTTAAAATATAGTTTCTCAAACGTATTGATACCAATACTCTTGTATTTATGAATTTTCGATATCACTGATCCAAGAGCACGACCACCTGCTTTAGCCAGCGTTTCGGCGGTTTGAGAAAAGTCAAGTTTCTCGTGAAAAATTACTCCCAAGTATTTGTAAGAGGACTCAAAATCTAGCACTTCACCATTTAATTCAAACTGTCATATACCATTTTTGTCATATACCATTTTTTGAATGTATTTTATGATTAAATTCAAAACCCCAAACTTAGAAATTTCATTCAAAATTAGAAACAAAATCAGTAATCACATACAATATGTGAATAAGATTTATTTTATAATTTTATTTTATTATATTTACTAATTATTTTCAAATTTAACTTTATTTTTATTATTTTTATTATAAAAATTAGTCAAAATTTCCGAAAGTAATCTTAATTGATAAAATTTGGATATTAATTTTAACATGTTTTTACGAGAATAATCTTGTTTATCACATAAACAAGTAGATTAACTCAGCTTGATGAGTTCGTTATATAACTTTATTTTTACTTCACAAAAGAGAAATTTTTAGAAACTCACAAGTTGTATTATATAAAACAAGTAAATACTTTTTTCTTACATAATAATTATCACACATGCAGATTACCACAGAGGTGTAAGGGGACGGATTTCTTGACAACTTGACCAATGGTAAGTTTTTGGGGTTTGACCACTAATTACTGAGCCAATGACCTGTATTCAGGGTACATGGTCACCGCCCTAAAATTATGTAATTAAGTGTAATGAGTGGTGTTTACCGTCGGCGTGATCTGACGCGTTGACACGTTGTTTCGCGTTGACATTAAAACTGAGTTCCTTTGTTTGTAGGGTTTCTCAGTGGCTTAGCCCTCTGTGGTAATCTGCATGTGTGATAATTATTATGTAAGAAAAAAGTATTTACTTGTTTTATATAATACAACTTGTGAGTTTCTAAAAATTTCTCTTTTGTGAAGTAAAAATAAAGTTATATAACGAACTCATCAAGCTGAGTTAATCTACTTGTTTATGTGATAAACAAGAATTATTCTCGTAAAAACATGTTAAAATTAATATCCAAATTTTATCAATTAAGATTACTTTCGGAAATTTTGACTAATTTTTATAAAAAAATAAAAAATAAAGTTAAATTTGAAAATAATTAGTAAATATAATAAAATAAAATTATAAAATAAATCTTATTCACATATTGTATGTGATTACTGATTTTGTTTCTAATTTTGAATGAAATTTCTAAGTTTGGGGTTTTGAATTTAATCATAAAATACATTCAAAAAATGGTATATGACAAAACTGATGTACACTTCGCTTTGGACAACAGTCATAAAGTTTCACATAGTCCAGAGGTGTGTTATGACCTTGAACAAAAGTCATATCGGAAAGGTCAAGGTCGCGGGAAAATATTAAACACTTGAAGATGTTAGGGGCGGGGTATTGGGGTCTCAAGAGACGGTTCTAGTTTATATTTGTATCCGTCCTCCTACCAAAGTGATGGACAAGGTGGCTTTGTCTTCGCATATTCTCCCGTTTTACCCATAGATTCCGACACAGTGCATATTGTGATTTGAATACAAGCCAAAATTACATTCACTCAGGTGGGATAAAATACGACAAACCATGCAACGAGATGTATTATTTCCCCGGACTTCAGAATGGCATCATGCATAATGACAGAATTAGGACCGCCAAAAACAAAGAAACATTTTATTAAGTAATTCAACGCTTTTGTGAAAATAAATTTGGAACTGTGGAAGGATCGCGGCTTAGCATGGATATGGCAACATAAATTTTTGCCGTGATTATTTTGTATGTCTACATGTTATAAACAACCTGTAAAAATGCTGTGTCAGTAAGCATTTTTCGAAAATCTTTACATCTTGACAAACTTACATTGAAACAAATTCGAACGAAATCGGAGAAATTGTATATTTAAACGAATCTGAACATTCATATTAATTAAATGTACTGAAATGTTAAAACAAAAAGACAGAGCAGAAAAAGCCTATAATTGACCATAGCCAGCGCAACGAAGAACATGACACAAACCAACCACTAGTGACTAAACAAAACACGAAAGATTAGGGATTACTGATTATAAAAGTCACTATTTTGTATTGGTATAGTAGTTCCTTTTTGAACCACGCCCATTAATTTCTATGTAGATTTTAAACAAATTATTTTTTCGCAGAAATGTTCAGTATGGCTTGATTCCGGCATTTTCAATAAAAATTTTAATTTAATGGTAGGTACAAGGCTTTCCATTGTATTTGGCAGGCATTGGAGTAAATGTCTAGCGGTGTAACACTCTTCACATTAATTTTACTTACTGAATTGTAAGAGTTATTTCGCCTCAGTCCTGTTATGCTCCATTCTTAAGAACAAGCTGCCATCTGGTGGCAATATATAATCGTCCTTCACGTTTTACACGTTCGTTTGTTTATCATGTTTACATATCATTACACACATGTTGTTGATGTCCTTGTATTTTAGTTAACCTCAAAGACGGACAAAATATCCAATCAATGTGACTCGATGTTACTGTCAGAAGATCCGGTTACACGCATAAATTAGTTGATTTAGTAAATTACGTATTTTATTTCAATTTTTATTATTGTCATCCGATGTCTAAAAAATTATGCAGCCTTGAAATACAACATTTGTTTAGCATGTGCTTAACATGTGTGTAGCGTACTGTCATATTTTTCTGAATGAATGGTTAACAACTGTAAATTAAGAAAATTTCGTTTTCGTTTACTTTCTTGAAAATTCAGGAGAATAAAAAGGCGCGAAAAACGCGAATATTTTTAATTGTTATTTCTTGCAATTATGCTAATCATTTAAGCGACGCTAAAATATAAGTATGCGAATATCTTGAAATCGCCATTTTCGCGAAACCTGATTGACGCAAAAATTTCTCGATTATAACCTGAAAAAATTCAATTGTAATAGCCAAACAATTAAAAATATTGCAAAGCCAACAAGTTGAAATGATAAAACAAGATATGCCTATATTAATGTCACTGATTTTATAGTTCCCGACTTCGGATTGACATTAGCAGCAAATATCGTCCGATCTTTAACTGGAACACTTGCTTTTCGGTTTCCGTTTATGTTATTTTGGCTTTCGTCATCTGAAGAAGAGGTTAACTATAGCATGGTAATCGGTGCAGTTAGCTGTTCTTTTTTAATTGATGTGAAAACTAATTGATGTATTTGTCATTTGAATATAAACGCCACTCCAAATATTTGCATGTATTTTGCTTGGTATAACTTTCCAACAAACACTCTTAACAAATGGGCACAAACTGTGCATCATTACTTGGTGATTTGTTGTTGTTTTTTTATTCGTATGAACTAGTATCAAGGGAGAACTTTGTAAAATCTGGAGGGTAGACTGTCGCCAAATTATTTAACTCCACATGAAGATTAATAGAATCTTACACCAGTAACAGGGTAAGACAGATATATCTCAAACGAGGATGGATATTTTCCTGTCCAGAACGAGCTTTAGCGAGGTCTGGACATTGAAAATATTCATCCGAGTTTGAGATATCTCCGTCTTACCCTGTTACTGGTGTAGGATTCTTTTTCTCACACATTTGCAACATAAAACATGATTTGTAAACAAAAGATTGCATCAAGTGTTCAGTTTTCATGTCACCATCCGTGCCTACTGAAAATGACGTAATCAATTTTTGTTGACGTTCTCACGTTAAATTATTATGACGTCATCAATTAAGCGTGTGTAAGTGATTGTGACGTTGACATTGTTGGTTGACTTCGGGACTTTTCTCAACTCATTCAGTCCTCCCAACGATAAATCCAGAGCAGGTAACCACGCGGGAAGTTCAGCGTGTAGCCTGTCTCAACCCTAGGGTCACATGTGTGAGAAAATGACATATCAATTTTTTATTTGAATTGTTGTGCTTGTTTTTACTTTGCTTTGGTATTGCTGTTTAGACATGAATTGGTGTGTTTGTTTTTACTTTGCTTTGGTATTGTTGTTTGGACATGAATTTGTGTGTTTGCTTTTACTTTGCTTTGGTATTGTTGTTTGGACATGAATTGGTGTGTTTGTTTTTATTTTGATATGGGATTGTTGTTTAGACATGATTGTTGTTTGAACATGGATTGTTGTGTGTGTTTTCACTTTGCTTTGGGATTGTTGTTTGGACATGGATAGGTGTGTTTGCTTTGGATTTATACAATTATATGCACTTGATCATAGTTTGTCTTTTTGTCTTGTATATAGAATAAGTTGAATTCAATGTATATAATTAGTTTTACTTTTTACATATGGATGTTAGCATATCCGATACATTTCATATGCACAAAATAAGTACACGAGTTCAATACCTGTGTGTTTCTGGTTTTCTTTGTCCATTAAACTTACGCTCGTCGGTTCTTGTCGATTCGCTTACACATTTTTGCTTTGATTATTTAAAACAGTGCAGAAAGATGACCTTCTTTTTATGTAGTTTTCAATATACATGTAGAAATTATTTAAAGTTTGAATAAAAATTAAAGGGTATTTACATAGATACTCCTCTTATCTGGCTTTGTATCATGCATTTTCATTTGTTACGCTTGATGTATTTCTTCTTTTTTCCCCTATTATGTATTTGTTGTGGTTGCTTTAAAATAAACAAAATACTGCGAAATTTAGTAATAATTAATCTTTTTCTATAGACATTTTTCAGCAAGTTGTTATTCTTTATTATTTGTAAACAATGTTGCTATAAATTATCATTTATCTCCCTTATTATTTTTCAGTAATATTTATAAAATACAGCCTTTGTATAAGCAGTGACCTGTAATATAAACATATCATACAAGTAAGTCGCTGGTGAAAATACTAGAATATTCATAAATCTTGACATTTATGCACTAAAACAAACTTGTCCCTAAATAAGTGCCGGCGATATGTTATTTCCTTTTGCATCCGGGTTTATCGCCGATCAATACTTTCAAGGACATGCATTGTTAGTTATAAATTAAAGTTTAGAAAACATGTTGAAAACAGATATACAGTGGTAATATATCTTATAAAAAATATACACATAAGTTATTAGATATCTCAATATCTGTTAACTCAAGTTCAATGTAAACATGTATTGAAGCCTCATAGTCACAAGCATTTGTGCAACCAACACATGCAACTTTATTTAAAATCTTGCCATTTTCATTTACATAGGAAATTAGCTGATCTTCTAATATTTGTGGCCTATGTATTTTCTCTGCTTCAATTTCCACCAAAAACCATTCATCTGCATCTTGTTGCCTTTGAATCCTATATTTTATTGCTTGCTAATATTCAATCTCTCAAGAAACTCATAGCGTTTTCTAAGAAGATTTTCAAAAGAGTCCTCCAAATGTTCACTGTAACATTGAGAAAAATTGTATTCAAATACACAAATTTTCTGCCATTCGTGTGGCGAGAAATCAGATTTATAATGATTATGTAAGGAAGGTATCGTTTGTTCATCAATGACCACATTATTCAAAAAACATTTTCTGATCAATTTATTTTCAGTGAAAATTTAGATATACATTGTATTATCATATAACGACTTTACTGACATTTTTGTGTCCTCCGTAGTGTTGATGGTCCCAAACGATATTCAATTTGGTCTATAATTTGACTGCTAAGATCAAGTTGGTCAGCATGATAGAATATAAATCGTATAACCGATGAAAAACTTGCTGCGGGTTTGTCGCCAAAATATTTTAACCCATTTTTGTGCGTTTTTATTTCCCGCTCAATATTTGCCTTTCTAATGTATTTTCTCAATAAATAACCATGACCCCTCTCCGTTTTTATCTTGAAAGAATGTTAATTTTTCAGCAAAGGAATTTTACAAGACATCATTCAACAAACACTGCTCCTCTATTGTTCATCTTTGAAATATGTGCCTGTAAAAAATTAAACCGAGGTAAATTTTGATATCATCCACATAGAAGTCCTTTTGCTCAACCTTTATTAATAAACTTTCGCTTATTCCATGGTTTTTTTATTATTAAAAAAATGTTTTAACTATAAAAGATTTTAATGGCGGGGATACAAATTCAGATTTGAAGTACACACTTAAATTTGATGTCAATACAAAACAATAAATATTTTTATAACATTTTGCACCAGGTACCAATAAAACAATTATCTTATAACACATTGCACTATAATTTGATCTTCTAAAGTTGATCGAGACTTGTGCCAAACTAAAAATGTAATCATGGATTGTAGGGGAAACTAGTTCAAGAGTATACTTTTGTTCTGGGATCCTCTGTATACATGTGTATATATTGTAAAGGATTTTATAAATTGTTTTTTCAGAAATAAAATATTGTTTAAACTAACTAAAATGTAAAATATATTTGTTGTTTTCTTATATGGTTCGTTTATTGTAGGTATTCCATTTAGCCTTCAAATTACTGGCAGCAACTGTATTTATGTTTCTGGGCTTAAAATGGTCTATGTGTTTAGGTTCAGATTAAACATGTCGGAGTCTTTTAACTGGCGCCATGTTCGAAAACTGAAAGTTTTAGTGAATATTTTCCGAAAACCGACCTGTATCGACTTTTCGGCAGGTACTTGCATGATTTTTTGAAAATCAATTGTCATGAAGAATACGGATATAATACGTGTACACTCAAACCAGTCAGGCTATAAAGGCCACCTTAAGGGAACAGTAAACTGAGTGTCCTTTAAGGGCAAAAGACCCTTATAACAGGTTAAAATGTTATGAATAAAGGACAATTTAGGATACAATTCCACTGGCCTTTATAAACAGGTGGCTCTTGTATAGAGGTGCCTTTAAGGCAGGTTGGACTGTATAGCTCCGTGACATTTGTTACCTAGTGGAATGAGGCAGACTTCGGCATTAGTTTCCACCTCCAAATTTTTATTATATCTAGAAATGGTCTAACTTGAAATGACAGAATTAGGCCATTTTAAAAATTTCAGTGAAAAATTTTTTTTTTAAAAATATTTACATAGAATTTTGAATGGTCGAGTGTACAAAAGGAATACCAGAATAAAAACAATATCTCTTAGCAATCTAGGCCAAAATATTCAAGAACATCTGAAATACACTTTCATGTATACTTCTTCTAAAAAGTTTAATTATATCAATTCATGATCTATACATAACAAACAATTTATTTATCTCTTGACTTTTTAATCATTTATTTTTTTTAGTCTGTATCAAAACGTCATTGGGTAAACTATTTTTATCATTGAAATTCAAATTACATGAACTGCATGTAAACATGACTGTTGAGACCTTCCCCGACGTTCCAGTAACGACTGGTACACTTAGGTTAAGAAGTAGTGTCATATCCGGTTCCCCCATCTGACGCAAACTAGTCTACAAACACATACAGACCACTTTAAAATTTACTTTCTTATTCTAATTGCTGTTAATATTTTCTTTTAAGTTGGATTTTTAATAATGGCCGGTAAAAGAAGGTAAGTAAATATTTCATTTAAATTATTTCAATTACGAGGATTACGGTTGTAACTATGCTTTATTTTCAGATATAATTTTGTTTGTATCTGGTAGCAGCACTGGCATAGGATCAAAATAGGGAATATATAGGTCAGAATTAAGGGAGTCAATGTATGAAAATGATCCCTGCATCCTTCATTAAGTATAGCTTCTCTTTTAGGAATTTTAACGTTATTTAAACTGATTTTTGTCACTATAAAACCACCCAGGTTTGGCAGTGTGAAATAGGAAGTGAACACGTATGGAGCTGTCCTGCTTATTATTTCTGAAATAAGTTTGCCAATTTATAAAAAAGTGAAAACGTCAGAATCTCATGGTCATCTGGATTTTTTCTATAACAGTCTAAAGGAAAATAATGTTGTTTTAGTTGTATATAGTTAGATTTTATATAGTTTTTAATGTTTTACTGTCTGGTTGTCTTTCTTGATCTGTACGTGATACAGTAGTTCAGTGATTTATGTGGTAAAACTTGGACAGTACCCCCACCATTTAAGTACATTGTATTTACCCATGTTCTGATTATAATTAAAAAGCAATTAGTCTGCTTTGTAAATACAAAGCTTCGTTAAATTACAAATACAAATAAATTTATTGTTAAATTGTTATGCCTCAGTCACACATTCATGGATCACCTCGCTGGATTAGCTACGGATACGATCCCGCATCAATCATGGTAATCTGTAGTGGTCCGTAGTTTTCTGTATAGTAGCCATAGTCATACGTAGTCATTCGTAGTAGTAGTATTTCTATAGTATATCCGTGACAGTTTTTGAACATGTTCAAAATTTGACCATGGATCAAACAGCCGTAGTATATCCTTATTAAACTGTATTAGAATGTACTGATCCATTCTAGTCCCCATCAAAACCGTATTAACTTGTGATTATCAAGGAGTTACAGTTAACTCCGTACTAGTGTGGTTACACTACATATTTGGCTACAGAGACTATGTAACATCACAATAATTATCCTTGTTAGATACATGAAAACCCGTAGACGCCTCGGATCCGTGCCGGACTATGGAAATTTGCTTTTCCAGGGTCATCTGTGAAAATTAATCCGTAGTGGTACCGGCGAGGTGATCCGTGAATGTGTGACTGGGGCATTAATTATTAATGACATTAAATGAGACCTGATCAATAATTGCCTTTAAAAATAAAATATATACGTAACCAATTTAAATAATATTAAAATTATTGAGGAAAAAATGGTAAAACAAAGCTTTTAATCAACTGAATATAACAAATAACTGTATCTCGCTCTTCATCGAATTTGGCACGCGCCTCACTATCTTTAATTACCCCTTGAAATACCATGATCAGAATGTCATTTCTTAAATAAAATTTTAATTGCTTATTTGTTACAAAATTAAATAAATATTTCAGATTATTAATAGAACTTTTCATTAGTAGTTCTGATCATCAATTACGAAAACCAAACCAATGCCCCTTGACAGTGTAGGTGTGGCATGTTAAAGAACCCTCCTTGAACATTGTCCACTACAAGGTAAAACATTGTGTCACTTCACATATACTGAGCCTATAGCTGTGGTGACATCTCAATATAAATGAAATATTCTTGACTGGTTTATTCAGTTCAATATTCATCAATGACAATGTCATCATTCCGAGTTTGAACAATTTCATGATACTGTATTCACACTGATTTTTGCTGGCTTTGTAGCTCTGACTGGCTCTCAAAAAGTAGGAGTCCAAAAAATTATCCATTAAAAATATAGGAGACAATGTATAATTGTTAAATTATAATTAAATAGTTAAATTAATAAATAGCTAGAAAACCCAACAAACAAACAAAAAAAAAAAGAAAGAAAGAAAAAGAAATCAGCAGTTGGCTAAATTGGTGAATGGCAGAGCTAATCCTTTGTCCAAATATATTGATTGATTGAATGGTTTTAAATACATTCCAGTCAAGAATATGTTTACCACACCGGTCATGACATGGGACATCAAATTTTAAGGTCTCTTGGTTAAGTTAAAAAGTTAAAGTCTGTCCCGAGCCATTAGGCCCATCAGGCCGGAGCTTATCCCGGTTTCGGTGGCGTTAAGCGACTGAGAGTACAAGACTGGGATGCCGGTCCATCGCAGGGTTAACCCCCAGCATTTTGCTGGTACTCATTTATTTTTCAGCTGAGTGAACTGGAACAACATGAAATTAAGTGTCTTGCTCAAGGACACAACACATCGCCCGGTCCAGGGATCGAACCCACGACCTTCGAATCATGAGTCCAACGCCTTAACCACTAGGCCACGCGCTTCCACAAGGTCTCTTGGGAAGGACCTTAATTAAGACTCATTTCTAAATGCAGAGTGCTTGGCGAAAAAACAGTAACTAGTTTTTTCAAGTCCTGTCATACCCAGCCAGGGTTCAAACTCACAACCTTCCACATACAGAACAAGCACTCTACCAACTGAACTACGTAGTGTTCATATACATTCTGTGCAAATTTCCAACCAGAATCAATATGTATTATACAGGGCCAGTAGAATTACATAAGTTTTTATGTAGATTTTTTTTTTCACTTTAAACTAAGAAAGTAATAAGGTACTTGGTGACCTATTTCAGCATCTTGATTTACTGGTATATTTGGGTCATTATGATTTTTTTCCACAGCAGTATAAGTCAAGTTTAATACTGTCTACCCACTTAAAAGATAATGTGACAAGCTAGATAATACACACATTCTATGTATGATGTATTTGACTCAACCTACTGTGGTCTTATTACCAGTATATGAAAAATCAACCCTTATTCAGCTCAAGCCACTTTTAAATCAGATGAATTTATGGCATGGTGCGGCTTGTCTGTATTGTATGTGTGCATTCCACCACTGCGGTAGCTCAATTGGTAGCATGCTCACTCCGTAAGTGGGAGGTTATGTGTTCGAGTAATGACCAGTTCGGTCGAAGACTTGAAAGTGGGTATAGAGACTGTTCTTTCATGAAGCACTTGGCATTACGAAATGAAAGCCACAGTTCTTTCATATTGAAACTTAAAATAAACAAGGTCCAGTGTCATGGAAGGTGTAGCTCAATAAAGAGCCCTGTTGTTTAATGCCATCAGCCCAACACGCAGGTAAAATTTCCACACCTTCACTTAAAGCTAGTGACTTCTGGATATAAGTGAAATATTCTTGACTGGGATGTTAAACACCATTACTCAACTCAACTCTAAACTTTTTCTCAGAATAAATTGGACATATTTCAATGACTCTTGGTCAGATTGGTGCAATTCAAGTTTTTTTGCAGCATCTAAATAATATAGTGACCAAAAATAGGTCACTGGGTTACAGTTAGGGCTGTCACGGTTAGCAATTTTCATAACCGAGTACCCGACATGTGGTACCCGAACCGTGACCGGTTACCCGATATTCTATACAATTAATTAAGATTTCCATATTTAACAAAGTGTCACAATTATATATGTCAGTTAAGAAATAAACTTAACCTTAAAAATGAATTTATTTCTTTGCACGTCTAATATTTCAAACTGTATACCTCGTGACTTTCATCCTATGTGTATAGTCCAGCAGCGATATCGCGGCTGAATGTTTATAATTAGTTAATACCGTATATTCACGCCTTCATCTGTCAACTCCACCGTTATATATCCCTATCTTAGGCAATATATAACATAGGCTCTTCCATATTTATAAATACTGCCAAAATATCCAGGGATTTATCAGGATTCTTTTGGGAAAAGGCCCTAAACTAATAATTGGGAAAAATAACAGCTTTCTGCTCATTTTGGGAAAACTTCGACATCATGTCAGAAGTCAGTTTACTCACAACCTCGGAAGCCTTTAATGTAGAAGCAGTATTTTCATCTTGTTTTGCAGATGTTGTTTTAAAATAATCTAGACTCTTTTACTTGATTTTGCTGATTTGGGGGGATTCACAAAATTTACTTTCGTTTTTGTTTAAAAACAACACAATTTTCTAATTGGGAATTTTCTCAGCCGATTTTGGGAAAAAATTAAGGTTTTTCCCATTGGGAATGGGGCCGAATTTCGGCCCTAAATAGACCCTTGATGAATCCCTGATATCGTTGACGGACTATACACGTTTTTAGCTCACCTGAGCCGAAAGGCTCAGATGAGCTATTGCTATCTATCACCGTCCGTCGTGTGTCGTGCGTCGTGCGTAAACTTTACATTTTAATCTTCTCCTCCAAAACTACTGAGCCAAATTTGATGAAACTTGGTGATTATTATGCCTGGGTAACAGGCTTTCAAATTTGTGTTCGGGGTTTGACCACGCCCAACAACATGGCTGCCGTTACTATAAATAACCAAAAGACAAAAAAATCTTCTTCTCTGAAACCAAAAGGTGCAGGCAAATTTTGATTAGATTTTTGGATTCAGGATACCTAGATACATTTAAATTGTGTTTTTCATGAAAATTGGACGAAAAATAGGTAACGCGTTTTTTGCGTAAAATTATGTAATTTTTAAAATGAGACATTTATTGTTATAACTTCATAATGGCTGAAGATAATTGTATGAAGTTTTCACTGTTGATCTTGTCTTGCGATTTTCTTTCGATTGATGTCAAAGGTCAAGGTCATGTCCCAGTTTTTGACCTTTGATAAAAAATGCTATTTTTTAAACATTTCTGGTGATAATGATGTAGTATTTTTTGTTAATTGTAGGTATTGACATGACGATCATTTTGATATATTGATTAAGGTCATGGGCTCAAAGGTCAAGGTCACAGATGTACAAGTTTACCAAAATAGTTAATTATCTGCAAAACTATGAACTTTTTGTATAGGCATGTATATTAGAATATTGTAGGTAATGGCTTAATGGTCATTTTGATATATGAATAAAGGTCATGAGTTCAAAGGTCAAGGTCACAGATGTAAAAAAGTACTGAAATGATTATTTATCTCAAAAACTATAAACTTTTTGTATAGGCATGTATATAAGAATATTTTAGGTATTATCCTAACGATCAATTTGATATATGAATGAAGGTCATGGGTTCAAAGGTCAAGGTCACAGATGCAAATGAATACCTGAATGGTTAATTATCTTGAAAACTATTAACGTTTTGTATATGCATGTATATTAGAATATTGTAGGTATTAGCCTAACAACCATTTTGATATATGAATGAAGGTTATGGGTTCAAAGGTCAAAGTCACGGATGTGAACAAGTTCTGAAATGATCTTTTTTATCTCAAAAACTATAGACTTTTTATATAGGCATGTATATTAGAATATTTAGGTACCTAATGATCATTTTGATATATGAATGAAGGTCATGGGTTCAAAGGTCAAGGTCACAGATGCGAAAGAAACTTAATGGTTAATTATCTTAAAAACTATTAACTTTTTATATAGGCATGTATATTAGAATATTTAGTATTATCCTAATGATCATTTTGATATATGAATGAAGGTCATGGGTTCAAAGGTCAAGGTCACAGATGCGAAAGAATACCTAAATGATTAATTATCTTGAAAACTATTAACTTTTTGTATAGGCATGTATGTTAGAATATTGGCCTAATTTTCATTTTGATATTTGAATGAAGCTCATGGGATCAAAGGTCAAGGTCACAAGTGAGCGTTAAGGCCCATGGGCCTCTTGTTTATAATGACGGATGCGCTTCGTTAACCAGAAGCTGACTTGCCGTAATAAGTTACTAATAACTTCAAAAATAAGAAATCAAACTTGAAAAATTATTCAATGTATGCAAATAACATTAACGATAAACTCGTTAAAACACAGAATTTTAAACGTCATTCAAAATGTTTATCAGAATGATTACGATTTTAAAGCGCATTTGGAAACTCTCTAGTGCTATTATTAACTTTGGGTTTAGGAATATCGGAAACTCTCTAGTTATCATGGGCCGATACACAATGTTTACAGTATGTCAACTGACAAGGTCATAAAGAAAGTATACTTTGTATTTATTCATCAATTTTTCATTGAATAATGTGCATGTCACTGTTTTTATAAGGTTTAGATTTTCAAATTAAACATATCTTAATATTTCACAGACAAACATCAGATGTACATTTATGAACTTTGAACAGCGTAAGCCGTATTGTCGGTTACCCGGTTAATGATTCTGTAACCGGTTACAGCATGGAACTGACCCGTTTATCGGGTATCCGGGTAATCGTGACAGCCCTAGTTACAGTCATTCAAAAATCCCAAGAAAGTGATATATTGTAGGCATAGCCTGATGTAATATTTGTACTTTATATTTTTTATAGAAGGTTAAAGTTTATACATATTTAGCTTTTAACGTTTTCTAGAAATTGTTTTAGTATTTCGCAGAATAATTTCGCTATTTTGGAAAATTTTTATATGTAGACAAAAGATAGGTAGCTTTTTAGGTGGTATATTATATTCTGGTAAGCAACATAAGTCCATTAGGCCTCTTGTGTGCCGCAGGAAATCCCATAGTGCAAGAATGACCCACAACTGTGGTTTTAAGACATTTAAATAAAACTTGTTCCAATGATGCATTTATTTGACACAAGTGCCAGACGAATTTTGCATGTTTGTATTACCCGATACACAATGTACAACTTTGCTGTGCATGTCCAAGAGCAAGTCTAAGACAATTGAAAAAACTTGTTCCAATGATGAATTTATTTGACACAAGTGCCAGGTGTTTTCATCTGTTTGTTTTGATACCAATACATTCATACAAATTTGCTGTGTAACAGAGTTTGTGTCCAAGAACAAGTCCAAGGTCATTACACAAAACTTGTTCCAATGATGAATTTATTTGACACAAGTGCCAGGTGTATTTCTGCTGTTTGTTTTAATACCAATACATACATGTATACAAATTTGCTGTGTAACAGAGTTTGTTTCCAAGAACAAGTCCAAGGCCATTACAAATAACTTGTTCCAATGATGAATTTATTTGACACTATTTTGAGATGTATTTCTGCTATTTGTATTACCAATACATACATGTACAAATTTGCTGACTGATTTGGTGTCCAAGAACAAGTCCAAGACAATTAAAAAACTTGTTCCAATGATGCATTTATTTGAAACAAGTCATCCTACAAAGTGCCAGATGAATGTATCATTCTGATGTAGCAGTAGCAGAGTTGATGTCCAAGAAGTAGTCTCTGCTGTGACAATTACTACTAATAGTTGATGTTAAATCTAATGAAATGCATTAAATCATTTCAGTTGTAAAATCAAAACGAGAGTTGTGAATGTAACCTTGTATTGATAAAGAGTCGTTGACCTGGGATACGATTATTATACACTGCATGTATATTGTAAAAATTAATTGTAGTATTAGTACAACAGGGCAGAAGCAGATACCTTTGAAGTCTCCTTGTTGGGGATTGAAATTGGTCCTTTCAAAAGAAAAGGCACCATTTTATCACAAGGTTAAAGTATCCAGAGCATGTTTATCAGAACTTTTATCTTGCTCCACTAGACCAGAAAGTCTAGTGACTCTAAACACTATTACCAGTATGTACACCATTACTTACTGACACAGACATAAATATTTAATAAATAAGAAATATTTTTTGTGAAATAATAAATTGGAATTGGAAATAGTTTTAACTATGCCAACCTCAGCAGTATCGGAAATTTGCATTAACTATGCACATATGCTTGTCACCCTGTCCTGTAATGGGGGTAATAATACATTGAACAACATAACATAATAGTGTTTACTATATAAATACACAAATATTGACCTTGATCTATCTTCTAGTACATTGTATTTGTAGATATTTCATACTAGCTTTTGACTCCTTGGCCTTGGTTATTTTAAAAATACCATCTTGCGATTTAATTTTTCATTACACACAGTGCATTCACCTTTGGTAAATTTTGATTGGGGATGGTCTCAAAAATTTTGATTTAGCCTGATTCTAACTATAGTGGCCTATGAGATATTGTTACTATAAATAGAGAAAGGGGGTATATCAAAGTAGGAATTTTGTTTGTATTTGATTTTATCAATATTTCAGCTTTTCATGAAAAGATGCAATGAATTGATGATGGTTGACAATACAAAAAATCTGTCTCCATTCCTGGTAGCCAAAAGTTCTCATTGGCTATTAATTTCTTAAAAATTATTTCAAAAAGTAACCTATATTCACAAACTAGTGAAAAATACTTTAAAAAAGTTCAATATATTTTCATAAATTTTGGAAGTTTAGCTATTGATTTATGAAAACCTATAGTTAAATTATTAGTTAACACAGTAAAAATAATTGACTGTCAACAATTTAACTTTAGTGATATTTACTGGTATATCTGGCATATTTTATTGATAAAGAGCATTATTAAAGATAGTGTCACATTTCCTCAAAATCTTCATTTTTTCCCTAGTAATGGAAGCGACTTATCAGCTAGTTATAACAGCTAGTAATACATGTAATTGTTGTATTATTAACTAGAAATTATCTCCACAATGTTGAATGCTGAAGGCCAGTTGTTTCTCCTGGTACTCTGGTTTCCTCCACCATCCTAGATCTGACAGCCTTGATATATAAGCAAAATACTAAGCAGGCACAATTATGTTACAAGAAAATAAACAGATGTCTAAAAATGATATATGCCAATCACAAAAAGAAACTGTTCTGCATAACAGTCTCCAATCAGCAATTTTGTTTTGATTTTGAACAATATACCCTTTGCCTTTCAAATTGGCAGAATTTAAACTATATTTTCATAAATTAGCAAAATTAAAGATCTGAAATAAACAGCCAACTTCATTATGACATGCTTTTGAAATATAGCTTGCTCACTCATTATAAAGATGTTATATTGAGACAATATCTGATGAGGAGAGTACAATGTATGTACAGAATGATTGAATTGATCTAAATGTTTTACTTGTTTATTGCTGTTGTTTTGGTAATTCTTTTGGGCTAATTTGGAAATTTTAGGCATTTTCCCCAAGGGGAACTACAAATGTACCTTCATAAATTATTTGGTAGTAATTTTAAACAAACTAAATCACTGCCGACATATAATAAAGTTGCTAGAATGTACTGTTACATAAATTATAATTTAGTAGAATTGAAATCAATCGTGGATAATGATGAAACTCCAAGAAACTTATTATACATGTAGATGGAAGGAGATATATATACATACAGAAGCAACATTTTACCATACAACAGAGACTTCTCTGTCAATATAGAGTATATAACCAAAGAACTGTGTTTTAATATCTGTTAAACAAGATTATATCTGCTAAGTGAAGAGTTTAATTAAATGTTTTAGGCAATATCAGGAAATATTTTAGTTATTGTATCACAAAGCATTTTTATAGACATTTAGTTTTAGAATTTTTAGCTCAACTGATCTGTCCTAACAGATGTCATGCTTTGTCCATTAACATTTTACATTTTAATCATGTTCTCTAAAACTATCAGGCCAAATTTGATGAAACTTACTGACAATTATGCCTTGGTGAAGGGCTTTCAGATTTGCACAAATGAAAGAGTTATGTCCCCTTTGGGCCCCATGAGGGGGAAATAGTAAAAATCTTTAAAAATCTTTGCACATATCTATAGGCTTTAGGTTTTCACCAAACATTTTAATTGGCTTATTATTAACAGAACATGCAAATAAGGTGCTATATTTAGCAGATTTTTTTGAAAATCTTCTCTTCTGAAACTACTGGATCATCAACCTTTAAGATCTTTATGTGTGTAGATTAAGTTTAAACTTCCTGTGTCGTCCAAGATGGCTACTGTTACTATAAATAGCAAAAACGATTAATGACCAATATCCTGATAGTTTTATTTAGACTGATTTAGTCTGAAAAAAGTAAGGAAATTAAGTATGTATATCTAACAATAAATCATAATGACATATATAGCATTGGCTTTTTATAAGCAGAATATGCAGAAAGTTGCTATATTTGACTGATTCTTTGAAAATTTGCACTTGCATGGCCAAGTGGAGCCAATTTTTGCGTTCATAATGAGTTGCTGTAAATGAATACAGCCAGTTGAACATCAAAGGCTCTGTCTGGACTCTTGTTAATTTTCACCATTTGGATGACAAAGAAGAGCACAAAGTTATTTATTAATTTATTTTAAAACATGACTTTAAATTGTAATGGTGAATTCTTTCCATCAGGGAATTCATTCCAAAAGGAACAAATCTTCTAGTGTTTATTTTCTAGGTTAGAGCCAAATTGCACTATTAATTTTGTTTTAACAGAGTAAACAAACCATATTGAAAATTCTAAAGATGCCAACAGAAAAGCTGATTTGTTTGAAATTGTTTCTGTGTTTTTATTTACTAGCTTACATTTTCCACTGAAACATTTCATGACACATCAATTTGAGAAACTAATTACTATAAGTTTATAATGCCAATGGAATACATATTTGATAATTTGTCATTGCTGTATTCTTTGTAATCGCGAATTAATGACGCAATTTGCTGATTAGAGATAATATTGAATAGACATTAATGATGTGTTGTTGATGAATTTGTTTTGATTATCTAATGTATTATAAGTTTACCGTTTTACAGATAACTTCTATAAACTAATTTTTTGTGACAGAAGTGATAATATATAAAATTATGACCATTTATATATAGTTATTAGTAGTTGTTTACAGTAGAAACAATAGTGTGACACTGGAAAATCTGACATTCCAATTGGATTGGATAAAAATCATTTGATTTCTGGGATATCCGTGGCTGAGTGGTCTAAATAACATCTTACAGATCATAGTGTCTTTACCATCTACATATAGCTTTAAATACAACTCGGGACAAATCCAAGTGTGAGAAAAATTTGTCAGTTTGCTTGTTACCAATGGTGGCTCCGGTTTTCTCCAGACCCACTGTGGCCGAGTTGCCCTAAGCACATGCTTAGAGAATACATCCCCTCTCACTGCCCAGGTTGGAATCCCACTAGGGACAGATCAGGTAGTATGAAAAAGTTTGTCAGGGCCAAATCCAAAGTTCAAATGAGGTCAAAATCATGTCGTCATCTTGTTTATTATTCACTTTATTTCTTAAATTATGGATTAAGTAACATACTTAACATATACAAAGAAATGTGTAAAAAAAAAAAAAAAACTTGTTTACCACACTTGGACTTTAAATACTTTTAAATAAATGGATTAACGGTACACAACATCTTTTGTTTACAAAATATTACTACATCTGTTACTGACATCACCATGACATATCACCATAAACTGGTTCTATAGCTTTTGCATCTGATAACAGTGTGACTTGACAAGACACGGATGTAAGCATTGAGAATTTTTTTAAAGCTTTTGCATACATGTATATGGATGCACGCAATGGTTTAATACAGAAAAAAATTAACCACTAGCATTTTAAAGAAAAAGAAGGGTAATATTTAAAGGTATAGAACAATAAAACTACATATACACATACATGTAGTTGTGAATCATTCCTGGTAATCAAAATCACCAATATTCTTTATAAATTACCGGTAACATCCTATTTTAGCAAATTTGTGGGGAAAAAATCTGTATATCGTACTTTATAAAAAGGACTTTATTTCACAAATTATTGAAATATCACTACAACTGTAATAATTTTAAATTTAGGGAAACCTAGATATAGCCTGTACTGCCTTTAAATATTTAATATTTCACTTCTGTGAGATAGATCTGGATTTTAATTATAGACAACTACTTGACAAGTTACTTGTTGTTTTACGCTTTTCTTGTACTTATTGGCCTTCAGTTTTAACACTTTTGCCATATCATGGAGGATTTGGGAGTATATATTTTAAATAATTAACGATAAGTTTCCTGTACGATAAAATCTGGTTATATCATATTACATTTTATGATATTTCAGTTGATCATGAACTTTCATCATGTACAAAATACTTGGAATTTACGTCATCGAAAAAAAAAGTTCATTCAAAAAGAACGGGCATGGTTATAGTTAACTTACAAGTTGTTTTCTGTGCTAAATCACTCTGTTGTTGATAGTTAAGATTTATTTGGCCCACTATCTATTTGGATGTCATTTTTTACACAACAGTTATCAAGCTAGTTAAAAGAAGTATTTGGTGTAGATCTCCATATTTTGTTTCACATTTCAGGTCTTACAGATCCAGCGTTCACTTGCTGGAGTTTGTGGCTTTTCCCAGGCACTCTGGTTTTTCTCCACTATCCCAGAACTCATAACCTTGATATAAGTGAAAGAATCTTGACTGGGGTGTAAAACACCATTATTCCACTCCATTCTTTTTCAAGTATTTTGTAAATACCACCTGGAGGACAAAATTGTTAGTTTTGAATAGAAAAATTACCAGTCCCTTTTTGCAATTATGGTTAGGTTGTAAGAGTTATTTCCCTTGTTTTGTTATCCATGTCATAATTAGTCTGTAATATTTATTTCTGGTATAACCACTGTGGAAGCTCAGTTGGTAGAGTGCATGCTTTGTAAGTGGGAGGTCATTGGTTCGAACCACAACTGGGTTTGACTCAAGACTTGAAAATGGGTAGTGACTGTTCTTTTGCTAAGCACCTCAGCATCATGAAATGAAAGCCACAGTTCTCTTGGATGGGAACTTAAAATAAATGGGGTCTCGTGTCACTGTGGGCTTGGCACGATAAAGAATCCTGCTGTAAAAAGCCATCAGCCCAACACACAGGTTAAATTTCTACACCTTTGCCTATAGCTGATGACGTCTCATTATAAGTGAAATAATCTTGACTGGAATGTTAAACACCATTACGCAACTCAACTTATTTCTGGTATATTTATAACATTTTTTATGAAAAAAAATCCTTGAAAAGGGTGTTGAGTAAATTGTACTTGATTAAACAGTTACTCAGCTACATATAGTAGAGTCTAGAATACTGTCTCTACAGATATTAAGTTTAAGTATTTTCCATCCTCCCTTTGAAATTTTAGATAAAATCATAAGTACATGTAGTTTTTAACTTTTTCGTCCTGGCCCTAATTTCACATCATTTCTTAGCTAAAATTTTCCTTAACTTAAATTTAGCCAAATTTTGTAATCACTTTTGGAAATAGTGATGAATATTTTTGTAAAAACTAAATGCAAATGTTTTAATCTAGAAGTGACCTTAAAAATGACACCTTAACTTCCTCAATATCTTGAAAATTAACAAAACTATAAAGTTTTGAAATATTGTAAGATTTAGGTTAAGGAAAATCTTAACTAAGGAATGATTGTGAAACCAGGGCCTGATAATTTAAATTAAAAGTTAAACATGATATGAGTGTTTTATAGATAAAGATCATATCTATGCTAAATTTTATTTATATTTAATTTCTGTTGGGTTTTCCCAAACCTTTTAATTTTGAAATTTCTTGCAATTTATGTGTGTTTTTCCCAAACTTCTTTAAAAAATTTAAGTTCGCAGAAAAAGTAATAATTAAAATTATTTAGTACTCAGAAAAGTATAATTAAAATTATTTACTGTAGTAGCCAGAAAAGTCTACAGTCAAACCAGCCTTCAAGGCCACCTCTATAACAGGGCCACCTGCTTTTAAAGGCCAGTAGAATTGTATCCTAATTGTTCTTTATTCATATTATTTAAACCTGTATATAAAGGTCACTGCTCATAAAGACCACTTTTACTGGATGACCTTTATAGACAGGTTTGACTATAATTACAAACATGAGAATGATGTAATTTGTCACTTGTTTAATTTCAAATATTGCACTAATTATGGTTGATTATAACATACATGTAGATTAAGTAGCTGTTAAGCATTATAAATTCTTCTTTCCAAATCATTTAATTGTACATATATCCACAATGACAGCTGCCAGGGTTTCCAAGTTTGACGTTCTTGTTGTCAGTGACAGTTCATTCAAAACATTGAATAATCATTATTATAGTGTCCCTTAAACAAAGTGGGTGGACATATCCTGCTTTCTGCATTTCTTTTGCCAACATTTTGTCTGCCACTTTTCTCAAAAACTGTTGACAAGATATCTTCAACATGAACTTCACAGGAACAATCTTTCCGTGGAGTAGAAGTGCAAATTGCTATTGCTATATTTTGATCCTGCAAATGGTTTGGAAGACGGATTTCCCAGTTGGAATTCGTCCGGGGACACTTTTAAAATGGCATCCCATGTCAGTTATAACTTGTTTATATTTGCATTGCTAACAAAAATCAGAGAGTGGCAAAAGCCACTACACAGCTCACCATTATACAAATGCATCATTTTACAGAAGTTGCACCATAAACTAAACATTAGTTGCTGATGCAGATGCCTGTAGGGGTATGGCATATAAATCTATATTGCAAATAATGCAGGTGAGCTATCATTTCCAAGTTATTAAAAACTGACAAAATTTCAAAGTACCGATATTCAGTTTCATTTTTGATATCATGACGCATTACATAATAACAAAGCTCAAAGAACAAGTACCGGCAGCAGGATGACCATTCAAATTTATTTATCTGTCCAGATTGGTACATTTTAGTGTGCAAGGTTGCCATTTAGGTGCATTTTTATCGTTAGTGTGTGATTTTGGTAAAATTTCCAAACAAAAAGTCTGAATTTTTAGTACTTTAAATTAGAAAAAACATCAAAATGGGAAAAATCTGTGTAATTGGACCTTTTCATTTTATCCATCCTTTTATTTGTTTTTATGATACAAATCTGTCAAGGATAAATCCATCGATCAGTCATTTGTTTACTTATTCTTATTATCATCTGTAACACTATAATTAACAACAACTCATAATGTGTTACAGGATTGGGGTGATGGTGGTTCACACTTGTCAATCAAGATCATTTCACTGATTTAAAGATGTTTATTTCTAATAAATGTGTAGGAAACCAAAATGTCTGCTGAAAAACATAACCAACAGTTGATAAGTAAACCTGTACCACCATTTTGTAAGACAGTGCTTTCAGTAGTTTCTTAGTGTTGAGCTGTATTTTCTTCTACAATTGGAACACCTTTTTTGGCAGTGCACACTCTTTGCCGATAATTGAATCAGCCAAACTTAAATTGATGATCAGAATCATAATGGTTTTAACAACATTTTATTTTTCTCACTGATAATTGTTTCATCACTATTCCTTATAATTAGGTAATGGCAATTGTTATCCAATTGTTTCTGTGTCATTTAATTCCCTTCCTATTTACCTGTCCACATGTCAACATCCTATGATCTTTTCAAACAAAAAACCAGCAACACCTGTAGCAGATGTTGCAATAACACATCA
The DNA here is from genome assembly GCA_021292105.1 of Anadara kagoshimensis. NCBI lineage: Eukaryota > Metazoa > Mollusca > Bivalvia > Arcoida > Arcidae > Anadara > Anadara kagoshimensis. The sequence goes on from CM037858.1 coordinate 33,850,238, forward strand.
TATAATTCGGAGAGTCATGTCATTGATGAGGCTTGATCTAAGGAGAGCCATGTCATCAATGAGGCTTACCAGTATTAGACAATTATTATTTTCTTGTCTTGTCAATTCTAAAAATACATTTATAATAAATATTTTTAATTCAAATAATAATTTTACTTATCAATAATTATTTTATGAAGAGCTTTGAACAATTGGGCCTTAATGAAAATTACCAACTTGAATACATTTTATCTAAACATAATACAATGTACATGTTCTCAACTAATTCAGGTAGATATTTCAAATGAAAAACCTGCTTATGGCCTGTTTATTTATAAGGTAACCTGGTCACATGAAGGTTTTTCATTTGAACCCGGCCCTGTCCACATGCAGGTATTTATTAAGAAAAACTTTTAATCGATTTGCCTAATTAACTACAGTACAATGTACTAATTGAATTGGTCAAAATACTTGGTGAAAATAACGGGTAAACATAAACAAGGTCATCAGAATCTATTAGCAATAAATCATAAAATTTTTCATTAATTACCCATCTCAAATAGTTAAACATGTGTATAGACTGCCTCAGTGTAGTTAATAAGTCTGTTAAACTAAAACACTTTGTATATAATAAATTAATAAAACAAACTGTTAGATAAATAAATCTACTGTAATTTCAGTTAAACATTTATTTCATGTAATTACCTATTTGTAAATTGGCAAGTTAATGTTAAAAGTAATGTGTCTTTAGCTGAAACATTGAAAAACTTTGGGTGGTTGGATGGTCTGATAACTTTGGGTGGTTGGATGGTCTGATAACTTTGGGTGGTTGGATGGTCTGATACTTTTTTCACAGAGTTATTGACCTTTGCTCTGTCACCATGAATGTCTGCAGCATTTATTTGAAAGTGCAATTTAGTTTTCATAAAACCTAATGAAAATGAGCATCCTATTCCACTTCACAGTGAGCAGTGAATTTTGAGAGTTACTGGCCTTTGGAGTTAACCATATTTATTTGCATATATATTTTTTTTATTTTTTATTTTGTCTGGATGTCATTATGGTTTTTTTTTATGAATCCTTGATACATTAATTAATGAAGAATTGATTTTAACAAGTGAAACTGATTTTTAAAGGCATGGTCAATTAGCTACAGCTGCTCCTTCTATTTATAAATCAAAAGCAAGTCAATCTCAGATTCTCATCTTTGCAAAAAAGGGATTGTCAGAAAGTCTCATATATATAACATAAAAATATGGTATTGACATGGTGTCCTTTAACCAGTTAAACATATGTAACCTGTAGACCAAACTGCGAAAACTAATTACTATATAGCCATAAAAATAGCTAATCAGAACACATTCTGTAGATATTTTGTTTTATAGCAATTGAGCGCATTTGTTTTTCTTCTAACAACTCTGGATTTGAGAAACTGGAATTTTTAAAGTATATGAGGATATGAGAGATGAAAATGTAATTGGCGTTTATCGTAATTTTGGTATTTGTGACTTAATGATTGTACATGTTTTATTGATATGGTCAAAATGTGTATACACATGTATGTATTGTCATTGTAGTATTTGTTGAAGTACATACATATTGATCTTTGTTGTTTATAAATACTGTATATGCTATTTTTAGGTCAGTATTGCTGGTGTTTTGGTTATTTTTAGGTTTTCTTTTTCAATTTTCTAGACTGCTTCAAGTATTTTAAACTGATATTAGTGACATTAATTATTGGTTCAGAATTTATTTTTATTCAAGTAATATTTTTTCCAAAAGAAGGAATTTTTTGGCTTTGTTAAGATAAGATATTTTGTGGTTTTGGAATCACATAGTGTATATTGATTGAAAAGTGATTTGAAAATATAATTGGTAAAATAATAAAGAATAAAGTAATTATGATTTAAATAGTTAATTTTATGTCATGACAAAAATGGCACCATTTTGGGGATTTCGGCATTACATAATTATTATAAATAATTAAATATTCTACTGAATCGTTGCATATGAATTTTTGTAATTTTGAATTTCAAATTACCATACTTACCATTCAAAACATTGCAATTATCTTACAGTAGTCGTTTTTTCCAGTATTTTTTATCATATCCCTGATGCTAAAACACTAAATGTTTATCTAAATATTTCTATATATATTTTTATTACTTCAGGAATTCTGAAAAACGTAAAGAGAAGTCTAGAGATGCTGCAAGATGCAGGCGAGGAAAAGAATCAGAGGTCTTTACAGAATTGGCTCAACAACTACCAATTGCAGAATCCATGGCCTCCCAACTTGACAAGGCCTCGGTCATGAGGCTTGCTTTAAGCCATTTACAGATAAGCCAGATTATGATGAAAAGAAATAATGATGGTAAGTACATGGCATTTCATTGATCAAGATCATTTGCTTGGTTCTGTGCTTCTGATGGCACAATGTTATTTTGCTTGGCTGTATTGTGTCATTAAACTACACTGTCTCTTGAGAGTCAAATACCAACCACTCCCAACATTTAATGTTTTCCCGCAACCTTGACCTTTATAATATGACCTTCGTTCAAGGTTGTTTCATTAATAAGTGTTTGCTTAGACCACTTATCCACCAAGGTTCCTATTTAGCTATGAAATTATTGAGAAACTTGGGACAGATATTGTGAAGTTTATCATTGAAAAACAAACTAAGATGAATCTGTGTATTCAAACAAAATCTTCAGTTCTGTGTACATCCATTTTGTGGTCAATGGTAACTGGGACAATGTACATGTATTGTGGATTGGATATACGATGTGATGCCAACAATCTTATCATAAATAGGTATACTGTAGTCCCTCTTTTGGGCAACCCCTCATTTAAATGACCACTCCTTTGTCCCAATCACATTTCTCTTTGATTAACTAGTTTTTAAACATGTATTAAGTTTTTGGAAGTAATTCTAAAACTTCTAGTCAAGAATTGTTTTTGTTAGTGTAATGAAATTGATTTTGATAACATAGTAACTCAAAAACAATGTGTTCACATTGAAGTGATTTAAAGCATATTTATATTATTTTACAGATGAAGTTGAAGACTGCAAACTGGATTATTTGACATTTAAAGCATTAGATGGCTTTATATTGATGTTGTCCAAGGATGGAGACTTGATCTATGTATCAGAAAGTGTTGTGAAGTACCTTGGAATACAACAGGTAAATGTTCAAATTAAACTTTACTACCTTGTAAGATTGTCCCTTGATTTTACTATTCTGTAATTGGACTTATTTACATGTACAGCTTTTAGTCTCTTCTGTGATTGGCATACCTCGGTGTTGGAGTACAGCAGGTGAATGTATCAAATAGACCTCCATGAGGTGATATTACCCCGTAAAAATAGTAGATGCCCTTTGATTGTTATTCCATATTTAGACTTTCTTAAGTCTACATGTACAAGTAAAGCTTTTAGTCTCTTCTGTGAGTGGCATGCCTCGGTGTTGGAGTACAACAAGTGAATGTTTCAAATAGACCTTCATGAGCAATATTACCTAGTAAACATATTAGATGCCCTTTGATAACAATTCCGTAAATGGACTTTTTAGTCTACAAGTGAATGTTTTAATCTATGTTATTGCCAACATATTTCAGTGAAACAAGAGCCTTGCTTATTAGTTACAAATACCATTCATTTTTAGCTCACCCGTTGGAAGATAGTACAGACAAGCCCATGTCATATCCCAATCAGGGATTTATCAAGGGCCTATTTAGGGCCGAAATTCGGCCCCATTCCCAATGGAAAAAACATTGATTTTTTCCCAAAGTCGTCTGAGAAAATTCCCAATCAGAAAATTGTGTTGTTTTTAAACGAAAACGAAAGTAAATTTTGTAAAAGCCCTCCAATCACATTATAGCAAGAATTACACAAAGCGCCTTAAGACGGAGGATGCAAAATCAAGTAAAAAGATTTTAGATTATTTTAAAACAACATCTACAAAGCAAGATGAAAGTACTGCTTCTACATCAAAGGCTTCCGAGACCGTAAGTAAACCGACTTCTGATATAGAGATTGAAAGTAAACCGGCAAAATGTGATGATGTTGAAGTTTTCCCAAAATGAGCAAAAAGTTTATAGTTTTTCCCAATTTTTAGTTTAGGGCCTTTTCCCAATAGACCCTGATAAATCCCTGCCAATGTAGGCTTTAGCTTAGTGCATAGACTTCTAGTTCTATTTCTGTTGTTTGTGTTTTCAGATTGACATGATGGGACAGAGTATTTACGAGTTTGCACACCCATGTGATCATGATGAGATTAAAGATGTCCTGTTATCCAAATCTGGCCACAAGGATAATCAGATATTTTTTATTCGTATGAAGTGCACAATAACAAGTAAAGGAAGAAGTGTCAATCTGAAATCAGCTTCATACAAGGTATGTGTACACATGTCACTTAAAACTAAAATATCTTGTAAATTACAAAGGCTGTCAATCTGACTAATTTTGGGCAGAAATCTGGCTCGTTCCTAAGCCAAAAAGAAACCTTTTTTCCCCCAAAATGTTTTAAATCTTTTAAGTTTAAAACAGCAGCTCTGGTATATAACTATAACAGATTTTGTAAGTAATAATAAAATCTTTATATGAAAGAAACATGTCTCTGTAACCATTGATAATATTGTTGATTTGATACTTCAAATTTTCCTAAAATGACAAATAATAATGCAAATTTTCCCAATTCCATGGGACTGGGATCCAGTCCCAAAAAGGTGTGTGGCAGCCCTGTATACCTTATTCTATGAGTAATTTGTATTTTATATATGTATCAGTATTAACAACATGATTAAAGAACACAATTTTTTTAATTTCACATGAAAGCAACTGATCTTTGGCAAGTTAACTGCCAAATTTTCGATACTATTATCTACAAGAGTGGTATTTGAACCTAAATAGTAAGAGAGCTTAGTCACTGAAGATGTGTAAGAAAAATATTAGTCAACCAGCAAAGGACAGGCACCAGGTGATAATATTGTGAAATTCTCATAGTAAACAATGACCATAATTACGCCATTTCTTGAATAAATGATGTGATGTTTAATACGACAGGTGTGTGTTGGAATTAAATGAAGCTATGTTGCTATGCAACTCTTTCAAAGTGACAAAATTTACCAGAATAAGCATTGATTTTCCTATAGGTAGTTTAACTAGGTACATTTTTCTCAATGCTATCAAATTAACAGAACCAAGAATTTTTTTCCCTGAATTAATTCCTTGGATGAAGGGATCTACAACAAAAATTTCTAATTAAAACCATTTAAGCTCACATGTTAGAATTAGCAATGTCTGTATGATTTTGAAGATAATAGCAGACCAAAAAACTTTTTTTCCACAGTCAGTTTTACCATATACAGGTGAGGAAAAAGGCCCTTTCTGTACTATGACACAAAATTAACTTGAAATTTTATCAACATAAAATTTGTCCCACACCATCATTAAAGAAAACGCTAATCGAGAATTCTTTAAGTCTCTGCTTATGTTTGATTATAATAAGATATATATTTATGACACTTGTAGTCATGTTTTTAGATAGCACATCATTAATTATATCCAATGGTAACAGAAAAGAACACATGTTTTCTTTACCTCAAGGTTTAATATACATAATAATAAGAATTTTTTATATAAGATATCATAGAAGTCTATTTAGAGAAGCCCATAAGGCATTTTTTGCTGCAGTGATTTAATTAAGCAGGCTTTACTGTAGTGGTTTAAATTTCTTTCCAGTCAGATAAATCCTTATAGCTGCAGAAATTTATTATTAATGTCATTTAGTTTATCTAATAACCGATCACCATTTATAGTACAACAGACTTCTTAGTATATAAAGGATAAAAGTTCAAAATAAGTTCATGTATTCAGTTGCCCTTCTTGTACTTAAAAGCAGTATAGCAGCATTACAGTAATACTTAGTCTCTCTATCTATCTCATGTTCTCTCACTACGGTAACACTCATTCTCCCTATCTATCTCATGTTCTCTCACTACAGTAACACTCAGTCTTTCTATCTATCTCATGTTCTCACTACAGTAACACTCATTCTCTCTATCTATCTCTCACCTTCTCTCACTACAGTAATACTTAGTCTCTCTATCTATCTCATGTTCTCACTACAGTAACACTCATTCTCTCTATCTATCTCTCACCTTCTCTCACTACAGTAATACTTAGTCTCTCTATCTATCTCTCACGTTCTCTCACTACAGTAACACTCATTCTCCCTATCTATCTCATGTTCTCTCACTACAGTAACACTCAGTCTTTCTATCTATCTCATGTTCTCACTACAGTAACACTCATTCTCTCTATCTATCTCTCACATTCTCTCACTATAGTAACACTCATTTTCTCTATCTATCTCTCACTTTCTCTCTTTCTCTTTGGGTTTTTGGCTCATTTTCTTTAAAAAGTGTATATGTGTTTTAAGTCAACATCCCTAAACTTAAAAATTAAAACGCAGTATTCTTGACTCTATTAAATGGATTTAACAGGAAATGCATACACTTAAATCTAAATGAATGCAAACATTTTACAGTAACCAATCATGTATGTACATCTTTGTGATCATTAGGTGTGTGCAGTGCACACAGGTCAGTTGGAACAATTTTAAAATAAATCGGAACTTTGACAAAAATTGGTCACATATCTCCATCTGTGGCAGTTTGAGAAATTTTCACAAAATGCAAAATTGATAAAAAAAAAAAAAAATTTAGTTAAACACTATTATGATATCTTTTTTTTTGGCTATATATCCAGAATTTATTTCCTTATTTTGGCTATATATCCAAAATTTATTTCCACATAAATTCATGTTCTAAAACCAAACAAGATATGGTAGATCTCAAACCTAAAAACAAAATTTAAAATGAAAATAATTATTTTCAAAATTGATTTGATAAAAGTCTATTGAGATCAAAGTTTTTAAGAACACAAGCCTATTTGTAATATTTATGACTCTGACTTGATTAACAGGTACCCTTGGTGGTTTGTCACACTAAGACAGATCCTGTGGTTATAAATACTGATCCATTGACTTATTGATTTTAGAACATCCAACTATGATTTTAAATTGCTCATCAATTTGTTGTGAAGCATCAGGATAAGCTGGTTACACAGTACTCAAGAAGTGCATCTAAAATCATTAACCTTTTATGATTTTCCCCTTAAATTGAGGTTTTAATGGTCTGTTAAGAGAATTAATGAATTTATTTGAATTTTCAAGATGGAGATTCGTGAAAGTTGTGATAACATGATCTTGCTCTTCTCAATAAATCTGTTTATTAATTGAAATCTTCTGTATCATTGTTCATATTCAGTTACACAAGTCTGTTACAAGGAAACGAACACACTAATAAATCATGCTTATTTATCGGTTTCCATGACAACAAAACAGCTTTCTAGATTTAGGTGATCATGACGACAATTCTCTATATATAATATAACAGAGTTGGTTTAATTTAGGCTCACCTGGTTCAAGGTAGTTTTAAAAAAGAAGGCCAATTTTACATTGTGAACACACTAATAAATCATGATTATTTAATTGGTTACTATGACAACAAAACAGCTTTCTAGTTTTAGGTGATTATGATGACAATTCTCTATATATAATATAACAGACTTAATTAAATTTTAGCTCACCTGTTTTAAGGTAGTTTTAAGAAAGAAGGCCAATTTTACATTGTGGACACACTAATAAATCATGCTTATTTAATTGGTTACTATGACAACAAAACAGCTTTCTAGTTTTAGGTGATTATGATAACAATTCTCTATATATAATATAACAGAGTTGGTTAAATTTAAGCTCACCTGGTTCAAGGTAGTTTTAAGAAAGAAGGCCAATTTTACATTATTCTTAAACATAATCATATTGACATGATTGGTATTTTGATTGCTTTTGATTCTATTAAATGTTAAGTGTAATACTGTAGACTATGCTTTTGATTCTATTAAATGTTAAGTGTAATACTGTAGACTAGGGTAATATTTTTTACCGATGTTCATGATCAAATGTTAAATTCAATATGACCATAGTGCACAAGGTGATCCACACAATTTATGCTACCGTAGTTCAAGTCAACATGGATTTACCCAGATAATGATATACCGTGTATGCTAAAATAAGTACACACTAAAATAGATTTATTTACAGTATAAGCTTATCGTAATTGGGTATCAATGTGGGATTGGCTTTGATTTTTTGAGATGTCAAGATATCAAAATTGAAATTGTATAAGGAAAAATGGTTGAGGTCAAATTATGACTGAATGATCTGTTGCTTTCAAGAATACAGGGTTCTTGTTATTTAAGTTCTGCTGTTGTTATTTTATGCTGTGGAACATGTCAAAATTGAACCCGGAGTAAAACAAAACCTTGTCTTAATGGACTATTTTATAAGGATATGTCATGAATGTTTTGCCTGTATAAACCAAATACACTATACCTGTATAATACAATCTTTTGTCCTGAAGGATTTGTATTTAAGGAGGTTTTGCTTTTTATAAAAATTTATAATAAATTTTAATTTCATAGACTTTTAAAGCATTTTTGTAAATATTTTGACTGTTTTGTACTTTCAGGTTATTAAGTGTAGTGGACGCATGCTTGACCCATATGACATAAACGGCCAAGACGTAAAAAACAGCAAAGATTCTCGTCCATTTTTAGCTGCGGTCGGCGAACCCATTCCCCATCCATCAAACATTGAAGTACCACTTGACAGTAAGACATTCCTTAGTCGACACAACATGGATATGAAGTTTACATTTTGTGATGAAAGGTAAAGCTTTTTATTTCATTCAGGAAGTAGTAATATTAGAACTATTATGCAATTGTTGTTCTAATACCCCAATATTAGGTTTATGTCTTGGTTTATCATCACAGTTGTCATAAACTATCAGATTACAATTTGCTGTGTGTAAATTTTAGCTCACTTGGTAAGGGTGACCTTATGGCATGGTAAAGCATGTGTACTGCATACATGCACCTGTATATATACATGTGCCCATAATTATAGTATTCTGTCTCTAAAATCACTTTGCCAATTTAAATGAAATATGGCACCATTAATATACATGTATAACTATAAAAATATTAATAATTGAATAAATCTGATTATATTTTAAGCTTCTATTTGAATTAAAAATAAAACAGGAAAAACCCCAAAACACCAAAAAACTAGCCATAAATAACCATATAACATACAGATTGTTCCAGGTGAGTGATACAGGCCCTATAAGACATCTTGTTTCTGTTTGATATGTTGAATATATCTGTAATTAGAGATAAGGTGATTACATTTGTAAATAATACACTTGATTAAGTCTGATATTTATTCCAAAGCTATCATGAAATTGAATATACATAAAAGATATTATTAACATCAAAGCTGAAAAATTTCTTGTGTGTTAAATTGATTTGGCCACAATAATTTAAGTTTGCTGTGATGAAATTTAATTAAACTTAATACATTGACAGACCATTATATTTTGAAAAAAAAACTGTTGATTCTAGAGGTCATAGGTCAAGGTCACTTACTGTAAATAGATTAAAAATTTCCTTGCAGGGGGATTTCCTTAATTTAATAAACTAATTAATACTGTTGGCAGGAAATATCCTATTGATTTTGAAGACTATAGATCAAAGGTCAAGTCACTGTTACTATAAATAGATTTAGAGGTTTTGGTGCAATAACTTTTTGCTTTGAATCTCATCAAATTTACTATACATATTCTGCAAAGGAAGACACTTTTTCCATTTTGAAGGTCAAAGGTCAAGGTGACTATTACTAGTAATAGACTTATGTGTTTAGGTGCAACCACTTAAGTTTCCCACGATAGAATTTCATCAAACTTATATACTGATAGATAATCTTGATATATAGAAGTCTATTTATATGGGAGTCATAGGTCAAATATCAAGGTCACTGTCACTATAAATAAATCAAACGCTCTCAGTTTATGAATATGATATACCAGTTGGCATATTCACAAACATTTTACAAACATTTCTCCAGTTATGTTTCTTTTGTATAGTAAAACCTTGTTATAATGCCCATTGATAACTTTGCCACGTTATGTGGTGATTCTTGTAAGGTCAAAAATCCATTTCTTCTATGTTTTGCTTTATAAACCTCCCTCAGTTTACTACCAAACACCTTTAAACGACCAAAATGTGACATAACGAATTGTGGCAACAAATCAAAAGTTTTCTGTAATTGTTTACATTGCTTTGTTTTCAGAATGAAGGAGTTGATTGGATACAACAGTGAGGAACTCCTTGGTAAATCGTTGTACAACTATCACCATGTGCTGGACAGTGAAATTGTCGACAAAGCCTACAAGGACCGTAAGTCCAGTTTTGTCAAATTTAAGAGTTATGAGTTCATATGCATATTTTGTTTTTCTAGAGGACACCAGGAAATTTTATTGATAATATGCAGAGTTGTCAAGAATTATTTATGTTTCCATGCATTCCTGGTGACCAAAATTGCCATTGACTACAAATTTTTGAGAAATTCTCTCAAAAAGTAACAGCTATTTCAGCAAATTTGAAATAAAAAGTAATTTGAAAAGGACTTACATTACTTTCACAGATTTTGAAAATTTGTCTACCTACAATTTTAATTTGTGGAAAACTAGTAATATGTCATGGAAAACATAGATTAAATAAAAGACAAAAAATCTTCAATAATTGCATATTGTTTAAAATCTAGTTTACTTTAGACTGAATCACAAAACAAGATTCAAGTATTTTAAATACATTAAGATACATCATATGAAATGAACAATCCCGTAATTGTTGATTGACAAAATATTACACTGTCTGTTAAAGGAAAAAAATGATAAAGCCTTTTGTTCTAATCTGGTAAAAAAGAAAGATGTTTTAAATGATAAGCAATTCTATAAATATACAAAATTTACATTTTTTACGGTCATAATACATGTATTAGAAAAATTAAATAAAATCATTTAATTGATAAACAATTTCTAAATGTACAAAAAAAATTAAAGTGATATAATTAAAAAAAGTATTCATGTTGTATTTATAACAAACTCATAAATATACAGACAAAATATCCAGCTTTACCAGAATAAATTAACATACTGTAAACAAACTCTTATTCGTGTGTGATTAACTTTCATCACATGTTTTCGAGGACAAAATAATCGCGAAAATTAATCATTGCAAACTTGATAATGAAAATGATTTTATTTATACCAAATATTCAGCCAAAGTCTATATCGCGAAAATTAATAGTTGCGAAATGGTTTTGGTAAGAGAATCGTGAATTATTGCAAATTTGATTCCGAAAATGGTTTTATTTATACCAAACATTCAGCTAAATTCCATATGATGAAAATTAATAGTTGCCAAATGGTTCTGGTAAGAGAACCGCGAAAGTTTATATATCCATGAATATAAAAGTTGGTTTACAGAGGGCTTATGATAATAATAATAATAATAAATTAAAATGTAATAATAATATACAAATGCACCCGAACCTTATAATAATATAATAATGCAAAAAAAAACAACAACAACAACAAAAATGAAATAAAATGGCAGACAGACAGACAAAATATTCAGATGTAACAGATATTAACAGCCACAGGCTAATGATGCATTATAAATGTGAGAAGTAATATGTACAAAAGTACAAATGCACCAGAGTCTATTAAATTAAAATAGGTTAATGATAACATAATGATACAAAAACAAATGAAAAAATAAAATATAATGGCAGACAGACAGACAGAAAATATTCAGATGTAACAGATTTTAATAACCACAGGCTAAATGATCCAATATAACTTTGTGGGAAATAACAGTTGTAATTTGAAATATCAAAGTGTATTTGATAATATACTTGTATATTACATAAGTTTTACATATATGCAATTATGAGGTCATATAGGGTTTGTTTTTGTCAGAGTTAAAGTTGTATGTGGTTCACGGAGTGCAGCACAAACAAGAAATACCGGAAGCTTGTTAATGTTTCCTCTCATTATTGTAATCCCGTACAGTACCTAAGTTGTCTTCAACATTTTGATACAACATGTACGAAAGTGAAAATTATATCGTTGCAGTGTTCAATCCAGGATTTTTCAGAGGGGGCCATTTTCAAAAACCTTTACCAAAAATACATAAACATCAATATTTTTGCATTCAAATAATATTAAATACTAATATGCCCCACTAAGGCCTTAACAATGGGGTCATTTGGCAAAATAAGGCATCAATGGCCCCACAACACCTTCTAGAATGAACACTTTTGTTGGCTGTTTCAAAAATATAAAGGAAGTGAAATGCATGAATCCTAATAGATCCTACCTATTAATTTTTTGCATTGTTTATTAATGACTGACTAAATGATCATTTCTAATCAAATGGAACATGGGTTAATTTTTTCTGAATTCTTAATTATGTGTATAATTTTGTTCCATCAGATTTTCTTGAGAGCTTATGCTTTATGTTCTCTAGACTACTCCAATGAGAAGATTTTAATTACCTTCTAGATGGCTTGTACCAGTTGACCTGGCATCTTCTCTTTAGTTGTAGTTAATGGTTTTTAAATTCCAGACTGCACAATGTAGAAGAAGTGACATTAAAATGTTAAAAGTTTCTCAATACATTAAAAAATGTCAATATTAATGCGACCAAGTCTGTCTGCTACATCATCAGTGAGTAGATATGAGCACAGCTACAAAGCCAATATTAGTAACACTGGTTTGCCTTGAGTGCACTACAAGCTAAAAATTCTTCCACTTCATCTGTAGCTTGTGACGTCTCGATACAAGTAAAATATTCTTAACTGGGATGTAAAACCCTCTTTATCAACAAATCAATTAGCAACAGTGGCTCAAAATTCTACCATGACTTGTTATGTATTTGGCTTTGTGTTTTGACACATTGCCCTATATCTTATCTGTAGATTCTCTGTGTAATTCTTTTATGTTTGAACTGTCAGCGACTTATGTGGTTAAGAAAGCTGTTTTCGTTTGTGCAAATGTATCATGTAAATATTCTTTATAAAATTTTTCCAGTTTCTGCATTTACACTCTGTTTTATGTAAGGATTAAATGGTCATGGCTAACCCAGCATCTATTACTTACTGTATATCATAAAGTACATAAACTAATGGCACTTGATTGAATATTAATGACAGGAGCAATTGAAACCTAGTTGAATATTAAAATATAGAATATCAAGTAATGAATAATTCGTGACATTTCTTTTCACACTTTGGGTATAATAGTACAATTCACAGTGTTACAAATATCATGATTTTCTAAGCACCAGGGATATAAATTCTGATCTACAGATTTACATTACAAATATTGATCTACCGATGATAATAAATAAACTAAAATAAGATTTAATATTGACAGGAGTATAGTCTTACGAAGTCTCAAAACCAGAGTAAGGTTAATGATGTCTATCAATAATCCATTTCTCCTTTGTTAAAAGCATTTTGATTGGTTGGATAGTTTCTGTTATTTTTGCATGAAGGTATTGACTTCCAGTGACGTGTTATTATGGATGAACTGCACACATGGACATTTGATTTCCTACATCAGAGCGATGCAATTTTTTTTACTTGTTGTGAGTGTATTGTTGCTTAAAGTTAAATTTTTTATATGAATTGAGTCATAAGAAATGAAAATAATTTATAAGAAATAAAAATAATTTATAAGAAATAATTTCATTTCTATAGACTAAAAATGGCACCTATAGGAATTGAAATTCAATATTCCTGGTGTTTCCTGATCTTGTATATTAGCTGAGTTGTATATTAGGTGTTTATATCATTAAGGGATTAAATCTGTTTATGCGTTTCAAATTTATCAGTTTCAAGATACATCTTTGGCAAAAAAAAAACAAAAAATGGCAAGTTTTATTCCTTGTAAGATACATCATATCAAAAGTTTAGTATGCAAGAATTTAGATGATTACCGGTATATGTTTTTACAGTACAGACCTGTCAAAAGTTTAACACTCATCTAAGAAATTAGTACAAACAGATTATCTCGTCCCCTCAATAGTCTATATCTTTACAACTTTTAGAAATCTGCTATCTGTCTCTTGACATTGGGCAACTGCTTATCTCAGTCACTTGGCAGTCAAGTTTTGACTCATTTCCGCTAGCTCAGTGTTAAACTTTTGACAGGTCTGTACTGTATCATAAATATAGTTCATTATTTCAGAACACGAATATCTGTCTAGTCTGAGACCACTTTCACCTATATTATGATGTTCTGTTTAAGTATATTGAGGCTTTATAAACAATCATTTAAAACATCAAATTTACTGACTTATTGATGGGGGGGGGTCAACCACTGATCATGTTGGTTAAAAGATGAAATTTAAAAGTTAAGTCATCCAAATATTTTAAATCTCACCCATCTTATCCTAAAATCCTACGAGAACACCCCCCCCCCCCCCACACACACACACACACACACACCCCTCCCGCTACACACACACACATGGGCACACACATTGCTAATACTCTTAGTAAATGTCATATCGTCATATACAGCAGAACTTGTTTAAACTGAACCCTTATTAAACTGAAAACTTTTCTATATGTAAGGGATATAATGGCTCGTAAACAATGCGATATCAAACTTGTCGCATGTCTAGGAAATTACAATAGTTTATCGGATTACGTTGATTGTGTCCTCGGGTACTGTCTGGAACCGATTCAAAATCACTACCGACTTACTAAGTAGTGAATACTTCTCAGATTCTGCTTTTGTTGTTGTTTTAGTGTTAATATTTTCAGTGAAAAAATAGTATTTATTTTTTTCCAAAAATCTTTCAACTCTTTGCTAAATATGTTTACTTTGAATTTTTTGCATTGTTTTGCGATTTTTATAAAAGTTTTTAAAAACATGCTACTAAAAACAACATTAAGGATATATTTATTTGGAAACTTATTTCCTCATCGAGAGCTCGGTAGTGTAGTGGTAACACTGTAGTCTACCTAGTAAGAGCATTTGGGTTCAAATCCCATCGCCAACGTTTCTTTATTTTTCTTTAATAATTGAAGGGGAAAATATGTATTTGATAAATTATCACAAGTGACACACATTTAGAGTGACACACATTTAGAATTAGGTGAACTTCCGAAAGTGATTACAAAACAAAAGAAAATTGCCATGCAACATCAGAAATATCACAGCGTCTAAAAGACGTGTTAATCTGGGGATCGTGCAACAATATACTATGTTTTATAGCTTTATATTGAAATATTGGTTGGTAAACTGATGTGTTTAGACCTTGAATAAGACATTCTTCAGACAGAAAGATGTTCAGTTTTAATAGTCATGTATGTAGCTACTAGTATCCATATTATAGTAATGTGGCTACATTTTGACCCTTAGAAAGGACACATACTAGTAGTCAAGGTTATAAGATCAGTATAGTCAAACAACATTGACCTGTCCACTTGACCTTTTATTAGGAAAATTCATATAGGAGAATACACCCATTAGATGGGTAGTACATGTATTAGGATTCACAGTGAACAGTGTTCGTGTTTAATGTTACTCATTATGTAGACAAAATAAATATGTGTGATCCCTATTCATAAATAAACTCATTCATGATAAATATTTAAATTAAAGGTCAAACAGACAGGTCAATGTTGTTTGCCTATACTTATGTACTTCTTAAGGGGGAAATACCCTTTGAGAGGTTAAATAGTTGATCAATTCAGATTATTGATGAAGTAGTTTTGCTGAAAGGAAATTGCTACTTTACAAAATTCTTATAAACATAAACAATCATAATGATAATATTGTTTATTATCGGTTCATTGGCCTAAGGTTAGGGATGCAGTATGAAACTTGTCCAAACCACCAATCACAATCACCAAGTCCACTCAAGCTCCAGTTTAAAGATGTTATCTAAGTTTACTCAAGCTCCAGTTTGGACAGGTTTTCTAAGTCCACTCAGGGTGTAATTTAGACAGGTTTTCAGTCCACTCAGGGTGTAGTTTAGACAGGTTTTCAGTCCACTATGAGTGTAATTTAGACAGGTTTTCAGTTCCCTCAGTGTTTAGTTTAGACAGATTTTCAGTTCCCTCAGGGTTCAGTTTAGACTAGTTTTCAGTTCCCTCAGTGTTTAGTTTAGACAAGTTTTCAGTTCCCTCAGTGTTTAGTTAAGACAGGTTTTCAGTTCCGTCAGGGTTCAGTTTAGACAGGTTTTGGGTTTACTCAGTGTTTAGTTTAGACAGATTTTCAGTTCCGTCAGGGTTTAGTTTAGACAGGTTTTCAGCCTACTCAGGGTTCAGTTTAGACAGGTTTTCAGTTCCCTCAGTGTTTAGTTTAGACAAGTTTTCAGCCTACTCAGGGTTCAGTTTAGACAGGTTTTCAGTTCCGTCAGGGTTTAGTTTAGACAGGTTTTCAGCCTACTCAGGGTTCAGTTTAGACACGTTTTCAGTTCCCTCAGTGTTTAGTTTAGACAAGTTTTCAGTTCCCTCAGTGTTTAGTTTAGACACGTTTTCAGTTCCCTCAGTGTTTAGTTTAGACACATTTTCAGTTCCCTCAGGGTTCAGTTTAGACAGGTTTTCAGTTCCCTCAGGGTTTAGTTTAGACAGGTTTTCAGTTCCCTCAGGGTTCAGTTTAGACAAGTTTTCAGTTCCCTCAGTGTTTAGTTTACTCAGTGTTTAGTTTAGACAGGTTTTCAGTTCTCTCAGTGTTAAGTTTAGTTTAGACAAGTTTTCAGTTCCCTCAGTGTTTAGTTTACTCAGTGTTTAGTTTAGACAGGTTTTCAGTTTACTCAGTGTTTAGTTTAGACAGGTTTTCAGTTCTCTCAGTGTTAAGTTTAGTTTAGACAGGTTTTCAGTTTACTCAGTGTTTAGTTTACTCAGTGTTTAGTTTAGACAGGTTTTCAGTTTACTCAGTGTTTAGTTTAGACAGGTTTTCAGTTTACTCAGTGTTTAGTTTAGACAGGTTTTCAGTTCTCTCAGTGTTAAGTTTAGTTTAGACAGGTTTTCAGTTTACTCAGTGTTTAGTTTACTCAGTGTTTAGTTTAGACAGGTTTTCAGTTCTCTCAGTGTTAAGTTTAGTTTAGACAGGTTTTCAGTTTACTCAGTGTTTAGTTTACTCAGTGTTTAGTTTAGACAGGTTTTCAGTTTACTCAGTGTTTAGTTTAGACAAGTTTTCAGTTTACTCAGTGTTTAGTTTAGACAGGTTTTCAGTTTACTCAGTGTTTAGTTTAGACAGGTTTTCAGTTCTCTCAGTGTTAAGTTTAGTTTAGACAGGTTTTCAGTTCCCTCAGTGTTTAGTTTACTCAGTGTTTAGTTTAGACAAGTTTTTAGTTCCCTCAGTGTTTAGTTTAGACAGGTTTTCAGTTCTCTCAGTGTTAAGTTTAGTTTAGACAAGTTTTCAGTTCCCTCAGTGTTTAGTTTACTCAGTGTTTAGTTTAGACAGGTTTTCAGTTTACTCAGTGTTTACTTTAGACAGGTTTTCAGTTCTCTCAGTGTTAAGTTTAGTTTAGACAGGTTTTCAGTTTACTCAGTGTTTAGTTTACTCAGTGTTTAGTTTAGACAGGTTTTCAGTTTACTCAGTGTTTAGTTCCCTCAGTGTTTAGTTTAGACAGGTTTTCAGTTCTCTCAGTGTTAAGTTTAGTTTAGACAGGTTTTCAGTTTACTCAGTGTTTAGTTTACTCAGTGTTTAGTTTAGACAGGTTTTCAGTTTACTCAGTGTTTAGTTTAGACAGGTTTTCAGTTTACTCAGTGTTTAGTTTAGACAGGTTTTCAGTTCATTTAGGGTTCAGTTTAGGTAGGTCCACTGAAGCTCCTGTTTAAAACTCTGTCATTTTTCACAGGTTGCACTGTATTGTAACATAATAACTTTATTTGAGACAAAAGACCACATACTTTTCACAAAGCACACTTGAGACATCACAGATGCTTAATAATTAGACCACAGGTGCCCCTCACAAACTAGGTTTGAATCGTGCTTAGTGTGAGAAAGTTTGTCTGTTTTCTTGCTTTTTTGATTTAATTGTTTTCTCTTGGTACTCCAGTTTCCCACACCAGTGCAAAATTTACTATTTCGATATTAGTGAAGGAATCTTGACCCTGGGACTGAAAACACTACAAACAAATCAAAATGTGAGTTACAACAACAAACATTTTAGATATATATAGATGGTATAAAGATCATATTAAACCTATATATAATTTACTTTGCACAGACAACTCATCTAAAACATTTACAATATACCCTTATTTTAATTACCTAATGTGATTGGCATCTTGAAATTAACATGCATGTATATCTGCGTAAAGCGAGAAACAGCTGGTATACCCAACCTTTTTAAATAAAAACGTAACTGTATTTACTCTTTAATTTTTTACTTTTGACTCATCTTTTAAATCTCAAATGTAAACATTGCTGCAATATTTCATAACAACACAGAATTTTATGGTTAAATGCCTAAATACTGCATCATTTGTAGCAGTTAAAACAACCAAGATTAAATTCATCTATGTCTCCGGTGTTGGTAAATATTAAAAAAAATATTTAAATGACTTTTCATTTCACCCAATTAAATTTCAGAAAATGTTCTTCCTTAATAAGAATAAAGGATGAAATGTTTAGTTTGCTTTTTCCAAGTACATATGTACTAATAAGCTGATGTCATAATCCAGGTTGTACATGAAAAAGTGCAATCTCTGTCTTTCAAAATCAGATCCTGGCAAAACTGAAAACCTGGCTAAATTGATTAATTTTATGATTACCAGTATAAACTCAATCCCTGTATACAGTGAAATAAAATTAATGGTCTTTATACAGGTACAGTAAAACCTCAATTCCTTGCCACCATTTGTTCAGTCAAATTTTGACATTGTGAAAAGGTTTGGCAATAAATTGATGGAGACTTGATAACCAAATAGAAGAAATTAATATTGGTACTACAAAATAGTATGGCAATAAGCAAAGTTACAGCATTATCAAGGGGCATTATAACAAGGTTTTACTGTATATACATTCTGCAGTGTAATCTTTGAAAAAGAATTCTGATCAAGCTAAAAACTATGCAAGATGGCAGATCAGAGTTATCAAGGGGCATTATAACAAGGTTTTACTGTATATTCATTCTGCAGTGTAATCTTTGAAAAAGAACTCTGATCAAGCTAAAAACTATGCAAGATGGCAGATCAGAGTTATCAAGGGGCATTATAACAAGGTTTTACTGTAATTGTTTTATGCAGGTTTCTCAGTACAATGAAATAACATTTAACTTGAAGACTAGAGTTAATACAAATCAATACTGGAACATAAAAAAATTACATGAAAATGCAATACAATACAAGCAAGTAACAAATAAAAGCTTGGCAAATATAAAACATAAGACAAATA
Organism: Anadara kagoshimensis; assembly: GCA_021292105.1. Taxonomy (NCBI): domain Eukaryota; kingdom Metazoa; phylum Mollusca; class Bivalvia; order Arcoida; family Arcidae; genus Anadara; species Anadara kagoshimensis. Next base: position 33,869,609 of record CM037858.1, read on the forward strand.
AGTAAAAAAGACATACAAAAATTCACAGACAAATAAGTAAAAAAGACATACAAAAATTTACAGACAAATAAGTAAAAAAGACATACAAAAATTCACAGACAAATAAGTAAAAAAGACATACAAAAATTTACAGACAAATAAGTAAAAAAGACGAGCACCTAAAGCAATTACTGGGTATATATATAAACTTGAAATATCTAGTGTTGTATTTCATGATTAATATAATTACACTAAAGAAACATCTAAATCTCATATATTTGATTATAATGTGTCATGAAACTAATTTAAAATGTTGCTAGGCAACTGATTTTTGTAATACAGAGGAGTGTATGACACCATTCTCACCTGTACATCCCTAGCTCGCTCACGTTTACTGGCATTGTGTTTCTATCCAGGTCTTAAGTGTTAATTAATATTATTATTAACATAGACCGAGCATAGTATATTATCTGTAATTAATAAACAAAAATAAATAAAATGTTATGTAAAGAACATATATTGTTAAGAAAAGTATTGTGCCAGAATTTATAGAATGAATGATATTTTCTAAGTGGGGGGAGACATGTAATGGGATTGAATCTTTTCTTACTAGGTATATGTTTCTTAACTTAATTATTTCATGTTATTACAATTTTATAGTCTTAAAAAATGAGAATGATGGAATACTTGGTTAAAAAAAACTTAATTAAAATACTTATCAAATTACAACTACATAGATATGAGGTTGTTGGCAAGTTTTAATTCCAATGCCAGTACACACAGAGTGTATGGTTTTCGGATCACAGTGCCTCTCACCGCCTAGGTTTGAATCCTACTCAGGACAGATCCTAGTGTGTGAAAATTTGTCAGTTCACTTGCTGAAGGTCAGTGGTTTTCTCTGGTCACTCTGGTTTCCTCCACCATCACAGAACTGACCCCTAGTGAAAGAATCTTGACTGGGGCATTGAACACCATTATTCCACTCAACACCACTCCACTCCACTCCACAGTGTATGTTAGCTTATATAAATTTTGTAAATGAGAAAATATATATGATAATTTTGTATTTTTATTTCAGTATTTTCTAAAGGACAAACAATGACTGGCCAGTACAGATTTATGGCTAAACATGGTGGCTTTGTATGGGTCATTACCCAGGGGACTGTTATCTATAATAGCCGCACCCAGAAGCCTCAGTGTGTTGTCTGTGTCCATTTTGTAATCAGGTAATAACTATTGCTATTATACAGATATCTACATAGAAAATTTATATAAAAAATTAAATTTTGAGTGATGTCTTGAAATATGTACAGAATTTTTTTTTTTTAAAGTTTTGAATTTGAGCAACGCATGAAAAGTTCTTGTAATATGATTTCATCTTGAGTTTGGATCATCAAAATATAAGTGAAAAAATCTCTACTCAAGGGATGTTCAACGCCATTACTCTACTCCACCCCCTAGGTTACTGGGAATTCATTTTAGCTCACCTGAGCAAATGCTGAAGATGAGCTGTTCAAAACACCTATTCAAAATATCCCCTCTTCAATGAACTGAAATAGTTATAAGCTTGAAACTTAGATCATGAAGCTCTGTCAAGATTGAGAATCTGGTTGACCTTGATTCACATTCAAGTTCTTATTGACCTCTAGTAGGAAAAACTTTAGATGCCATCTTGCAATCTAATAAAAGCCTTAGAAGCTTGAACATTCACATATAGCATCAGTGCTTAAAGTTTTACCAAATTTGCTAAGCCAGCCAACATTGACCCACATTTAAGGTCTGTGACCTGAAAAAAGTAAAACATTGAAACATATTGTAATAAACTGGAATGCATAGAAGCTTGTTTAACATCAGTGCATACAGCTCTACCAAGTTTGTAAAGCCAGTTGACCTTAATCCACAGTTAAGGTCAAGTCTCCTGAAAAAACTGTTAAAATGTTTTCTTGTCTTAAATTGAAATACCTTAAAGCTTGAAACTTTACACATTTAATTGTCACAAAAAGCTTTACCATGTTTGTGAGGCTGGTTTATCTAGCCAAAAACCTTATAATCTGTCCTCAGGTGAGCAGTTTAAAGTATATAGAGCTCATGTCTTTGTTTCTCTTGGTTTTTTTTTTGTCAGACACACTTGCCATGTTTAATTTTGTCTATTTTGTTTTATAGTAGCTATGAACAGACCAACATTATATTGAGTGATGTCCAAGAAGCTGAAGAGGTGGTTGAAGTTGAGGAGCTGGCCAGTCCCATTATGTCCACAGAGGATGTATTCCAGCCCAGACCTTGCGATATGGATGACGAGGATTTCTACTTCCCACCAGGAACAAAGAAAGGTTAGATTTATACCTGTAACTTTTATGATATCAATCATCTGTACTGAGACTGACATGTAGGAGGGATGGTCACTTTTGAGGCTATAAAATAAAATGTTTATGATGTGAAGTGGACAGAACATTTAAACTGGTCAGTTGTTACAGATGACTTCTCTTAAGGAGGCTGCATTTATGATTATAACTTGCTGCAAAATACATTATTTACAAAAGTGTTATTTGCTTGCCAAAGGTAGTTTCCACTGGGCACTGTGGTTTCCTCCACCATCCCTGAACTGACTGGCTTGATATAAGTGGAAAAAAGTTCTTGATGTGAGCGTAAAAATCTACTCCACTCTAAGTCATTCAGAAGTGTTATTTGTGTGCTTTTATCAAGTTTAAGAAATATTATCATACCAGGAATATGGGTAGAAATCTGAAAGACTAGCTAAAGTATTATTGTAATCTATGTCCATGCCTCCATTTCTGGTGACCAAAGTCACTACTGGCTACAAATTTCTTACTCATAGAAATTCTTTAAGAAAGTTACCAATTTTATGAAATTTGTGGAAAAAATACTTTTAAAAAAGACTATATTTTCACAAATTTTGGAAATGTAATAATTTTTAATTTGTGGAGACCTTATTTAATGTAATGATGATTGTGATTCCAGTGGAACAACAGACAAAATTGGTCGATCTTACTCATTTGGCTCCCAATGCTGGAGATGTGTGTATCCCACTCTCATTCCCAATGGCATCTGCAGGTATGATCTTTATATGTGTCCTTAATACTAATATATGATGGTTGGACCTCTGACTCTAACATCCTAAAATTTTACAACAGGCAAAATTTACTTTATTCAGTTTCACCAGATTTCTATTTTTTGTATAATTTTCTATTACAAAGAGTTAGTTGGTTAAATGGGATTTAAGTATTATATTGAGACCTCATATATCATAAGCATAAAGCACAGGCAAAATTTCTGCACCTTTGACTGTAGCTTACAATGTCTCGATATAAGTGAAATATTCTTGACTTGGAAGTAAAACACCATTATTAAATCACTCTCTATTTAATGATTTTATTAATATAATGATTTTTCAGATAAGAGATTGGACTTTAGCAGATTTATGGAACAAACACGCACACAAACTGACAAGGATTTGCCAGTGATTCAAATTAAGGAAGAACCTGGGGTTAATCCAACATCTTTCTGCAACAAAGAAAGATCACCATACAACAACAGTTCTATGGCTTCTTCACCCAAATCACAAACCATGAGTCCAATGGTAAATTATCACTTAAATTAATTGGGAAACGCATATTTAATGCCATATAGTGTTGGAAATAACAACAAGTCCCACAATCAAAGACTGGGTTACTTTTTTATTGTGCCCTACATACCACAACAGACAATGTTGAAGTTGTCAGAAAAAATGACTGGTTGAAAATTTCAACTTATTTACAAGACTGCTGCATATAATGATAACACCTACATTGGTAATGCTTGCCTTCATTGACAGATTTAATGAAACCATAAAAAGTTGTTTTATTACTATAGCACTATTTTTTTATCGGTACAATCTTAAAGTGATGATGATAACATTTTCTTTAAGTTTTATTTTCCAAAAGCAAAACAAGTGGTATAAAAACTAGTTTAAATTTTGAAAAAAATAATTATTTCATTATTGTACCTTTTTATTACAGGGTAGTCCAGTGGAATATCTGACCACCATCAATACAGCTGATATAAGCGCCATGGACAAATTCTTCTCTGCCCTGGATCCATCTACAGATTCCGATCAAAGTGAAAGCCAGGCTCAGCAAGAGGTAACTAAGAGAGAGAGTGCACTTGTATAGATAAAGGTAATGAGGGAGAGAGAGAGAGAGAGGTGCACTTGTATAGAGGTACTTTGGTTTCATCTTGTGGAAACATGTAGCTCAGTTGGTAGAGTGTCCGACTCAAGATTCAAGGGTTCAAATCCCCACTGAGGCATGTTGTGACCTTAAATAATGTTGCTTAATACCACATTGCTGCTGACTTCCCCAGTGGCATGATAATGGATAATGGCAGCAACCTCTGCAACTGCTGTCTCTGTGAGCTAGCACCTAAAAGTAGCCCTAAGTGTACACTAGTACAAGGCAGACATATACATAATACACCATGTCAGTCATGGTTACTTTGGGGTAGCTTAGTGTGATCTGGCTGACATTGCACTACAGTGCAAAGATTGAAATACCCCCATACAAGTCAAAGGCTTACTAAAAGTGTCTATTATAGTATAGCATAGTATTATATAATTACAATGTAACAAGTACACAAGAGTTATGTCCCTTCTATTTTATTGTACACTTAAATTTCAAGTGTTAACACTTAATCTTAAGATTCCCCATAACGTCACTATAATTTTGTTGTATCAGATCACCTCTCCATCACCCCCACCCCACACCACACCACCACTGCCACCATCCCATTTGTTAAGGAAAACCTAAAAATTAAGCAAATAACATCAAATTCTTATAAATCTCTTATTAACAACATTTTTAAGAACCCAGGTCTACCTGATCAAAGTAAGTTATTAGAATATAAGTGGGGATATTTTATATTTGGAGTCTTGGTCCTTGTTGATTGTTATGTCGATTTTTGAATCTGAAAAACTTGATGTAATTTGTTTATTTTCCTTAATTATAGGACATTGAGTTTGATAAGAGGGCACCTTACATACCCATGACAGAAGAACATGACTTCAGTCTGTTACCAATGTCCACTGAAGAACTGTTTCACCTGAACAGTGACTTTGATCCTGGGTAAGTTACTCTTCCATTTTAAGTGGCCTAATGGATAAGATGTCTGTCTACAAATCCAGGGTCCCTCACCGCTGTGAGTTCAAGTCCCGCTCAGACCACATGTAGGAAAGTGAATTTGTCTTGCCGTTGGCCTTTACTGGTTCACCCGGTGTCAGTATAATGTGACTGGGGGAGTGGTACACTTCCCTGCAGCATACTGACTTAGTGAGCTAGCACCTAAAAGTCGCCCTGAGTGTGCGCTGGTACAAGGCAGACCATAAAACACACTCACACTTCACATGCATACACAAACTTGTTCATAGATTAATCCATAGAGATTAATAATGAAATTGAAATTCTTGTCACTAATTGCTGAAAAATTGCTGATGGAGACATTAAGCAACATTCAACAACAACATCTTCCATTTTAAAATTACATTGGTACTAATTTTGTCCAAATATGTCACTTAGCAGTTGATATAATATTTTCACAATTATTTTCTTTTGATGAGGTTGATATGGAATTATACAAACCTGACCAATATCCACCAAGTCGAATCTATTATGTGCTGGGCAACTGCCAACAAAACAAAATTGTTTCATCATTGGGTGTGGCCAAATGCTGTATGTTTCAATCAAAATTGATACATATGATTTTTTCTTATTCATTTAAATGAAATTGCTAAAACTGTACAAAATTTAATTATTAGCATCAGTCACAGAAAGAGTTGTATAAAAACTTTATATACTTTATCATTTTACAGGCTGTTTGGAAGAACGGAGTCCGTGTTCATTCCTAAAGAACAAGTGATGGAGGCCCCACCGCAGCCTACACGCCTGAAGTTACGTGAGATGCTGGAAGGCAGCACTGTTAAAGTTTGCTTAGAAAGGCCACCAGAAACATTTAACATAAAGCAAATGAAAAGACCGTTTGACAAAAGTTCAATGGAAAAAGGTCCTCCTGCTAAAGAAAGAAAAATTGAGGCCGGGCCCACAACTGAAAAACGTAAGTTATTACTTTTTAGCTCACCTGGCCAAAGGCCATGTGAGCTTTTGCCATCACTTGGCGTCCGCCGTCGTCTGTCGTATGTCGTCCGTCCGTAAACTTTTCACATTTTGACTATCTCCTCTGACACCACTAGAGCAATTTTAACCAAACTTTACAGGAATGATGTATGGAATGTCCTTTACTTAGATTGCCAAAATTTTTTTGATACGCCAAAAAACATGGCTGCCAGCGCAGAAGATAGTTTAACATTGGATCCTATGGGAAAAACGAATTTTTGGCTATCTCCTCAAAAATGACTGAAGGGAATTTAACCAAACTTTACAGAAATGATGTATAGAAGGTCCTTTACCTAGATTGCCAAAATTTTTCTGATCCGCCAAAAAACATGGCCGCCAGCGCAGAAGATAGTTTAACATTGGACCCTATGGGAAAAGCATATATATGCTATCTCCTCTGAAGCTAGTGAAGCAAATTGAACCAAACTTTACAGGAATGATGTATAGAAGGTCCTTTACATAGATTGCCAAAATTTTTCTGATTGGCCAAAAAACATGGCTGCCAGCCCAAAAGATAGTTTAACATTGGACCCTATGGGAAAAACACATTTTTGACTATGTCCTCAGAAATGACTGAAGCAAATTTAACAAAACTTTACAGGAATGATGTATAGAAGGTCCTTTACTTAGATTGCCAAAATTTTTCTGATCGCCAAAAAACATGGCCGTCAGGGCAGAAGATAGTTTAACATTGGACCCTATGGAAAAACGCATTTTTGACTATGTCCTCAGAAATGACTGAAGCAAATTGAACCAAACTTTACAGGAATGATGTATAGAAGATCCTTTACATAGATTGCCAAAATTTTTCTGATCTTCCAAAAAACATGGCTGCCAGCGGAGAACATAGTTTCACATCGGACCCTATGGGAAAAGCATATATATGCTATCACCTCTAAAGCTAGTGAAGCAAATTGAACCAAACTTTACAGGAATGATGTATAGAAGGTCCTTTACATAGATTGCCAAAATTTTTCTGATTGGCCAAAAACATGGCTGCCAGCGCAAAAGATAGTTTACCTTTGGACCCTATGGGAAAAACGCATTTTTGACTATGTCCTCAGAAATGACTGAAGCAAATTGAACCAAACTTTACAGGAATGATGTATAGAAGGTCCTTTACATAGATTGCCAAAATTTTTCTGATCTGCCATAAAACATGGCTGCCAGCGGAGAACATTGTTTCACATTGGACCCTATGGGAAGAGCAAGTAAGAGATGTGATTTTAATCAGATTGAAAAAACTGAATGGTACAGTGATTTCCTTAGCCATTCTGTCTGATATAAACAGTGCATTTGTTCATCACTGGAATACAAATTTGCTTTAAAAGCATTTTAGTCAGGTGAGCGATACAGGCTCAGCCACACTGAGCCTCTGGTTTGCTAAGCTACATTTAAGCTTTCATAATAAAAAACTAAATGAACATTAAAATTATGTCAAAGTTCAGTGGGGTGTCTTTGGGGTACCGTCTTTGGGCACTTCAGTTTCCTTTACAATCCCAGAATGACCACCTTGAAAGAATCTTGCCTTGGGCATAAAACTCTGTTACACTGTTCCACTCTTTTAAAATTGTAGATGGTAAGCTTTATAGAACATTTGAACATTTTTCAGAACCTTTTCTATGTCCAAAGAATTTATTTATTTATTTATTTTCAAGTGCCACTTCTGTATCCTAATTAACTAAAAATTATTCAGTATTTAGAACAGACTTAAAAAAATTCCCCCTCATGTGTTGCTACATTATTAAATTCAAAAGTCGCAAATCCAGTTTTTCTCTGTTTTTCTTTATCAGATTGCCCAGATTTATTGCCAAACTGGTTTATAATGCCAAAATTTGACTGAACAAAGGGTGACAGTGAATAGTAGGGGTTTGACTGTTATTTCAATCTTGTATATATAAGATTGATAATAAACAAGATAAGTTGTATATATGATTATATTATATCATTTTGTAGAAAAGCCCAATAGTGTTTTGATGAATTTACTTTTACGAGGAGAAGATACAAAAGCTGGTTACTCAGTTAATAACGCAATCAGAGAAATCAACACAAAACAGGTAAGATAAACTATATAACTTAAAAAGACAAAACTATAACCAAAACAGCATTGATAGTAGTAAACACTTGTCCTAAAGAACAATCTGCTATAGAGCAAACACAAAACCAACTAGTTCTTGTTTGCACCAAATATGTACTGTATAATGCTTATATTTCTCTTACATTAAATACATATATATGGTTTTATTTTCACAATTTTTGCGGTCCAGTGTATTCATGTAAAAATTTATGAATATTACCAGCCAATTAATCTTGCTAGAGTTGTTTTCCTTTAATCAGATAAGACTGCAATAATATGACACCAGGAATGCACTAGGGATCTTCAAACCGTGAAAATTTGACACTGTAGAAATAAAGCAATACACAGTATATATTATCTGGCCTATACAGATAGGGACCTTGGTGTCTTAGTGGTCTAAAGTGTGAGTCTACAGATCACAGATCCTCTTACTGCTTAGGTTCAAATTCAACTTAGCAGATCCTAGGTTTGTCACTTTGCATGCCGAAAGTTGTTGGTCTTTTCCTGAGTACTCCTGTTTCCTCCACCATCCAAGAGTTGACCATCTCTGTATAACTGCAAGAATCTTAACTGGTGCTTAAACCTCCATTACTTCACTCACTCTATACAGAGTATATTTGTACTTGTCCATTAAATACAGTTATAATTGAAATTTTTAGTTCCTGTCTAAACATTTTGACTGTGAAAAACATGCATCAAAAAATGTTCACAACTAAAGTGACAACAAATACATCAGTTAAATGTTTAATGTTTATTTATATTTTAGAAATTTGGATTACAACAGAAACAAACTCAACATTTTCCAGGACTGATTAATCAACATGGAAGCATGCCAGTGGAAAAGGATATCTTTGAAGCTTTGGAGTCTGAGCTGAAATCCCTTCAGCATTATTGAAATAATGGATTTTTGAGTTCTAACTGAAGTAGCATTTATATATATATAGCTCTAACACAGATATCTTATATATATATAGTGTGGACTCAATTAATTTTGTTTTAATTGTAAAGACAGTGTTGTTGAGTTTGTAATTTTGACTGAAGACAAAGTGTTGTAAAGGTGATATCCAAGAGTTTTACAAACTGTTTTGATGTGTATATTGTTGTAACCTGTATAAACACGAACTCGCTCGCACACAGACACTGACTGACCGACACGGGCAATTCTTGCTTATACTTTGCAGGTGTGCCTTAAGCAGATTTTTAACACTTTTAACATCTTATCATTACTGCATTATTATTATTATTGAACTTTAATTCCATGATCAAACATCTCATTATTATTATTATTATTATTATTGAATTATTTTTATTATTATTATTATTATTATTTTTATTATTGAACTTTTATTCCATGGTCGACCATCTCATTATTATCATTATTATTATTATTTATGGACTTTTACACCGTGATAAGCCATATGACGCCATATTTCCACTATAATTACATACCATATTCAACACTGCATACCCTGTATGTATACTATGTTTAGTTATGTAGACACGCATAAATTATATTTTGAGGTAACTGACTGCAAAGTCATCTATATGTTTTACCATCTTTTGCTGTGCAGGAGAGTATGACAAAAATGAGCTTCAGTCACACCCACAACATTAGCATCTAATGTTTAAGTTTTTGTAATACATATTTTTTTCGAATGATGAATATGAAAGTTTGTTGATGGGAAAGATGTCAAAGATAGCTAAACTCATTTTTCCTCTCCTCGAGCAGGCCGTTTTTAACACTTATTACATGTATATATGATATATGTACATTGTTAAATAATTATTTTTATATTTCATTTCATTTAATTAACCACAAGTTTGTGAAATCATTACACCTTACATGGTTAAGTAATGCTGGTTTTATTTCACACATTGAAATTAAAAGACGTTTTTCAACTGTATTTTTTATATTACAACATTATTTTGAAGGCAAATATGAGATTTTTATTTGTTTCAAAAATTGGGAGATTGTTTAGCACCAAAATAAAAAAAAGCTCTCTGTGATTAGCTGTCTGAGATAGGTAGGTGGGTCTGGAAAAAGGGTGTAATATGACGAGACAAAAAATATTTTATATATACAATTAATTCGTTTTATTATGTCATTAAATATACCACATTTCAGTTTTTGGAGAACAGAATACGTAAATTTGACTGAAATAGGGCAAAAATATAACTTTCATTGTTTAGCTATCATGGATGGACTGGAACAGACGAGATGCTTTGGGAAAAATACTTGTGAATATTTTTGTAACAATGTTTATCATGCACATAATTATTTGGCTATCCATTATTTTTCATCCTTGTTAATTTTGAAATCGGATTTTAAAATTAACGTCAATAAGTCACAACCGAAAGATATGGTAATAATTATCATGTAAACCACAAATTTGAAAATTAGTCACAAAAAATTTACACAAATTAAAAAAGCTAATTAATCTGGTTTTGTTTTACTTAGTAACATACCTGGCTCAAGTTTCATGCTTTTGACTTTTTACTTCTTTCATGATGGGAAAAGAGGAAATAACAAAAAAAACTTACTAGGACCTAATGCTTTCGCCCTTTGATAGAGTTCTCCCCCCTGATCCATTCCTCTTTATTTCTTCCTTCCAATTTTTCGAATTAATCCGTTTTCAGACTCTAAACAGTTCTGACTTTTACTGGAAAAGGAAGATAATGCATTGTCACATCTCGACCTTACGCAAATATGGAGGTGTTATAAAGCTAAGATGCCCATTCTTACAACAAGTATTATTTTAAAATCTGAAAAAATGAATTAAAACTGAGATATTTACTAGTATATAAGGTATAACATAATAAATAATTGTTGAATTTTGAATAAATATATTTGCTGATGTCAAATATAATATGAATGAAATATTTTTAAAATAGATATATATCCCACATCTATTATTATATTTTTGTGTCAGATTATATTTTTGACAGCTCATAAAGGACATCTCTGACATGACACAGTTTAATGTTTGTATCAGACCGTTGTTGGTATTCATACATTTTATTGGCAGAATTTAGTAATATTATTATATTACTGTTAATGATATCATTATATTTTTTCTCTTTGGATTTTAAATTTTTTTTTTGAAAATAATTTGGTATCTATTGTAATTACTTATGTTTTTTGTTAATTAAAATGTTTATTGACTTTAATAGATGGTAAGAATGATTTCAACTATGAACTGACTTTTTCTACACAAAGTACATGTTGACTGATGAACATGTATCCCTAGTATTAGCAATTGTTTATCATATAACTACTTAGTAGTATCATAGCTGTTTCTGGAAGAAAAAATAACAAAATCATAAAATAAATGCAAATAAAAGTGAAAAAAAAAAACTTCAAAAAAGAAACAAAAATGTAAAAATACACAAAAAATACGAAAAAAAAGAAAAAGAAAAAAATGTAAAAATAAAATCATGATTTAATTATTGCAATTATCCTATCATGAATAATTTTCCTGTCAACTTTGTTTAATTTAATGAAGTAAGTCAACTTTTTGAAATACTATATATTGAAATTGAAAATGAATAATAATGAATAGAATTAAGCCATTACTCGTATATATATATATACTATAGACTCCTGTATTACTGTATGTGAAACCTTTCCATATAGTTTACGTGTAAAAAAAACCCACAAAAATACATGTATTTTATAATAACTCTACAAAAAAAGAAATTCACTTTTATTTTCACCATCATAATTTTTTTTTCTTTTTGCAAGAAGGAGAAAGAGCAAAAACTATTCCAATATTATTTTGCAAAAATTAGACATACATGTACAAATTAAAGGGAAAAAAACATGAAAATTCAGATTCAGGTAATGAAAAACATCCAATGAAGTAATCACAAATAAATTTGTAAATATTTTTTGATTTGGATTTTTGTGTAAATGTTAATAGTCCTGTTATACTGCGATATCATGACATGAAAGAAGGTGCCATCCTTTCATCTCATCTCTTTTAGGGACACTCGGGAGGTGAATCACCCTTTCATTTCATCTCTTTTAGGGACACTCGAGAGGTGAAATTGATATTTTTATACTTATGTTTATAATTGTTTATTTTGGTTGGTTTGTTTTTGTTATTGTTTCTTCTCCATTTGTTATTAATATTTATTGAATATATTGCATAATGTTTATTGTTAGCTTGCTTGTACATGATTTTGGTATGGACAAATGTTAAGCTTTTCGTTATAAGAAAATCTGAAGGAAGATATTTCATATGAATTTGAAAGAAGCAACCCTTGTTAAAGTACATATCTCATTGTAGTTTGAAAAACAATATAAAGAAAAATTGTGTTCAGAATACTCAAAATGATATATATTTCATATTCAAATACAGATAAATTTAATTTCAGTGAATAATATAAACAACAAAAAATCAAATTTCAAACTATGATTTTATATTACAGTAAAACTTAAAAATACTTATATGTTTTGTCAGATTTTGGTATAATATTAAGAGATCAGGTTGTAATTTGAGGGAAACTATAAAAAATATAAAACTATATCTAATTTTAGTTTTTAGAACTTGAGAAACATGTTGCATTACGTTACATGGCTAAACTACCCAAGGGACATTATAATGAGGTTTTACTGTATAACAATTAGTATTTCCATTCAGATATGTTTGATGTATTTTGTTGGACTTAGAAGTACGATGATTCTGTGATGGAAGGGATGTTGCTCAGGTCTGCCAGTTTTTATTAAAACATGACAGTAAATAGGTTACCTAATTTACAATACAAATTAAGGCTTAGAATTAATTCAAATGATATTTCAGTTTACTGATTAAAAATGCTGTGATCAAACATAGTGATGATGCCCAGTAATTGATTTCAAACTAGATATAAATTTGCCATGATGAGTTTTATGATTCTCCATAGAATAGCTGGTTAAACATTGCTCTTGAAAAATTAAAATGTTATTTTAAAAAACTGTATGATTCTCCATATATTGTCCAGTTAAGCTCTGTCAAATTTTATTTTTAAAAAAAACTATATGGTTTTCGCTTCAATTCAGTATTGTTTTTAAGTTAGTAGTTTTATGTATTTTAAACTATTTTATTTCATCATTCTCTGCATTTAATATCTCAGATATTCCTGTCCTGGAGCAAGCTACAGGTAGATAGTACATAGATATGATTTTTCTTCATAACTGAATTTTTTATTTGACACATTATTGAGTTTCATTCATTCAGTTTTACATCAGTTTTAAGGACTATCATGTTCTATGTAAATAACATCATCAGTATAGTGTATTTGTAAAATAAAGTACAAAATAAACAACTAAGTATTTTATTATTTATTTAACCTATAAGTTGACACTGTTGATCTCCATGACAGAATGACACTGACAGAATGACACGGTCAGCTCTTGTCGGTCAAGTTGATAGCAAGGTATAAGTTATCACTTGATCTCCAACACAGAATGACATTGTCAGCTCTTGTCAGCCAAGTTGACAGTAAGGTATAAGTTGAAACTTGACCTCCAACACAGAATGACATTGTTCAGCTCTTGTCAGCCAAGTTGACACTCATGATTCTATTACATTGGCATGACAGAATTTTGCCTAGATATTCACTATTTTTCTGGAATGCATTTAAGGTCAATTTTTGTGCAATTTGTTTTACTTACAGGTGATGTTCAATTTTAACTCTTTCTTTGATATAAATATTTTATTTCATCCGTTTTGTTTTAAAGAAAGAGCTACAATAGATTCAATTTAACCTCAAACAGGCAAATTCATTGAAGTAGGTACTTTTTGTGATTTGCACTAATGTTCAAAGGACCATAATGCACAGGAAAATGAGAAAACTACCTCAGGTTTGTGATATGTGCATCTCCTATCAATGTTGATGCTTTGAACTGAGTTTTCATGGTTTTAGAGAATTGCCCCGGACAAGAAGTGTCTTGAAGGATGAAAATTCAAATTAAATAACCTCATCCCCATGTGGGATTCAAACCTAGGCAATTGCAGTCAATGTAATACCTAAACGTGGGCTTTAGACCATCTGGGCGCCAAGGTCCTTCTACATTCGCATGTATACAATCAAACCTGTCTATAAAGCCCACCCATGGGAACCAGTAAAACCGGCCTTTATGAGCAGATTACCTTTATATACACGTTTAAATAATAAGAATAAAGAACAATTGGGATTCAATTCTGCTGGCCTTTATAAGCAGGTGGCCCTTATATATCGATGTGACTTTTAAGGCAGGCTGGACTGTACATCACAGTGCAATTGTGGTATTTATTTATTTATGGCATAAGCACTGTCGGATTCTACTTTATTAAATTTAAAATGAAATATAAAAAGTTTCAGATTCACCAGAAACAAATCTACAGAAAAGGCATGGAACAAAAATACACATAAAACCACAGATTATTAAACTCTGAGAGGGACACCCTGTCACGCCCAACATAATGGCAAAATGGTGTCCAGTGTTGTGGTTGAAAACTTATCCCTCCATATTTCTCCTTCATATGTATGCCAAAACAAGCTTTGTAAAAGGGAGCGAAAGTACACATCACATGGTCATCTTGTGGAGCAACAGTTGGTAATTAATAAATAACCTTAAGTTTCAACACATCCAGGTAGGTGTTAATGTTTATATAACATATTTATACAACGTTTCCAGATGTCATCAACTTAAGGTGTTACAAACACAGCATACAAAATAACGAAAAACAGGAAACAACAAAATGTCAATGCAGCGTGGACATTATAGTCTGGGAGCAGCTTGCAAAACCCAAAACTGTAGTCCGCACAATGTTTCTTGTTGATAATATATGTTTAGGATGTGCTTAATCATAATCCGAGTGATGCCACCTTGGCACAAGTGGGGAAACTGAAAAATCCAAGATGGCGGCCAATATGGCTGACAAAACTATAATATCTCGTATATATAGTTATATTAGCCACATTGTCTTTTTATAGGTTTCAGTGGTCAACAAAGTTGTTTTTGCTATTTACATTCACACAGAATGGACATTTGAGCCAGTTTTGACGTATTGTAGATAATTTATTGTTGAAATTGGGACTTGCCACAAAAAACGTTTTTTTCTTAATGACTTACATAATTTATCCATTTTCATGATGGTTGAAAAATCTATCAAAATACATCTATTTCATCTTATTAAAATTTGGATTGTGTATATTTTCGGGACAGAATTGACTAGTGATGAAAAAGTAAGCGAAGATGGAATACCAGTCACGCAGATATTGGAGAGAACACATGTAAATAATGTACATTTGTATATTAATCGTCATTTGAAACACAATGGAGAAGTGAATACTACCAATGAACAAAGTATAGTAGAGGGTCAGACATAAACCAGTTTGTGAACATTGTTTATTCTGTGAAAACCAAGGTATCATGGGCCAAGATTCTACTCCTCCAAGTCTATGGTTGTACTTTGTCAAACTGCTGAATGTATAGAGAGATAAACAGGACAATATTTTAGAGACATGTGAAATGGATAGAAGAAATAGGAAAAATAACGTATCTACAGAGGTTGTTTCTTAGAAGATCATCACAGAATGTAAAGATATCGAAGAAAGAGGGCGTAGAGATAGTTATAAGTCTACAATAGATTCAGCTCTTGATATAGAAGCGTCCAGCTCTACACTACTTAGCTTGTTATCCAAGTTGTCAGACAAACTTTATTACACTTTCCCTGCCTTGCATGTTGGTAAATTAGTCACTAGCATTCTGATTAATAGATCAACATCTCTTCAGATTGCAAGAAAAAAGAACAAAATTAAGGCTTTCCTGTGATTTCGGCGTGACATGTTTATGTACTGTGGTTTCATTAATTAAATATGATAAATTGAACAGGTTCAAATCGTCTGCTACCGCAACTTAAGTGAAATTTCAAGAACTATTACCGGTTCTGGTGGTAGACTGATACCGGCTGTGGCAGATGACCTTGATGCCTACATTTCATCACAAAATCGGCTTAAACCTACACATGCTATTGCACTTCTTCTTACCCAACAACAAAGTTCCATACCTGATAACCAATCTGGAAAAGCGGCAATCATGAAGAAAATAAAAACATATATGAAAGATACAACAGTCTCTTAAGTAGAAGTAAAACATTATTATGATACTAAAAGTTCATTATTACTGAAGGTGAAAACGGCGCAACCCTTATGCCAGGGGCGTATGAATTAGTATTTGATGTCTTAAGTGTTGCATCTGTGGCATATCCCAGAATTCTATGTCTTGTTATTGACATGGTTCCACCAGATGACTGCTATGTGTGAAGTTCAGATGTTAAATGAATGCAGACAAGCCTTTATTGTCTTTACAGCTGAACAACAGTTATACACACGTGCCGGGTGTAGCTAGATAAACATGAGGTGCTTACCCTTCAGTACACCTGGCCTCACTTCCCTGTTGGAAAATCACTTTTTAACTTAATTTGCCAGTTTTCAATATGATTTGCACATGGTCTTGGTATGTTTATGCTGAATGTCATATAAGTACCGCCAGATTTGTTCCCCAAAATTGTACTTAGATTAGGGGGTATGGATATACTGATGCGTTCTGTTGGGTGGTAGATGTGGTAACGGTGAACTCTTGTCTAGAAGTGCTACCAAAAGTGACGGGTAGCCCCTTTGCAAAAACATTCCACAGAAAGTAAAAGCATAAGGCAGTGTTGTGTGAAATTGTAGTGGATGTTACAGACTACTAGTATTATAACTTGATTGCAGACGCTAGTGATGAAGGTAGGTATCTTTACAGTCTAAAGGGCAGGTCCAAGCAGGACATTAAAGCTATGGCTTTCTTTTTGAAGGCAGGTCAAAGCAGGACAGTAAAGATGTGGCTGTACAGTCTGAGATCAGGTCAAAGTAGGACAATAAAGATGTGGCTGTACAGTCTGAGGACAGGTCAAAACAGGCAGAATAGTAAATCAGTGGCTGTACTGTCTGAGGACAGGACAAAGTAGGACAGTAAAGATGTGGCTGTACTGTCTGAGGAAAGGTCAAAGTAGGACAGTAAAGATGTGGCTGTACAGTTTGATGGCAAGCCAAAGTAGGACAGTAAAGATATGGCTGTACAGTCTGAGGACAGATCAAAACAGGCAGGATAGTAAAGATGTGGCTGTACAGTCTGAGGACAGATCAAAACATGCAGGATAGTAAAGATGTGGCTGTACAGTCTGAGGACAGATCAAAACAGGCAGGATAGTAAAGATGTGGCTGTACAGTCTGAGGACAGATCAAAACAGGCAGGATAGTAAAGATGTGGCTGTACAGTCTGGGGACAGATCAAATCAGGCAGGATAGTAAAAATGTGGCTGTACAGTCTGAGGTTAGATCAAAACAGGCAGGACAGTAAAGATGTGGCTGTACAGTCTGAGGACAGATCAAAACAGGCAGGACAGTAAAGATGTGGCTGTACTGTCTGAGGACAGATCAAAACAGGCAGGATAGTAAAGATGTGGCTGTACTGTCTGAGGACAGATCAAAACAGACAGGACAGTAAAGATGTGGCTGTACAGTTTAATGGCAAGCCAAAGTAGGACAGTAAAGATTGGCTGTACTGTCTGAGGACAGATCAAAACAGGCAGGACAGTAAAGATGTGGCTGTACAGTCTGAGGACAGATCAAAACAGGCAGGACAGTAAAAATGTGGCTGTACAGTCTGAGGACAGATCAAAACAGGCAGGATAGTAAAGATGTGGCTGTACAGTCTGAGGACAGATCAAAACAGGCAGGACAGTAAAGATGTGGCTGTACAGTCTGAGGACAGATCAAAACAGGCAGGACAGTAAAGATGTGACTGTACAGTCTGAGGACAGATCAAAACAGGCAGGATAGTAAAGATGTGGCTTTACTGTCTGAGGACAGATCAAAACAGGCAGGACAGTAAAGATGTGGCTGTACAGTTTGATGGCAAGCCAAAGTAGGACAGTAAAGATGTGGCTGTACAGTCTGAGGACAGATCAAAACAGGCAGGATAGTAAAGATGTGGCTGTACTGTCTGAGGACAGATCAAAACAGGCAGGACAGTAAAGATGTGGCTGTACTGTCTGAGGACAGCTCAAAACAGGCAGGACAGTAAAGATGTGGCTGTACAGTTTGATGGCAAGCCAAAGTAGGACAGTAAAGATGTGGCTGTACAGTCTGAGGACAGATCAAAACAGGCAGGATAGTAAAGATGTGGCTGTACAGTTTGATGGCAAGCCAAAGTAGGACAGTAAAGATGTGGCTGTACAGTCTGAGGACAGATCAAAACAGGCAGGATAGTAAAGATGTGGCTGTACTGTCTGAGGACAGATCAAAACAGGCAGGATAGTAAAGATGTGGCTGTACAGTTTAATGGCAAGCCAAAGTAGGACAGTAAAGATGTGGCTGTACAGTCTGAGGACAGATCAAAACAGGCAGGACAGTAAAGATGTGGCTGTACTGTCTGAGGACAGATCAAAACAGGCAGGACAGTAAAGATTGGCTGTACAGTCTGAGGACAGATCAAAACAGGCAGGATAGTAAAGATGTGGCTGTGCTTTCTGAGGACAGATCAAAACAGGCAGGACAGTAAAGATGTGGCTGTACAGTCTGAGGACAGATCAAAACAGGCAGGACAGTAAAGATGTGGCTGTACAGTTTGATGGCAAGCCAAAGTAGGACAGTAAAGATGTGGCTGTACAGTCTGAGGACAGATCAAAACAGGCAGGATAGTAAAGACGTGGCTGTTCTGTCTGAGGACAGATCAAAGCAGGCAGGACAGTAAAGATGGGGCTGTACAGTTTGATGGCAAGCCAAAGTAGGACAGTAAAGCTGTGGCTGTACAGTCTGAGGACAGATCAAAACAGGTAGGATAGTAAAGATGTGGCTGTACAGTCTGAGGACAGATCAAAACAGGCAGGATAGTAAAGATGTGGCTGTACAGTCTGAGGACAGATCAAAACAGGCAGGATAGTAAAGATGTGGCTGTACTGTCTGAGGACAGATAACAGGCAGGACAGTAAAGATGTGGCTGTACAGTCTGAGGACAGATCAAAACAGGCAGGATAGTAAAGATGTGGCTGTACTGTCTGAGGACAGATCAAAACAGGCAGGACAGTAAAGATGTCGCTGTACAGTTTGATGGCAAGCCAAAGTAGGACAGTAAAGATGTGGCTGTACAGTCTGAGGACAGATCAAAACAGGCAGGATAGTAAAGATGTGGCTGTACTGTCTGAGGACGGATCAAAACAGCCAGGACAGTAAAGATGTGGCTGTACAGTTTGATGGCAAGCCAAAGTAGGACAGTAAAGATGTGGCTGTACAGTCTGAGGACAGATCAAAACAGGCAGGACAGTAAAGATGTGGCTGTACTGTCTGAGGACAGATCAAAACAGGCAGGACAGTAAAGATGTGGCTGTACAGTTTGATGGCAAGCCAAAGTAGGACAGTAAAGATGTGGCTGTACAGTCTGAGGACAGATCAAAACAGGCAGGATAGTAAAGATGTGGCTGTACTGTCTGAGGACAGATCAAAACAGGTACGATAGTAAAGATGTGGCTGTGCTTTCTGAGGACAGATCAAAACAGGCAGGATAGTAAAGATGTGGCTGTACAGTCTGAGGACAGATCAAAACAGGCAGGATAGTAAAGATGTGGCTGTACTGTCTGAGGACAGATAACAGGCAGGACAGTAAAGATGTGGCTGTACTGTCTGAGGACAGATCAAAACAGGCAGGATAGTAAAGATGTGGCTGTACTGTCTGAGGACAGATCAAAACAGGCAGGACAGTAAAGATGTCGCTGTACAGTTTGATGGCAAGCCAAAGTAGGACAGTAAAGATGTGGCTGTACAGTCTGAGGACAGATCAAAACAGGCAGGATAGTAAAGATGTGGCTGTACTGTCTGAGGACGGATCAAAACAGGCAGGACAGTAAAGATGTGGCTGTACAGTTTGATGGCAAGCCAAAGTAGGACAGTAAAGATGTGGCTGTACAGTCTGAGGACAGATCAAAACAGGCAGGACAGTAAAGATGTGGCTGTACTGTCTGAGGACAGATCAAAACAGGCAGGACAGTAAAGATGTGGCTGTACAGTTTGATGGCAAGCCAAAGTAGGACAGTAAAGATGTGGCTGTACAGTCTGAGGACAGATCAAAACAGGCAGGATAGTAAAGATGTGGCTGTACAGTCTGAGGACAGATCAAAACAGGCAGGACAGTAAAGATGTGGCTGTACAGTCTGAGGACAGATCAAAACAGGCAGGACAGTAAAGATGTGGCTGTACAGTCTGAGGACAGATCAAAACAGGCAGGACAGTAAAGATGTGGCTGTACAGTTTGATGGCAAGCCAAAGTAGGACAGTAAAGATGTGGCTGTACAGTCTGAGGACAGATCAAAACAGGCAGGATAGTAAAGCTGTGGCTGTACAGTCTGAGGACAGGTCAAAACAAGCAGTATAGTAAAGATGTGGCTGTACAGTCTGAGGGCAGGTCAAAACAGGACAGTAAAGATGTGGCTGTACAGTCTGAGGGCGGGTCAAAGCAGAACAGTAAAGCTGTGGCTGTTCTATCTGAGGACAGTTCAAAGCAGGACAGTAAAACTGTGGCTGTACAGTCTGAGGGCAGGTCAAAGCAGGACAGTAAAGCTGTAGTTGTAATGTTTAAGAGCAGGCCAAAGCATGGAAATAAATCTGTGGCTAAACTGTTTGAGGACAGGTCAAATCAGGAGAGTATTGCTGTGGTTATACTGTCTGAGGGCAGGTCAAAGCAGGACAGTAAAGTTGTGGCTGTTCTATCTGAGGACAGTTCAAAGCAGGACAGTAAAGATGTGGCTGTACAGTCTGAGGGCGGGTCAAAGCAGAACAGTAAAGCTGTGGCTGTTCTATCTGAGGACAGTTCAAAGCAGGACAGTAAAACTGTGGCTGTACAGTCTGAGGGCAGGTCAAAGCAGGACAGTAAAGCTGTAGTTGTAATGTTTAAGAGCAGGCCAAAGCATGGAAATAAATCTGTGGCTAAACTGTTTGAGGACAGGTCAAAGCAGGAGAGTATTGCTGTGGTTATACTGTCTGAGGGCAGGTCAAAGCAGAACGACGTTAAAACTGTGACTGTGTTGTATTAGAAAACCAGTGCTGATTATGGTGTTATTCATTCGATCATAAGTTGAGGGAAGTTGAATAGACTTTGCACTGTAATTGAAAACTAATAAAGGAAAAGTATATTATATGACTTCTCTAGCTTTGCACTTTTAAAAATGGGAGACTATTTTCGCTAGAATAGCTTCTTTAATTATCATTTTATTGATTTGTTGATTATTATAGTGAAGCATTAATGATAGACTACCATTATTATCCTGCATAAAACATAACAACACATCGAAAAACCTTAAACATCAACAAATATAAAAAGAAAACGATTCTGACAGCCATCTTGTCCGCCATCTTGGATATCTTGAATTCCCCAAGGCTGCCAAGGTGGCATCATGCAGTTTCTGATTAGGGACCTGTTGCAGAACAACTTTATGTAAAAACATTTTGTGCGGACTACTTTTTTAGGTTATGTGAAAATATACCATTTGTCATCCGGACTATTATACATATGTAGACCATAAAACGTATTTTAAATTAACGTTATGGCCATATGTTAAAAACTTATTGAATATATCAAATACACACATACCAGTTTCCAGTACCGTAACTAGATCCTTAAATAACCCGAGACAAAAATTGAAGATCAATACATATTATATAATGACATACAGTATTGTTTTACATCTTTCACATGTAATAGGGTATTATAATACAGTATAATAGGAAAGCTCAAAACTGGACCAGCTGTTGTTAAAAAGTGGCATGGTTTTGTGTCATGAAAACTAGTTTGACCACACCACTAGACCTAGTAATCCAGGTTATGTACAGAATAGTTTAAAAGTTTCAATTGTATATGGGCGGGTATCAGACAAAAAGGTCTATCAATTAGCCTGGATCTTTCAGAATATCTCTGCGCTTTCATAAGCAAGATCACTTGATACATTTTCACAAGACAAGGCGCTAAATGCCGTAATCAGACAGTGCCGCAATACAGTTAGTAACCAAAATTACAAAATAAATAATACTAGTAATGCAAACGTTTTAATGTGACAATCACATGTTAAATCATTTAGAGATATCCTAGTCTCACTCTGGGATCGAAGTTTTGGAACGCCAATTCAAGTCTCCTGGTCGGATCCCCCAAACTAGCCAATCGCTTTAAGACGTCTAGTGGTTCACGTAATCTGCCCGACGTCGTCATTTTATCCCGAGGTCAGACAGTCTGTTATCTGGCATACTGTTTCTGTGCCATGTTTTCAGTCTGTGTAGTGCTGAGAAGGACCGTTCGCAGCTGCATGATCCAACGGACAAAGTCGCTAAAAGCTTAATAATCGTTGTAACGTTCGGGTTCTACTTGGTTAAGTTGCCTCGGTTGCCTCATAGGTAGTTACGGTACTGGTTTCTGTTCAAACCACAACCATAAGATCAAAGTAAAAACTCAAAACTGACAAATTAGTTGTTAAATAAATGAACTTCTACCAGCGCAGTGAGTCCGTGTGCTCCGGAAGGTTAAACACCCCATGTTTAGCTAGCTACATTCACCAAACGTAAATCAAAATTGAGATTGAAAGAAACTAAAGGACGTCAAAGATATCGATACAGAGACATTATACGTGTCAACAATATTGTGATGACAGCAATAAAAACTACAACTATATTATTAGTGTATGGACGGTTTATTGTGAAAATATTAGATACAAATGGGATGTTTCTATTCAATCATAAAAACCCCATTTTGACTTTTTAACAATGGTATCATTGCTAAAAATAGGGATGGTTTTACAGATTAGAAGAAAACCGATTCTGGATTGATATGGTTTGGGATTAGCATTTTACAACAAACGGTTTCACATCACATCTGGAGACGGGTTTATATAAGCTTGTGCTTGTTCCTGAATCCAGTGTACAGTTGTTCTGGAGACAGGTTGATATCAGCTTCCGCTTGTTCATGAATCCAGTATACAGTTATGTTCCTGAATCCAGTGTACAATTCTGGAGACGGGTTTATATGAGCTTGCGTTTGTTCATGAATCCAGTATACAGTTAGTGTACAATTCTGGAGACGGGTTTATATGAGCTTGCGTTTGTTCCTGAATCCAGTATACAGTGATTTTGTCTTGTATAATTTATATTTACTGATAAGTTAATTTTGTTTGAGATGAACTAAGCAAATTCTGTTATATCTAAAAATAATAAATGCTTATTTTATCTGATTTGCTTTGCTTAGTTGTTTAGTTTAAGGGTTTAAAATGTCAGAAAATAAACTACTGTTACGACAAGGTACAAGTAAGTAAAAACTAGTAATAACAATTTTTATTCAGATTTATTTGGTTTTCTATAGAAATAAATCATTATTCACTGTCACAAACAGACCGGCTCTGACAGTATATGGTCAAAAATTGGTCAATTTTATGATTACTTTACCAAAATCTCGATAACAGGAAACCTACAAAACAGAAGTGTACATGATTTGGCAAGCTCAATGGAAACTTATTTACATGCTCATAATTAAGACCCCTATGAGACGGGTTTAAGACAAAGGGATTTACAGTATAAGCCGAAATACGTAATGCGAATTCGTTTATTAAAATAGGATATATTGAAGTACCACTCTGGCCCTCAAAAACGTAAATGCTTTTCATAGAGAGCAATGTTTTTTTCATAAGAAAATGCCATCGAAAATATAAGCGAGGTCCTTATCTTAATTGCTTGCTTACTTTGCTCGTTTATCCAGAATGGAGACAAAATTTACATGTATATGGGATGGAGATAGTAAAATAATTTCAAATTTACACAATAATTAATCTATTCAAGGTTATAGGACCTTGAAATACATAGTCAAAATGACAAAATGACCTTTTTAATGTTCATATCTTTTTCCGTTTACATTCAAAGCTAGTTTAAAAGTGATTCCGGTTTAAAACCACATCCTATGCTATATTATTGTAATCAGCTTGTATGCGGTAGATCACACATATATATGTACTTTAACCATGTTGATTTATAATAATCTCTAAAACTGCAAAAAACAAAATTAATGTGGCATTGACAATTTTCAGCCCTTCACAACTAAGGTATTAAGATGACCTTTGCATTATGTAAACTGAATCAAAGACAAAGTTTCAAAAGTAAAAAAAAAAATTGAAGTAGATTTCGAGAGTTATTCTCGATAAACTTATACAAAACACCAAAACAAACGAAAAAAGATGGATTTGCCACCATTTGGCAATGGTCAAAAACAATCAAAACACTAAACAAAATAAATACTTAAATACTAAACACAATAAAACCACGAGGGAAAAAACAGTGCCCAGTGGAATTGAATGACTTTTTCGTGTTTTTTAAGGAAATATTTGGAGCAACCCCGAATAATTTAAATGCTGAGGTTCAAACTACTCTCAACGAATCAATTAATGATATCTATATCCATGAACTTGATTGTCATTTCACAGAATCGGAAGTGTTGCAAGTAATTAAAAACCTAAAACGTGGAAAAAGCCCTGGAACGGATGAACTTACTCCAGAAATGTTTATAGTTGTTTCTGATCTTCTTGCACCAGTTCTTTGTAAACTATTTAACTATATTCTAGAAACATGTGAATTTCCGATTTCTTGGACTTCCGGGATTGTTATTCCTGTACCGAAAAAGGGAAACCCAATGGACCCCAATAATTATAGACCAATAACTTTAGTCAGTGTTTTTTCAAAAATATTCACCAGTTTGATTAACTCCAGGCTGTTAGCATGGGCTGAATCGAATGAATTACTTTGCGACACACAATTTGGATTTAGACCTGGAAAATCGACACAAGACGCCATTTTTGTTCTTCATGGACTTATTTCAAACACTCTTAACAAAAAGGATAAACTCTACTGTGCATTCATAGACTTTAAAAAAGCCTTTGACCGTGTAGATAGACGTTATCTGTGGTATAAACTTATCCGCAATGGTTGCAGCAGCCGAATGATTTGCATGTTAAAATCTATATATAATTTAGTGAATATTTGTGTAAAGTCAAACGGACAATGTTCAGATTGTTTTCAGAATTTTATTGGAGTGAAACAAGGTGAACCTCTATCACCTTTAATGTTTTTATTTTTCATCAATGACTTAATGTTGGACCTATATACCAATAATAACAGCATCATCGACATTGATGGATACCTTCTATATCTCTTATTATTTGCAGACGATACGGTTCTATTTTCTAAAACACCAGATTCCCTACAGACTCTTTTAGACAAACTATTTGTTTATTGCAACAAATGGAACATCGAAGTTAATATTGATAAAACAAAAACTGTCGTTTTTCAAAATGGATGGCGAAAATATAATTACACCTGGCTTTATGGCACCGATAAATTGGAAAACGTCGAATCTTACGTATATCTTGGAGTGGTATTGCATAGAAATGGAAAATTTATTCATACACAACGACGTCTTGCTGAGCAGGGTTCTAATGCATTATTTAGTTTATCTAAAGTGTTCAATAATTTTCCCATGTCCGTTAAACAAAAATGTGAGTTGTATGATTCTATGTGTGTATCAATACTTTGTTATGCATAAGAAATCTGGGGCTTTCACAAATCTGAAAATATCGATATTATTCATAATAAATTTTGCAGAAATGTTTTTAATGTTAGTAAATCAACGCCTGTTGATGCAATGCTTGGCGAACTGGGTCGTTATCCTATGTTTATCAAACGACAAGAACGTATTATTAAATACTGGTTTAAGATTTTACAAAACCATGATAGTATAATTTTTAAGATTTATAGTGTATTATTGTTTGATGCTAACAATGGTAAAATGAACTGGGTGTATAATGTAAAAAATCTTATATGTAGTCTCGGATTTCCAGAATTTTGGAATTGTCAAAACCCAAATTTGATAAGTGTGGAATTATTAATACAACGTTTACATGACCAGTACATTCAACACTGGCATTATTCTATTAGTACCAAACCAAAGTTATTGTTATACCAAAATGTCAAACGTAATTTTAAATTTGAATCGTATTTAGACCTATTGTGTACAGACCATTCTTCTTTAATAGCACAACTTAGATGTGGCTCTTTGAAATTATCTATAGAATCAGGTAGATACCTTAATATTCCGAGAGAGCAGAGAATTTGTAGATGCTGCAACATGAACTTTTTAGAAGACGAATATCATTTTATACTCATATGTCCACTATATCGAGAAATAAGGAAACAGTTTTTACCAAAATATTATAATCATTGGCCTAGTATATACAAACTTTATAATCTTATTATTTGCAATTCAGAGTCTCTTATATTGAAATTATCAAAATATTTATTTCATGCCCTTAAATTAAGAAAAAATTATATTCAACAGTTTAATTAAGTATAACACAATGTACCTATTATATATATTTGAGGTTAATTGTATTCTGCCGCTACCTTTATTCTATATATATTTTTGTATTATTGCTACAAGTTGTTAATACTTTATGCAAATAAACTATTATTATTAAACAAAACGTAAGAAAAAGATATAAATATTGAGACCATGAAACAATAGCCAATACTTTGTTTTTATCGGATTAATCATTTTCGTTCGCTAGTAATTGGGCTTTCTAAACATGAAAAACTAGGGTCTACAAAATACCTTAACCATACATTTTGTTATTACATACGATGTCGTCTACTTATCCGAGTTATAATGTTAACAATATAAAACAAACACACCAGCCTATGTCCAAATCACAATTCCAAAGCAAAGTAATGTAATCAGCAATCTCTTCATATGCCTTATTTCCTCCGTGTTCTTGATTGTTATTGGTGCAGCCAAGTACTCATCTGCAATATTTCATATTTCACTTGGTATATATAGTGATGTTTAATTCAAACGCTCGAATTACTGGACTACTGGTTGCATGTTACCTACAAATAGTTTAAACCTCATTTTGTCATCATGCTCGATTCCCTACAAAAGTCGGGGGTTGATCTCATAGTTGCTTATCGTCCCTTACATTTTTTTGTTTCAATATACATAGTTTCGACCCATAGAGTAGATTTTATTCAGTCACAATCTTAAAATAGTATTTAGCTGCGATTGACAAGTGGTTAAGATGTTCGTCTCCACAGACAAGTCGCCTTATCGCTGTGGGGACGATAAAAGGTTCGGCTCAGTATAATGAACTGCGTGGTCTAAGATGTTTACGACATTAAAGACAAGTACACATGCACTATTAAGGCATCCATCCATAAGTGTGCGCCAGTACTAAGCGGATCAGAAACAATTGCTCAAAGCGTATGCATAGGCCTCGTTAATACACATTTCAACCTATTCTCCAAAAGAACTGGACACATTTTAAGGAACTTGTTCAGAATGTTCAGAAATATATACATGTATGGGTGCAATTCAGATTTGTTTATTGCATTTCCACGACTAACAAATCTACGCTATTGGGATTTTGGAGTGTAAAAATCTTTTCAAAAAAAAAAAAAAAAAAAAAGAAAAAAAGAAAAAGAAAATATCTCGGGGTATCTTAAGCTTATGAATCTTAAGCTTATGATTTGTCCATTTCATGAAATTCAATCGAAAAAGGTGTATTAGCGTTTAGTTTCTGGTAATGTTTTTGAATTGAACTGATACCAAAATTATACATAAATCCTAGTTTGTTTAAACAATATTTTATTATTAACATACAAATTATAAATTTTAATTAACTTTTTACACAATAAAGAAGGTCCTTAAAACAAAAGAATCACTTTTATATATGTACCAGTCATAATCGTATCAATGCAAGTATTATGTATGATATAGAAAAATATGTTCTAGTATATTAAATCAATAGATAATTTAATAACAAATAAATAAATAAATAAATAAATAAATAAATAAATAAATAAATAATTTTCATAAGTTCAGATATTCAAGGTAGGTGCTTCTTAAGTCAATATCAGATAAAAACTATCCGAATGTCACTCAACTGGCGTTTTTCCGGCCTGTTTTAGAAGTGTTTATTGTAACATTATATTTATTACTGTTCCTAAAGCACATAATTAATTCTTTTAAGGAACCAGCATCATTTTCTGGCCCAATAAGGCCCATTAGAGTAGAAAAGAGTCCCAAAGAAAACAATAAAGAAAATCCAATAGTGCAAAATAAAAATACTCCAAATTGTAAAGCGAACTGTATTGTACAGAAAAACAAAAAAAAGGCCGCTCCTAGAGTTGATATGGCACCAGACAGAACCGGGCTACCCATTGCTTCAAGCATGTCTTGCGTTCTTTCTAGCCTGGTTTTCTTCTTTGACAGGTGATATCCCTCCGCTAAATGGACAACATAATCAACTGATAGTCCTACTACAAGGCACAGATTTATTGACTCAAGAAGCTAAAATATAAAAAAAGAGTGACTTTTTAATTAAGTACATAAATGTAATTTTATTTCAGCAATAAACATATGGCCTGTTCATTGTTTTCTGTTCTTCTAACAAGGTTAAATTCTGTTAAGACAAACAAGAGTTGAGTGATGGTGTTTTACGTCCCAGTATAGAATATTTCACGTCGCCAGTTATAGGCGAAAGTGCAGAAATTATGCCTGTGCGTTGCGCTGATGGAATTATACAGCGGGATTCTTTATCGTGCCAAATCCACCGTGACACGGGACCTCGTTTTTTTTCATCCGAAAGACCCGGTATATTTATTACGTAATGCCGAGTTCTTGGCGAAAGAAAAGTCACTACCCACTTTCAAGTCTTGGATCAGACCCGGACAGGGTTCGAACCCACAACCTCCCACTAACGAAACACTCTACTAACTGAGCTACCACAGTGGTTTACGACAAACAAGAGTTTCATATATCATAAATGTAATATAAATTATCGATATCCATTGACTTCGTTCTTGTGGATGATAAAAATTTACAAAACTACTTGAATTTCTAACTGGACATTCCTTTGTTGGTTAATTTTTAGTACTAATTTTCACGGACCTTTTCGTATAAAGAAGTGGGTTTGTTGGAGCGCAAATGTCCTTTCAACAAACTGCTCGATTACAGCTATTATTATTATACACAGTGTCCGTCCAAAGCCGGGGAACTTATAATCAGTTGTCTAAATAAATGTCTTGTTTTATTTCTTTATTACTTTATTCGTTCGTTGTTTCATATTCTTGGTTGCATTTAGAATCGACAAGTACAGCAATTTTCAAGGTCCGTCTAGTCCCATGCTTTAAACTGTACTTAGTAGTATTGAAGAGTATATATTGAGTTGAGTTGGGTTGAGTAATGGTGTTTAACGCACCAGTCAAAAATATTTCCCTTATATCGAGATGTCGCCCGCTATAGGCGAAGGTGCAAAGGTTTTGCCTGTGCGCTGATAGCATTATTCTTTAACTTGCAATGCCTATCGTAACACAGGACCTTGATTATTTTAAATTCCCATCCGAGAGAGCCGTGGCATTCATTTCGTGTTAACGAGAGCTTGGTGGCGAAAGAACAGTCACTACCCATTTTCAAGTCTTGGGTCAGACCCAGTCGGGTTTCCAACCAAAGATCTCCCACTTTCATATCGACTAAAAGAACGGAACAGTTCCGATCAAACCGAAAACGGTAAGCTAGTTTACATAACTAGTTAAAGTTCATCTGGTATTTTAAGCACCTTCTTTCTTTATTACTTGTATATTTGTATTCTGATAATACTAGTAGTGTTGATAAGTATGATGTCTCTGTATCCAAAATTATCCTAGATATGTTTGACATCCGATAGTCCAATGTTCCTTTCACTCTCAATTTTGATTCCACACTTGGTGTTTGATTGATTTTTACATGGCGGGTGTAGTCAGCACTGTGCTTACCCTTCCGGAAGATATGTCTACATTCCCTGCTGGAAATTCGCGCGCCCTAACACGAATTTGTAATTTGTAAGTTTTTAAAGTTTTGCTTTGTTTTTGGGATTGTGATCAAGACATGAACGCGTGGTTGTGTTTAATTTGATGTGGATCTTGCCATTAAAAGGGGTCAGTTCAGTTTTAACTATATTATGGATCTTACCCCAAGTTTCCAATCAACAAGCGGGATGACACCAACAACACAGACCGTGGTACAACAAATGGTGAACGTAGAAATTAATCCTAGGATTATATTCATGGTGCTGATAGTTATAATAGGGAAAAATAGAGATAATCCCAGGATTAAACCCAATATGGCACTGTTTGACATAGTCTGAAATAAAACAAAGCGATCAAGTGATTAAGGGGACTATACTGGCACCCACAAACAACTATGCTTTATATTTGCCAAAGGTTTAATCATCATGTTAAATTCATTCAAAAAATTTAAATATTAATTAAAGATTAGTTGAATATATTTTTTGTGAGTTGTTTTTCGTGGATTTTATTTTGGGGAAATATTAAGATCTCTGTGGGAAAAGATAAAAACTCTATTTAACGGAGTAACACTCGGGTATAGCAGAATGATGTTTTCAACAATTATTTTTTGTAAAGATTTTCAATCTGTAATGATATGACTCGTTTTAAACAGCCATGTATGATAATTTATAGATAGCAATGTATATTATCAAATTATTTCCAGGAGTGATTATTAATAGTCAAAACCTTTATAGAGTATTACGTAAGTATACGAAAGTTATGGAAAACTTACTTGAAGTTTTGTCAGTAAAATACTAGTATATAATTTGTCCTCAAAATGCTTATCATTTTTATGTGTGGGCTTAAATGGTTAATCGGAGTGGAGTGGCCTGGCGTAATATTTCACACCCAGTAAAAAATTCTTTCACTTATATAATTATAGGATGGTGGAGGAAATCGAAACACCATCCTTCGGACTGACAAACCGGTCTTTTCTAAGGTGGATTTGGCACTAGGAGGTGAGAGGCAATGTGATAAATAAACAACTCTAGGCCATTCGACCACCTGATTCATTCACGTGTTTCCTAAACATCACCAAAATATCAACATAATTAATTTTATTATATAAATCTGTAACCGATTTCTAAAAATAAAAATGGTATACCTCCTGGACATACAACCAATCCCATTCAAATGAGGTAAGTTGAAATCCATTCTTAAGTCCTCTTGGCATTTCTTTCATCTAAAATAATAAAGAACGGTTTTTGAAATACGCGGTTTCTATAATTTTGGCAATGTAGATCCGTTTCATTTTTAAATAATAATCTTTCGAAGCATCCGCCCCCATTTCCTGGTAGTTGTTTACATTGATTTACCTATTTTGGGAGTATTTACTTTGGTTTTTGGATAGGATACGGACTGGTTTGTTTATGTTTAAATTTCTTTATATGATAAGTATTTCCTTTTTCGGTTAAAACATCTGAGGTCTCTTTAAAAGATCAGCCAATGTGACATACCACTGCCAATGTAAATTTTATACTATACCTTATTTTCTTTTACCTACAAGCAACCATATGCAACTAAGGAGTTTTTGTTTTAAATACTTTGCATCAATTACTTCCAAAATAACACGATTCCTTTAAATACATATACAGTGCTTTATTGTTTAAACATCTACTATTGTTTCAGGTAACTTAGATAGTAGATTTATCTTAAATATAAAATCAAGTATTGTAATATTTGTACTTATTTTGATATTCTTGAAAATAAAATCATATCACCCATCAAACCTATGAGGTTTGCTGACTTGAACTTGAATTACAAAACAGGTATATACCGAAATTTTTGTCGTTTTTCATAACAAAGAAAAACCAATGTGTAGTATATATACCTAAACACTCGGAACGCCAAGTCGGCAATTTCCACAAATTGTGTTTCGGCTTTACAAATTTTGTATCCTTCCGCCGTATGGAAATTTGGGATTACTTTTTGACAAGTGTCTGAGTGGCGAAAAGACACCCGTCCTTAAACCTATATTCGGACATAATGAAGTAAAGTTTATCTATGAAACTTTTGAATTATATGCCGAATGAACAACAGTTTGAGATTTAATTTTCAATTTAGCGATAAGATACTGTTATTAACACATTTTTTCTGATTTCTTGATGACAATCAATTCTTCTTACAATTGCCCCAAAATTTTCGACAATCTTTAAAACTTGGACGAATTGTGTGTACACAACTGAATGCACTGTATATTGGATTTCCATTAACATTTTAAGAAAAATTGAAAACTGACTGTGTTTTGCATTTTCATAATTAAATAGCTACATGAGTAGTGTTTCAGTTACAGATGCAGCAAGAATTCTCATCACTTAATGTCATGGTTGACCTGCATACTCATTTTTATCACACGGGTAAAAACAAGGTTGTCTTTCAGGTGTGCGGTTCGGGTTTTACTCATTCTCATGTATACCTTCATGCAATGCTCTAAATTTGCATACAATGCACGGATAGAGAGAGGGAATAGTGCAGTGTTTGAAAAACAACCTGTGATTTTCGGTATGTAGAGCAAAACCAGAGGGCTGTAGAACACTTATTTTTGACTTTTAATTGGGCTTCTATATTTTAGATTCAATATGTATAACATTGGATATAAATCATTAAACATAAAAGCTTAATTGACAAAAAAGCGAATATCTAAGTTTCTTGGAACAACAGTAGATACTACAAAAACATTTGTAGTAGTTTAGGCTTACAGCATTGACCTGCCCGCTTGACCTTTCTTTAGGAATATTCATAAATGAGTCACCCAATAAATGGGTAGTAGTACTCAAGGTACAGATTAGTGTTCGCATAATGTTATGAAAATAAACCCACGTGATTCCTAAACATAAATGCACTCGTCCACAATAAATATTTAAATTAAAGGTCAACCGGGCAGGTCAAAGTTGTTTACCTATACTTGACAAACATACTGGTAGTCATAGTTACAATAATACAGGTAGTTTTAATGTAGTAACAAAGATACGGGTATTCATGGTAACAAAGAACAAGCATCCTGGAAATCATAGTACAAAGAATACAAGATATACTTACCAATTTGTTGACGAATGTCTCCCATCTTTCAACAATTGGAATACCAGTTTTATAGTTGATTTTATATTTATCTATCGTTGTGTTAATTTGTACAGCCAAGTATTTAATCTTATTACCATAGTAAGTAGCTGCCAGTGAAAAAAACAAAAATATTGTTTTAGCCTTTGTTACATTGAAGATGTTCTGTTTTACTGTTACACACCCTTCCTGGTACCTGGCCTCACTTCCCTGGTGGATGTTCACGCATTTAACTAAATATGCCAGTTTTTAATTTTGCTTTGTGGGTTGACATGAGATGCTTGACCTTCTGGAACATCCGGTCTCACTGCCCTGATTTTAACAAGGACGTTTTTAAAGTTATAGCTTTGCTTTTGAATTGCGATTTGATCATGGAACGGTATGCCTGTGTTTGATTCTGCTATTTTGTCTATCCAGCTTTTCACTTTCAGTATATCATTTTCGTCATTTTTAATTTCATTTGTTCTGCTTCTACTTTCAGTTCACTGTTTTGTCCTATGCCATTTTATCTATTCGGCTTCTTCTTTAAGTTTATTTCTATTGTACAAAAATGCCATACACGTATATATTGCCTACTAGCAATACTGAAAATCTGAAAATTTTCTCACTCGTTTAATTTTCGCGTAAATACGCGACAATGACAAGACGCAACATAAAACTTTATCTTATATTCCGATATACAGTCCAACCTGCCTTAATGGCTACCTCTATATAAGAACCACCTGCGTATAAAGACCAGTGAAAATTTATCCCAATTGCTCTTTATTCATGTTATTTGAACCTATATATAAAGGCAACCTGCCCATAAAGGTCACTTTTACTGGTTCACTTGGATGGCCTTTATAGACAGGTTTGACTGTATAATTAATTTGCATTTGACCCGATCGTCATTCGACGACGCGAAAATAAAAGTATGCGAATATCTTCAAATGGAGATTATCGCGAAAATTAACCTACATGAAAATATTCCGAATTACAGAATATATATAAATGCCATATATGGTATTCACAAATTAAAATCTTTGAGAAACATCAATTTAAGAATGGGAGTGATGTGTTATACAAGGTTGTCCAACATAAATGTCACGCGATGTCATAGAAATTAAAAGGCGCTTTGTTCTTTAATAAATAAGAAACGGTCAAGTGTTGTTTGTAAGCATTGTTGTTAAATTTGTACACAATGGTGTTACATTAAGATATCAATTTTTCATAAATATATAACTGCCAGTACCGTAACTACCTATGAGGCAACCGAGGCAATTGCCTCGGTAAAAATTTAACCAATTACTTTTTCGGCCTTACTTTTTTCGCACAGAAGTGTGATATTGAGAGAGAGAGAGAGGGGGGGGTTAAACGAGCGGTTCCTTCAACTAGTTAACAGTTTACAGGAAACTAATTTAATGATTTAATCAAATGGTTGTCACATTAAACGTTCGCATTATTATTTAATTTGTCATTTTGGTAACTATAGTGTTGTATTGCGGTACTTATAATGTGATTACGACATTTAGCGTCTTGTCATGTGTAAATCTATCAAGTGATCTTGCTAACGAAAATCCAGAAATATTATGAAAAATCCAGGTTAAATGAGAGACCTGTTTTTGTCTGATACCCGCCCACATACAATTTAAACTTTTAAACTATCCTTTAACCTGGATTAAGAGTTTTAGTGGTGTGGTTAAACTAGTTTTCATGGCACAAAACCATCCCACTTATTTTACAACCGCTGGTCTAGTTTTGAGCTTTCCTATGATACTCTTACATGTTAAAGATAAAAAAAACATTGAGACTGTTGGTACTGTACATGTATGTCATTATATATTGAGCTTCAATTCTTGCCTCGGTTTTTTAAGGGCCTAGTTACGGTACTGACTGCATCCTGTGCACTATAGGAATTGTTTGTTAAAAGCTATAAACATGTTCTGGAAGGTCACAACTGAACTATTAGTACTTATCGAGCACGCTTTGCCTTGTGGTTTAAAATGTCATTGGCATAAAAGTTCCGTTGCTTATCAAACACAAACATACCAGCCCATGTTTTATAATCCCAAAAGCAAAATAACAACTTTTTAAAATTGCAAATTAAGTAAATACGCCTAAATGCAAACTTCAACATCACAAGTGGGATACTATTCTGTTATCTGGTACGCCAAAGAGTGCCAAAATGTAGCTTGGGGTTAATGTTTAAAAGTGGGTGGTAAGTAATAAAATGTCTGGTAACGGAACAACATCAAGTAATGTAAAAGTTGTAAATAACAAGCTATAACTGAAATGGGATGTCATTTAAAAGTATCCCCAAACGAACAACCATTGGGAAATCCATGTTTTCACAATACAACTATGAATTAAAATACAAATAAACAATGGCACTTTTACTCGTCCCAAAGGTTATCTTTGTGAAGTTTCATAAAAAGCTGTTTAATAGTTTTTGTAAAAATGTTCGTGGAAAATAAGGAATAATTACTATATGTCCACCGCATCGTTTTTGGAATACTTACGGAAGCCAAATACTGGTTTCTTGGAAAATGGCGTTCTTTGTTCGCCAATCAAGCCATTGAACATCGTATAGTCGGCGGTATATGTTAATGTATTGGCATTTAACAGCCAGAACTGAATAGGTATCTGAAAAATATACTAGTATATTAATTAAAATTTCACAATCACTACATGGAAATTCTCTGGAATAATACAGTTCAGTTCAATATTGCCCATAAAAGTTTTCAAAAATGATTTTAAAAAATTGAATGTCCAGAAAATATGAAATCTTATAATCAAATGCACATACTAGTATGTAGACTCAAGTAAATGAATACTGTAGCCGAAATAATAATTAAATAAACTGCTACTATAATAATAATAATGATAAACTTTATCAAAAAATCTGACCGAATTTTGTTCAATAAAAAAGACAGAATAGCAACTTCACATCAATCCCTTAGTAATGCATGTACTATAAAGCTGTTTCCGAGAAAAGCTGCGGTCAAAGGTTAAAAGAAGAAGAAACAACAAATCCATTATGTTTTTTATGTTCCGCTTTCGTTTCGGAAACATAAATGTAGAAATTAGAAAGGAAAATAAATGTTTGGTCAACTAACAATGTACATGTATAACAACATTTATTCTAGTTTTACTAAACACATTTAAAACATTGAGCATTGACAATCTCAACGCATACTGACGTCCGGATTATTGAGCATTGACAATCTCAACGCATACTGACGTCCGGATGATTGGGCATTGACAACTCAACGCATACTGACGTCCGGATTATTGAGCATTGACAACTCAACGCATACTGACGTCCGGGTTATTGAGCATTGACAACTCAACGCCTACTGACGTCCGGATTATTGAGCATTGACAACTCAACGCATACTGAAGTCCGGATTATTGAGCATTGACAACTCAACGCATACTGAAGTCCGGATTATTGAGCATTAACAACTCAACGCATACTGAAGTCCGGATTATTGAGCATTGACAACTCAACGCATACTGACGTCCGAATTATTGAGCATTGACAACTCAACGCCTACTGAAGTCCGGGTTAATGAGCGTTGACAATCTCAACGCATACTAACGTCCGGGGTTATTGAGCGTTGACAATTTCAACGCCTATTAATGTCCGGACCTTTTGGGCGTTGGCAATTTGGACACCTACTGAAGTCAACCGATTGAGGAGTGCAACGATGCCGAGCCGTGCTTTTATTTCCCGTAACATGACATGAGACGGTTTGGATTTTATGTACGTACGTCAAAGTAATCTGTATAACTGTCATTAAAGCTGCCTTTATAATACTGAGGTAGTGCTTCCATTAACGCCATAGCTTTACTGTGATTCCATGGTAACGTTGGTTTGTAATCAGGAATTGTCATGGAAACGTTCGAATACACGTTGTTGACAAGTCGCTGAAGTCTCTGTAGATTGAAAGAAAAAAATGTGATAAAACTATATGCAATTCAATAAAACAATATATAATTCCATAAAAATTTTGTTTATAATCAGGAATTGCCATGGTGACGTTGGAATATACTAGCATGTTGTTGACAATTCTCTGTAGATGAAAAGAAGAAATTAATCAAAGTTATTTAAGAAATAACATTCTATTTGAGTGTATTCATTCGGTATTATGAATGAGAGTCGGGGAATAGCATATTGAATGAACTGCAAGCGGGCAGTCATGTTAAATTATACCAGATTAACTCCCTGTGTTTAACCAATCGGAATCCGATAAATTTGCATGAAATATAATAATAATAATAATTTGTTTACTTACAATGAAAAATTGTTCCATATTACGAGTTAAGCAAGCGATTTCTAGGTTTCCTTCAGCGTTTTTCTTTATCTTAAGCCTGTTATACTCGACTCATTTAAAGTATGCAATTTTTCACAAAATGTCTGAAAAAAGATGTTGCAATGTGAAAACAATGAAAACGTATTTGGCAATACGGCAAATAGCTATTGAATTATACCTAAATAGTCTAAAGGTAAAGCAAATGATACATCGCGAGGCAAAATTTACAAAAATACCCGGTAGAATTTGCAGATTTGGTCAAAATTTAAGCGAAAATTAAGAAAAATTGTTATAACTTTTACTTAATACAAACAAAGTCATCAACGGAATAATTAATAAAGCTGTTTTTTTTTTTTTTTTTTTTTTTTTTTGTGAATTATGACACTTTAAGATGAACACCTTGAAATAAAGAATATTTAAAAGAACAATGTAGTCAAGTTAAAAGACTATATTTAAATGTAAATTTGTATCCATCTCAAATTTTATAAGAGGTGTTTATCATAATTCAATTCTAATGCAAAACTAAACACGTATATAGAGCAATGTTACATTCTCATTGGGAAAACGATTTTGCTTTAAATAAATCGCTAATCTAAAATTGTTTCATTAAATAATTTCAGCACATTTAGCACATGTATAGGTAAGCAACATTGATCTGCCCGCTTTACCTTACATTAGGAGTATGCATATAGGAAGACCCACCCTATATATACTTAACGTTAGGGTTCGAAGTAAATGCATACACAAAGCATGTTCCCCGTGATGTTTAACAATTAAACACCTGTGTTCCCTAAAC
The DNA here is from genome assembly GCA_021292105.1 of Anadara kagoshimensis. Classification (NCBI taxonomy): domain Eukaryota; kingdom Metazoa; phylum Mollusca; class Bivalvia; order Arcoida; family Arcidae; genus Anadara; species Anadara kagoshimensis. Next base: position 33,907,940 of record CM037858.1, read on the forward strand.
GTAAATGAACGGATCCGTAAAAATATTAAATGAAAAATCAAACGTAATACCTAATACACATGCATAATACCTTCAATGCTAGTTGATTATTTGGTGGATTAGGATCAAATTCGTCATCATAGATCTGTTCTCCTATACAGTTTACTGAAGTGAAGTTACACTCGTTTTTATCACGTTCTTTGATACCCCAAAGTATGTAAACTTTGACTAATCTATCTTCGTCATATTTCTGGAATCCATGGACATTGAGGTATCTGGCTTCTGCCAAGTTATGTCCATTTTTAAAGAACTTTATCTGTAAGTAAGACAACGTCATCATGAATAAGTCTAACCTTGGAGGATTGTGGTAACCTTGGAGGATTCTTGGAGGATTGTGGTAACCTTGGGGGATTGTGGTAACCTTGGAGGATTGTGGTAGCCTTGGAGGATTGTGGTACCTTGGAGGATTGTGGTAACCTTGGAGGATTGTGGTAACCTTGGGGGATTGTGGTAACCTTGGAGGATTGTGGTAGCCTTGGAGGATTGTGGTAGCCTTGGAGGATTGTAACCTGGGATTGTGGTACCTTGAGGATTGTGGTACCTTGGGGATTGTGGTGACCTTGGAGGATTGTGGTACCTTGGAGGATTGTGGTACCTTGGAGGATTGTGGTACCTTGGAGGATTGTGGTAACCTTGGAGGATTGTGGTAACCTTGGAGGATTGTGGTAGCCTTGGAGGATTGTGGTAGCCTTGGAGGATTGTGGTAAGCCTTGGAGGATTGTGGTAACCTTGGGGATTGTGGTAACCTTGGAGGATTGTGGTGACCTTGAAGGACTGTGGTGACCTTGAAGGATTGTGGTAATTTTGGAGGATTGTGGTTATTATACTTATTATTATCAAACCTGTTTTAATTTTACAGCACAAGACGGCGGTTTCTAAATACAATTCCTCATCAGTAGTGCTCGGACAAAGAATTTTTGAAATCAAAATATTGTATGACGACTTTTAGATTTTGAAATGTGAAAAATAATAGGTCCAAACTTTTTTCACCAAATCCACCTGAGCCAATACTATGAACGATTAGACAAAACTTAGTTTTTGAGAAATTTAAAAATAATTAAAATAATAAGACAGATAATTTTATTAACAATGTTTATCTGTCAATACAATGTACTGTCTAATGGATTAACGATATCCCTGTGAATGCTTAGTCAATACGACTACTTGTTGTAATTATATAATGTAATAAAAAAAACTATGTGTGTTTAAAAATGTGCATTTGGCAAATGTCAAAAAACCAAGACCTCAAAATGAACAAACATATTAAGTAAGTATATTGTAGCACTCTAACCATCCCAATAGATCCGTTAATTGTCCATTTCGTAAGTGAAAGACATGATAAAAGCTGATTCCGTTTGGCATTGGTCTCGACGTCATAGAATGTCCAGAAACTGTTGTCCGCTGTACATACCTCTGTATTATTGTAACTACATTTTTACGGTAACTACATTTCTTTTAATTTCTAACCAAATAATGTATCAATTCATAACACTTGCAAATGATCCGTTTGGGACTTGATCCATGCAATAAACACTCTAGTAACATAAATATCAGTTGTAATAGGTGGGCTTCTAGAAAGAAGAAAAGCAACAATTGTGTCAGTTGTTTTATTGTGTCATCTTCATCATGTACTTTCAAAGGAGTGGAGATCATTTCACTTACATCGATGCGGTCAGTTCATGATAGTGAAGAAACCCGCAGTGCCCGGAGACAACTACCGACCTTCAATTACCCACGAAGACAGACTGGTACTAGTAATATAAATGGAGTTTTACGTCCCAGTCAAGAACATTTTTCTTATATCGAGGTGGTCGGTTCATAAATGATAGAAGAAATTGGAGTGCATCTGATGTCAATCATGTAGCATGGTACATGTGATGAGAGACGCTGTGATATCAGATCCCTCGTAATCAGAGTCCCTTCCCCTCTTAATTAGGAAGATATAAAATATATATCATACTCACTTGTTGTTCGTCTGGTACCAAGTTTGTAGCATGGTATGTGAAGAAGAATAACACTGCTAGCAAGACTATTAATATGAAAATTCTCGTGTATTTCTGTGTAATGAACTTAAAATAGTGGTCCCTCAAAAAAGTCACTATCATGTGATTGGGAGAACAGCCATACAATGTCACCAAACTTAAGCATCCCAATATCCGATTCCTTTTTTCTACATTTTGATTGGAATCTACATGATTTGTCAATCTGTTTTCTTTCGATGAGGCAGATTCGTTGCTGTTTATTTTGTTTTGTTCTTTCAGCACATGTGTCTGCTTATTCGCCAGACTCGTTTCATTGTCAAGAGTGTAATCATTTGAAGAACAAGATTCATGTATATTATCCATCCTCGGCAATTCTTCAGATGGAGAGCATGACTCATAAATACACGTGGATACTGGCGATGAAGAACTTCTCTCGCTAGAGTTATCGAGGTAACTGTTTCGTATGCTTGCAGGCCTTTCATATTTACGTCTTCGACAACAGCGCATGGTCTTATTTTCAAATTTTACCCGGTACAAAATCAGAACAGCCGGGAAGAAAGTCACTACAGAAAGATAATTGACTATCACTAAAATTCCAGAAAATATACCGAATGATTTGGTGCACAGAAACGGGGATAAAGCACTCACAAAAAACGCAAGTGAGGTAGTCAATGATGTCACAAGCATACTGAACATTGCCTTGGAATAAGCTTCTGATAAATGGCGCGCAAGACTTGTTGAAGATGACGTCAGACGCCAAGTGTCATAGAAAACAAACAGATCGTCTGCTCCAATACCAAGAATGATGAAAATCACCACAATATGGAAATATCCGAAATATTTATATCCAATGATATATCTGTATATTAAATTAGTTCCTAAATAACTAGTAAATATGCTGAAAACAGCCCAAAATGTTATCCATAAAGACCGAGTATAAAATACCATGAAACAAAATATAAAACACAAGCTACCAATGGTAAAATAAAGATCATAAAATGTCTGCTCATAAATAGCTTCCTGAAAATAAAACCATGATATATAATAAATATCAAATTCCTTCACTAATTCTTTCCACTTTATCAGTTTAGGTTTAATTTCGTTATTCATATAACTTTTTGTTTCTTTCTCTATGTCGCCATTTTTATTTCCACCGACCGGAGATGGATAACCAATCGGAATTTTGGTTCTGGTCATTGAGGCATGCGCAGAAGTTGCAGTGATTATAGTGTCGTCTGATAAAAAATATTTCAATGTGTCTTTGGTATGATTATTTTGGTGGGCTTCAAATAAAACAGAGTTTATGTTTTCGAATGAGTTGTTAAAAATTGGATGAACATGAGAAAAAGAGCCATCAAAGAACTGCGTAACTGACTGAATGTGTTTACATTTTAGTGTCCTATCAACTGTTGCGCAAAATTTAGAATGGTTTGAAGACGCTATCAAATCCTCTTCTATAAGTTGTATCTTCTTCAGATTTGCTTTCGAAAATATATTACCATCCTTTGCATGATAGATTATGTGTACTGTGAAGCTGTAACTCTCAACTTTCCGTATCCAGAATCTGTGTGCCGGATCCCGAAGAAGCCGCCTTGTTCCATTTGGAAAGTTATCCTTAAAAAACCAAGCCAAACTTCTGGATTTGTATGGAACATGGTCCAAGTCTATTGGAAGATCTTTGAAATGTGTTGGAAATACATCATACCCGTTTATAAACAGAAATATCGTGATGATCAGGATTGCAGAATGTACAGACAAAGTCAACACTGAAATATATGAAACATATCTTTTACCATAACATAAAGTTCAAATCAAGCAAAATACATATTTTTAAAGAGACTATGCAACACTCGCACTTCACATGCATACGCCAAATTATTATGTATTTTATACTCCATAGAGATTAATACAATAGTTCTCGTTGAGAATAGCTGAAAAAATTGCTGATGCAAAGTTAAGCAACATTCAACCAACATATATTTAAAACTCTTTATGTTTAACATCTACATATAGGCTTATTGGTTCATTTTTTTTAAATGCTTTTTAAATCCCATATACATTTATAGGGGTCACTGATTGTTAATAGGGAATGCTCGTCCTCAAAAATACTTTTTACTTACTGTCATGTGCTACTTTCGAAATTTTATGAAGTAAAATTCAAAAGTAGCACATGGCAATACCACTTAATACAACCTCACCCGGTGCCGGTTCAAAGCCGAGAGTTCTCTATTTCATTAGTTTGTCGCTATCCTGTTAAAATAGAACAAAGAATGCAGAATGCAACAAAAAAATAAAACTTGAACATTCTCTATGATTTCGACGTGGAAATGCCACGCAATGGTTTAAAACGCAGTTTTGACATATAGAGACGGCCCCTTTCATCAATGAAAAGGGTTGTTGGCGACAGAAATAATATATACAGTCCAACCTGTCTAAGGTCACATCTATATAAGGGTCACTGCTTTTAAATCCAGTAGAATTGTATCCCAATTGTTCTTTATTTATATTTGAACGTGTATATTAAGATCACCTGCCCATAAAGGCCACTTGGGAGGCCTTTATAAACAGGTTTGATTGTATATAAAGTTACATATTACTCACAAAACGAGGCTGTGGGATATCGAGCCACGTATCTGCAGTAGACGAAACTGTGACCATCAGGACCAAAATCGTTTCCAATATTATTTTTTGTCTCATCATCACTAGTACCGGTTGCTTGCCCATTGCAGTCTGTACTATTTTGGATTTGATCTATATTGTTCATTTTATACGATGTCAGCATCAATTCAAATTAATACAACTTCTCCTGCACATGCTACAAATATAAAACATTGGGTATGAATCATTCAATCAATCATAAAGAAAAGTTAAACACGTCAAGGTACCTATCTGCACAATCATGTCCTATCCCTGAACGGTTATGTCTAATACCTGAACGGTTATGACTGTATTTGCACGGTAATGTCCAGTAGCTGAACGGTTATATCCGTACCTGCACGGTGATGTCTCATACCTAAACAGTGCACGGTGATGTCCAATACCTGAACGGCTATGTCCGTACTTGCATTATTATCCCTAGGTATCTGCAATTACATCCTGTATATAAACAGAAGTCTGGTACCTGAACTGTTCTGTTTGCAATCGTCACGGATATGTTCGGCACCTGTGCGGTTATGTCCGGTATCTGCACAGTTATAGCCGGTATATGAACGGTTATGTCCGGTATCTGTACTGTTATTGCCTGGTATCCGCAGTTATACCCGGTATATAAACAGTTACGCCCAGTATCTGAACTTGTCTGATTGCAATCGGCACGCTTATGTTCGGTACCTGCACGGTTATTTCTGGTACATGAAAGGTTATGTAAGTAGCTGCACGGTTATTCCCCGGTATTTGCACAGTTATATCCGGTATATGAACAGTTATACCTGGTTTCTGAAAGGTTATGTCCGGTATCTGTATGCTAATGTCCGGTTCATGTACCTTGATATCCCCCTGGTATTTGTACAGTTATGTTCTGTATATAAACAGATACTTCTGGTACCCGAACTTTTCCGTTTACAATCGGTGCGATTCGGTACCTGCAAGTTTATTTCAGGTATATGAATGGTTATCTCCGTAGCTGCAGGGTTATTCCCCGGTAATTGCACAGTTATATCCGGTATATGAACGGTTATACCCAGTGCCTATCTGTTATGTTTGATATCTGTTTGCTGTCCCTTGTTATTTGTACAGTTATATCCAGTATCTGAACGGTTATGTCTGGTACCTGAACTGTTATGCCCGGTAATTGAACGGTTATGCACGGTACTTGAACCGTTATGCCCAGTAACTGAACGGTTATGTCTGGTACCTGAACTGTTATGCCCGGTAATTGAACGGTTATGCACGGTACTTGAACCGTTATGCCCAGTAACTGAACGGTTATGCCAGGTACCTGAACTGTTATTCCCGGTATCTGCACAACTAGGGCATACAGTAAGGACAAATCTATTCGAGATTCATTACTTCACAGATCGCAATGAAATGTGTCAAATCCAGGACTTAATTGGGTAGATACATCTTGTTAATTTTACTTGATCGGGTATATCAGACCCACCCTACCCCCAATTCCCGTATAACTATGTAATCCGATTATGGTTTTCAGTAATGCAAACTTTAAATAAGCAAATATCGATGAATGTGTTATTAAGACAAATACTCACGTGTTTAACTTTATTTGCCAGTTTTCAAAGTCTTTGCTTTGCTTTTGGGATTGTGATTTTAACATGGACCGGTATGTTTGTGTTTGATCGATATACAAGAAACACTGGCCTAAAATTAATTTTATTTAAAATAAATGGCACGTACCGATATAGCAAAAAATTTTATAACGCCAAAAGTTTGACTGAAAAAATAATGACAGTGAATTAGGATTTTTCTGATATTATGGATCAAGTTTGATATGAAATGATCAATTTTTGTGGTGTCCCAATTTCCGTTGTTTTCGCGGACATATCCTAACCCCACGAATTTACATGACAACGAAATAGTATACAGTCAACATGTCATTAATATTCATATCATGAGATCGCAAAATTTTGTTCCCGGGAAGATATGAAAACCAGAGGTGTAAAACACAGTTATCGACACATACGTTCTTTGATCCCTTATACAATTGATAACCGGTGTCCTTATGAATTTTGCTATCGAGTTTATTTTATTCTGACAGTTTATATGTGGTTTTCAGCGTCTTCTCCTAAAGTTCCAAAATTCTTCACTTTTTCGATTTTTGCTATTTTTTATATTAAAGGAACCCTTAAATCGAAAGGTCGCCGTGATCAAAGCGAACAATCGATAGAGATCATGTGGTTATGGTTTGAAAAATAGAGGCTTTGCAATTTTGTCAAAACTGAATATCTGTTACATACAACGATGTCGCTTCGTAAATTAAAAGTTAAAAGGAACCTTGAACATTTTAAATACTTCAATAAATACAAGGCTATGGTTTTTGTACCGGTGTAGGGTTAAATAAGATAGCAGAGATTTGTTCCGCCACTTGGTGCAATTTCTGTATAGCGCCAAATCATTTACTAATCTATATCGAGTCATTGAGAAAAATGACAAATTAAATTCAAATATGGCGGATATGCAAATAAATAAGTGAACTCTTTCTTTGGTATAAACCTGTCTATAAAGACCACCCACGGGAACCAGAAAAAGTTGTCTTTGTTGGCAGGTGTCCTTTATATACAGGTTCAAATTATATGAATAAAGAACAAACGGGACATAATGCTACTCTCATTTATAAGCAGGTGGACCTTATATAGAGCTGGACTTTAAGGCATGTTGGACTGTATATTACTTACTTATCTTATTTGATAACCACAGGCCACAACACGATATTTTTTCTTACAGAACCACGAACCACGGAATTTAGACACCACAAAAATACATTTCATTCCTATTTTGTCAATGAACGAGCGAGTTGCGCCATATATAGTATATCCTTGTTGTCAAATGACTAAAACACGGACATTGCGAAACTAACACACATTTATCAACTTTACATATTTTGTAATTATATTTTTCTTTTTCTTGCTGTATTTCCTCTTTTTGTACGTCGTATTGTTTACATACAGTACAAGCCTACCGTCTGAAGTTTAACACTAAACTAACGATTTATTTATCTCACGACAGCATTTCGGCAGCCGAGGTTTGAGTCCTTATCGTTAGTCCAGTGTTAAACTTTCATCAGGTCTGTACTGCAATTATCAGGAATTGTATGTATAATTAATGTTTTATCAGATATGTATTGTAATTATCAGGCATTGTATTTATTATTAATTATTTAATGCCATTTCACTTGCAACCACATTCAGTGTCGTATTTTAACGGTAATAATTCCATTTATGGATGAAAACGCCATTAGCACATATTTCATGAACTTAAAATTGCATATGCATGATAAAATCTTAGATGACATTTCATACTATAAAAAGTTCTCGATTTTCTGACGGCACCCAAACCCAGAAATGATTCCGTTTTTGTCTCACGAATATTCATTATAATGTCACGTAATGTTTCTTCTACCAAGAATATATACAAATTTGAAAATTGAGCGCCTCAAACTAGAAAACTGGGGTAGGAAATGGAATCTTGTGGTCAGGGGGGTTCCAGGAATACTAAAGGAAAATTCCAGAGAGACCGAAAAAGCTATACGGTACTTTTTGAAAAATACCCTCAAAATCCAAGATAAAATCATTGACAGCATGATTTTTCAAGCAGTTCATCGTTTGCCTAGCGGGGATGAATCCAAGAGAAACATCATTGTCAGATTCTGTAGCCTAATAGATAGGGATGACGTTTTATATAAAGCCATGAAGTTACCCCCGGGGTCTGGCTTCAGCGTCACTCCAGACCTCGCACCGGAGACTAGCAAATTAAGGTCTCAGTTACTAAGTGAAAGAGCTCAGCTTCCACCAGAGGAAAAGAAAAAAGCCAAGTTGATTTACATTAAAGATTACCCGTTTGTGAAACTTATCAAAAGGAAATAATCTGAAAAAAGAGACTCTAAACTCCTTGACTTTCAGTGCTTTATTAACTGTATAATTATTGACTACTTTACAAAACGGATCATCAGAATGTTTTTTGTTTAAAACTATCTGTTTTTTTTTTTTTGTTTCAAATGCTATTTCTCTTTCTATTTTTGGTATTTTGAAACATACACATATGATGAATAATTATTGTTTGTTTATATTTTCCATGTACACGTGGTTGACCTAATTTTCTGATTGGTGACATACTATATAATTACCCCGCATATAATGGCATAACCAATACACTTTCATCCGTCAAGGCGGATACATACGTGTTCTAGAGTCGCCAGAAGTCGATTGATTCTTATCTATATATATATATATATTTTTAAATTACAAAATACAACTCTTGAACAGCTGTACTGTAACATATACCGGTTCCGCTGATATGCAAATCAGGAAGGCCGGGTCATGTATTACCCAATCAGAGTTGAGAGAATTATATGCAAATTAGGGAAGGTCATCGCATATTACTCATTGACCTACAAACACACTCTCTCTCTCTCTCTCTCTCTCTCTCTCTCTCTCTCTCTCTCTCTCTCTCTATATATATATATATATATATAATATATATATATATATATATATATATATATAGATCCCATTCTTGAGCAAATACACCAAACTTTAGTTAAAATATTCTCTGTCTGCTTTCAGCTCAGAAAAAAGAAGTACTTGTTCGAGGAAAACACTGTATTCTGTCAAATTTTTACCCGTGTATTCTAGAAGAAAACGGGTTAACTTTTAAAAGTGCTGAACACTTATATCAATATAAAAAATCTATTTTCTTCCATTATTTAGATTTAGCGGATGACATCCGCGTAGCTGAAACTGCTAGAGATGCTAAACGTTTATCAAAATTTATACGGAAATGCCCCACTTCATATATATGGTACAGCAAAAAATTAGGAATTATGAAGAAATTTTGTACCTAAAATTTGAATCCTCACCAGAATTTCGCCATTCTCTTCACAATGCGATTAATTGCAACATTGTTCACAATGTTCCCCATAATTTTTGGGGCACGGGGAATATTTTTACACCTGGAGAAAACCAATTTGGAAAACTGTTGATGGCTGTTAGAGATGAAAAATTCCCTACGTTTTTTGCCAATAATTAAATTAGCTAGGTCTACTGCATTTGCATTTGTTATGCTTCTCTGGTTAATATATATATATATATATATATATATATATATATAATATATATATATTGTGTGTGTGTGTGTGTGTATGTATGTGTGTATATATAATTAGATATATATACGCCAACATTGAAATGTGTCTAAGAAAACAGAGGTTTTTTTTCTATTGTTAAACTTTTCATTAAGAATGTTATGTTAGTTTTTTTGTTAATTTATTGAGCTAAGAGGCCACTACAAAAATAATAACGGTACCTAAAACGAATGGAAGTTTGGGTAGGGGGGTTTTGAAAATTACACTTGGAATAAATCATCATCCAATATTATCAATTACACTTATGGTATATAGATATACTACTATAAATAATGCATCCCTTTTCTTCAAATCATTTGAACATACATATTTGCTATGAGTAATCTAAAAATTGGATCATTAAACTGTAGAGGATTATATTCAGACTACTTAAAAAGAAAAGATTTATTTGATAGATGTAGGAAAAATTACGACATCTCATTTTTAATAGATACACATTCTACTGAAGACATGGAAAATTATTGGAAAACTGAGTGGGGACATGAAGCAAAGTTTTGCTCTTATGCCAGCAACAGTCGCGGTGTCGCAATATTATTCCGTAATTCTTTCAAATTTGACATTCTTGACCAAATTAAAGATCCTAATGGAAATTTTCTTATTCTAAATGTTTTAACTCAGAATAAAAAAATAACTCTGATAGCTATATATGGACCAAACACAGACAAACCAGAATTTTTCAATAAATTGATTGCGAACATTAATGTCATTGGCAATAGTTCAATTATTATTGGTGGTGATTTTAATGTACCTTTAAATTATGATCTGGATACATTGAACTACAGCAACAGAAACAATCCCAAGTCACAACAAAAAATCTTTGAAATGATGTCTGAATTTGATTTACTTGATGTTTGGAGAGAGCTTTATCCTTGTATTAGAAGATACACTTGGCGAGGTCCAAAAGATAAAAAACAAAAATTAAGTAGATTAGACTACTTCTTAGTCTCAGCCGATTTGCAACAATTTTTAATTGATGCCGAAATTGATATCGCTTACAAATCTGACCACTCTCCTGTTAACATCACTTTGAAATTTACAAATAATGAAAAGGGTCGCGGAACGTGGAAATTTAATAATGGTCTACTCTATGATAAGGAATACATAAATATCGCACGGAACTGCATTCATCGTACATGTAATGACTATCTTTGTAATGGGGGGGCTGACAATGATGAACTCATATATTCAATAAATGACCAATTATTGTGGGAAATGATCAAATTAAATTTAAGAGGTCAGACCATTTCATACTCCTCACATAAAAAGAAAAAAAGTATTGAAAAAGAAAAACATATAGAAAATAAATTAAAATATTTATACTCTAAAGAACCAGAAGTGTCAAGGGATGAAATAGAAAAAAATGAAAAAGAGCTAAGTGATGTTAGAGAGGAAAAAATAAGGGGTTTAATCATGAGAGCAAAAGCAAAATGGCTAGTTGAAGGGGACAAAAGTACAAAATATTTTTGTAATTTGGAAAAAAGAAACTTTGTAGAAAAAACTATGTCAAAATTAATATTAGATGATGGTAATGAAATAACTGATCAAACTGATATCATTAATGCTCAAAAAGATTTTTACAAAAACTTATATACGTCACGAAATGTTTCATATGAAGATAAAGAGAAACTATTTTTTGATAAGGAAAATGCTTTTTTAAATTTATTGGACTCTGACACTTCTGATTCAATAGAAGGTATACTTACAATTTCGGAATGCGCACAAGCCTTATCAAAAATGAAAAATGGAAAATCTCCTGGTTTAGATGGATTTACAACAGAATTTTACAAATTTTTTTGGAATGATGTCAAAGAGTATGTCGCGAATGCATTAAATTATGGATATATTCACGGGAAATTCTCGGTCACTCAAAGACAAGGTGTAATAACATGCATACCAAAAGAAGGAAAATCAAAATTTTATTTAAAAAACTGGCGACCAATCTCGCTTTTAAATGTTGATTATAAAATTGCCTCTTCAGTTATAGCAAATCGAATTAAAAAAACTTTAGACCCCATTATCTCTAAAACACAAACAGGATTTATTAAGAATCGTTTTATTGGAGAAACTACACGTTTGGTACATGATATTATTGAAAAAACTGAAGAAGAGAATATTCCTGGAATTCTTCTTCTCCTTGACTTTGAAAAGGCATTTGATTCTATTGAATGGTCATTTATTGAAAAATCTCTCTTGTTTTTTGGATACGGTAATTCCATTATCAGATGGTTTAAAACCTTTTATAATGACATCTCAAGCTGTACTCAGTACAATGGCTTCTGCTCAAATTTTTTCAAAGTTCAAAGAGGTGTCAGACAAGGAGACCCTTTATCGCCATATTTATTCATAATATCTGTTGAACTCTTGAGTGCGGCTATTAAACAGAACCCAAATATCAATGGGATCAACATTAATGATTCTGAATATTTGATTGGCCAATACGCGGACGATACCAATCTCACTTTAGCAGATGACGAGAAATCATTGAATTCAGCAATAGAATTAATTGGCGACTTTGGCGACTGTTCTGGCTTAAGAGCAAACTTTGATAAAACGGAGGTAATCTGGATTGGGGCCAAGAGGGGATGTGGTGAAGAATTAAACACAAATAAAAAACTAAAATGGAATCACACCGGAAAATTTAAGCTGCTTGGAATAAAATTTAACTTACAGTTAGATATGTGTTATATTGAAAATTATACTGAAAAACTAAAATCCTTCAAAAATATTCTGTCAAATTGGTCATATCGAAATCTTTCTTTGATGGGGAAAGTCACTGTTATTAAAACAGTAGCTTTACCTGTATTCATCCAAATTTTTTCAACACTTCCTGATCCCCCAAAAAGTATTTTACAAGAAATTCAAAGTTGTATATTTAATTTCATTTGGAATGGAAAAATGGACAAAGTGAAAAGAACAATAATGTATAATGATCATGCATACGGAGGACTTCGTGTTCCCCACATCGAATCATTCTGTCGAGCGCTAAAATTTTCATGGATTAAGAAACTGATTGATCCGCTTTTTGTATCTGGCTGGAAAATTTTGTTATTAGACAACCTAGAAAAATATGGGGGGAATAATATTTTATTTTTGTGTGAAGGAGGAATAAAAGAATGTTCATTATCTTTTAGTACTTTTTGGAAGGACGTGTTTCAAAGTTGGGCAAAACTTAATAACTCAAACTTCATCACATCCCCAACTGACATATTATCCCAACCTCTTTGGTACAATCCACTTATTAAAGTCGACAACAAGATAGTTATGTATAATGAAATGTTAGATAATGGTATATTTTTCATAAATGACATAATAGATGAACACGGTGTTTTCTTGAACTGTAAGGATTGCAGTGAAAAATATCATTTTCATATTAACCCTCTGAAATATATAAGCTTATTACATGCAATTCCAAAACAATGGAAATCATTACTGCGAAATCTCCCCCGTGAAAGACAAGTGACAAATGAGAATATCGAGTTACTAAAAAAGAATGAAAAAGTTACAAGAACTATTTACAAGAAACTTATTGAAACAGTGATGGAAACTCCAAGTAAAGTTCAGGAGTCTTTTAATAAAAAACTAAATCTGGAAATAAAAGAAAAAGAATGGATAGAAATATACGCCTCACCTTTCAAAATAACTGATGATACAAAACTGCAGTCCTTACAGTTTAAGATAAACCATAATATAATATTTACAAACTCAAAACTTTACAGATGTAAGTTAATTGATACAGAGTTATGCACCTTCTGTTCTGAAACTAGAGAATCTCTAATACACTTATTTTATGAATGTTATATTGTAAGAACAGTTTGGTATCGCTTTCTGGATGATTTAAACGTCAAAGGTAATATCAAAATTGACAAAAAAGCCGTTTATTTCATTTTTGGTATATATACTATTTCACAAAGTGAGATAGTAAATCTTTGCTTTCTTCTCATTAAACGATATATATATCTATGTAAATTCAGGGATACGATGCCAAACTATGAAGGTGCATTACAGCTGATCAAAACCTATAGGAATATCGAATTATCCTCTACATTTATGTATAGCCTCAGAAAAAAAGAAAATTTATAAAAAATTGGGATTTGATGAATTTTCTTTTTAATTAATCTGTCTCATATGTATTAATTTATGTGCTTATATCAATGTGTAAAATGTAGACGAATGTAATATTTGGATGATGAATAAAAAATACAAATACCAAAAAAAAGAATATATATAAATATTATAAAAGAAACTTATTATAGGTAATAAACCATATAGAACTAGATACTAATTATTAAGTTAAATAATGCGTAAAATGTTACTAAGGGGAGGTAATTCTAATGAATCACAAAGAATCCTTATCGCCGTATTAACAACTATATGGGCATAATAATATTAAATATTTGCATATAGTTCAATTAAATAGACTTTGGGAATTACCATATGCAACTGATATTACTACTTTAGCTACATTACAAATTTCCAGGAATAATATGATCAGCATGAAATTCTACTCGATTTTTAAAACTTGTACGATTTTTTTTTTTTTTTTTTTTTTTTTTTTTGTACCATGAATATTTCTCTTTGAAATTTGGACATAATATTACAATACCAGTGTAATTTATTTTCTTAAAATATCATATCTGGTGCATGAAGTGTATATAGCCGAAAAAAGCAAAAAAAAAAAAAAAAAAACCAAGCCTGAGCCTTCATTCGTCGTCAATGAAAACAAAACTGGCCGCGAGCTTCAATGTACACTAAATATTTATGGGTGTAAACGCATTATAAGCAGATTTGGCATGAAGTTAAAATTTCGCATGTATGAAAATAATCATGATTGACACGCATACTTACAAAAATTCTCGATTTTCTGGCGGCACTTGATTTCTCTTGAAAATCACTGTTAATCAGCATGGAATTCAAATTGATTTTTAAAACTTGTACGATTTTTTTTTCGAAAGAGTATTTATTTTATTGGTACCACTATCGAATTGATGATGAGTTGGAGTCCAGTAAAACAGCTTGGAGACGAGCTTATAAAAGATGTACAGCAAGAATGTACATTGATTCTGCAGCATCTATAGTTTTACAGCAGAAAAAAATCTATAAAATCATCAACGAGAGTAGAGAAACAATGAGCAGCATGTCCTCTGTGTTAACGCTTTTTAAACGCAACAGTAAATTGTTATTGTTGTTTAACGTCGAATCAGCAATACTGAGTTATTTTTTAGCAATTTTATTAATATCTAGGTATTAATCTTAGATCAACTCATGTGTTTGAGTGAGATATACGAATGTGGTTTATTGATCGTCTTATTCTAGAGTACAAGACTTCACAGAGTCCGTATGCCTCAGACAGCAATGTCACTTCCCCTGTCACATTATCTAAAACCGGAGGAATCACTCGATACTCTGTCCTCTTAATACTGAGCGCCAGGCGAAGAAGCAATATTTCAATTTTTATTCCTTGTTTATGACCCGACCAGGGTTTGAACCCCAGCCTCCCGCTCTCGATGCGGAAGCTTTACCACTGAGTCGGCGAGGTGATAGATAGCAATAGATGTTATACCATCAAGACCATTAAAGATAGTACACAGCAAATTGTAGCCAATGACGGGATGAAATTAAGAACGAACAGAGATCAAAAGTGTTAATGAGAAGAGACTCAGCGTTGTAACAACTCCTAATGAAGTCCGACGCCTAATGAAGTCCGGACTTCATTAGGCGTCGAAATTGCAACGCCTAATGAAGTCCGGACTTCATTAGGCGTTGACAATTTCGACGCCTAATGAAGTCCACAGATTGGGGCTCCAGACGAGGAGACTTTTATATATTACCAAAAAAAAAGTCTCAACATTTTACGACTTCAATTTAGACCAACTAGCAATAGCAACGTACATTCAGGCACATACATTGTGTGCTTTGTCCAACCGTACCATGTTTAGGGGGTATTTATACAAATCATCCTGTCCGTCCGTCGGTCCGTCCGTCCGTCCGTTCGTCCGTCCGCCCGCTCGTCGAAATATCGTGTAAGCTTAAATATGTAGCTTCCATGTCTATGAATGGATTTTGATCAAACTTGGAATCAAAGTTATTGTCCGTCTGTCCGTCCGTCCGTTCGTCCGTCTGGACGTTGGGAAAGGGATATATTTGTCTCTCCAAAGACCGTTATAGTTTTAGCTCTTTTTAGGGAGGCATAAAAGGTACCAATCGAGAATTATTGATTGATTAATTGATTGATTGATTGATTGATTGATTGATTGATTGATTGATTGATTGATTGATTGATTGACTGACTGACTGACTGAAAGACTGACTGATTGATTGATTGATTGGTTTGTTGAATGGGTTTCTTTAGATCTAGTCAAGAATATTTACTTATATCGAGATGTCACCAGCTATAGATGGAATATTTGAAGTTATTCCTTTGAGGTGCGTACAGTGTACAGGGAGGGTCTCCAACGAGCCATACTTTCTGTGATACATTGTTATCATGTGATGCTTTGGTTTATCAGGTCTTTTCCGAAGGACCCCGTGACTTTCATTGCTAAATGCCGAGCTGCACACGTAAATAACATTAGCAACACTCTGCTATTGTTTTGCATTTTACAATATTTTAATCTTGCGTGCATTACCATGCATGTAATAAGGTGCCCAAAATATAATAATATTTATTTATTTATTTATTTATTTATTTATTTATTTATTTATTTATTTATTTATTTTTTATCTATCTTCTCCGCTAAATTTCTCAACAAGGTTTCTTAGAACCCATCATACGTACATGTATATGAAATCAAATGTGATATTTTCCCCCAAACTCCCGTGCTTACTTTATCATGTGATGGATTTCATTAAGCTTCGAGGCAACAACATGGCTAACGATGTCCCATAGTATTTCATCCGTTTTAATCATAGTTTATGTGCAACAGATATATTTATTTTTACCATGAAAAAAAAGTTTTGCAGTGGACATTATATCAAGTGTTTTAATGAGTTAAAACGCGGAGGATCGTTGATATAGACAATATCTTGTTAGCAGTATTAGATAAAGTAGTAGTATACCTTTCTAAAGCTGAACTTCATTAGGCGTCGAGGTAACATAACGCCTAATGAAGTCCCTTACTACATCTTTGTACATAGTGGACTTTATTAGACGTCGAGGTAACATAACGCCTAATGAATTCCCTTATTATATCTCGTTACATGTACATAGTGGACTTCATTAGGCGTCGGGGTAACTTAACGCCTAATGAAGTCCCTTACTATATCTTATTACAAAATGGATTTTATTAGGCGTCGAGGTAACTTAACGCCTAATAAAGTCCCTTACTACATCTTTGTACATAGTTGATTTCATTAGGCGTCGATGTAACTTAACGCCTAATGAAGTCCCTTACTACATCTTTTTACATGGTGGATTTCATTAGGCCTCGAGGTAACGTAACGCCTAATAAGGTCCCTTACTATATCTTTGTACATAGTGGATTTCATTAGGCGTCGAGGTAACGTAACGCCTAATGAAGTCCCTTACTATATCTTTGTACATAGTGGATTTCATTAGGCGTCGAGGTAACGTAACGCCTAATGAAGTCCCTTACTATATCTTTGTACATAGTGGACTTCATTAGGCGTTAAGTTACCTCGACGCCTAATGAAATCCACTATGTACAAAGATAAAGTAAGGGACTTCATTAGGCGTTACGTTACCTCGACGCCTAATGAAATCCACTATGTACAAAGATATAGTAATGGACTTCATTAGGCGTTAAGTTACCTCGACGCCTAATGAAGTCCACTATGCACAAAGATATAGTAATGGACTTCATTAGGCGTTACATTACCTCGACGCCTAATGAAGTCCCTTACTATATTTTTGTACATAGTGGACTTCATTAGGCGTTAAGTTACCTCGACGCCTAATGAAATCCACTATGTACAAAGATAAAGTAAGGGACTTCATTAGGCGTTAAGGTACCTCCACGCCTTATGAAATTATTTTGTAATAAGATATAGTAAGGGACTTCATTAGGCGTTAAGTTACCTCGACGCCTAATGAAGTTCAGCTTCAGAAAAGTATACTACTACTTAATCTAATACTGCTAACAAGATATTGTCTATATCAACGATCCTCCGCGTTAAACTTATTAAAACAGTTGATGTAAAGGCCACTGCAAAACTTTTTTAACATGATAAAAATAAACATATATCTGTTGCACAAAAACTATGATTAAATCGGAGACTTTTAATAAGATGAAATAGTATGGGACATCGTTAGCTGTGTTGTTGCCTCGAAGCTTAATGAAATCCATCAGATGATAAATTAAGCACGGAAGTTTGAGGGAAAAATCACATTTGATTTCATATACATGTACGTATGATGGATTCTAAGAAACCTTGTTGAGAAATTTAGCGGAGAAGATAGATAAACATAAGAATAAATAAATAAATAAATATTTTTATTTTTGGGCACCTTATTACATGCATGGTAATGCACGCAAGATTAAAATATTGTAAAATGCAAAACAATAGCAGGGTGTTGCTAATGTCATTTTCATGTAGCAATGAAAGTCACGGGTCCTCCGGAAAAGACCTGATGAACCAATGCATCACATGATAACAATGTATCACAGAAAGTATGGCTCGTTGGAGACCCTCCCTGTACACTATACGCACCTCAAAGGCAAAAACTTCAAATATTTCATCTATAGCTGGTAAGTAAATATTCTTGACTAGATCTAAAAAAACCATTTAACAAACCAATCGATCGATCGATCAATCAATCAATCAATCAATCAATCAATCAATCAATCAATCAATCAATCAAGTTGCATCCGTAAAATTCTTAGATTAC
Organism: Anadara kagoshimensis; assembly: GCA_021292105.1. Taxonomy (NCBI): domain Eukaryota; kingdom Metazoa; phylum Mollusca; class Bivalvia; order Arcoida; family Arcidae; genus Anadara; species Anadara kagoshimensis. The sequence continues at coordinate 33,926,619 of CM037858.1, forward strand.
AATTAATTAAACAATAGTTCTCGATTGGTACCTTTTATGCCTCCCCAAAAAGAGTTAAAACTATAACGGTCTTAGAGAGACAAATACCTCCCTTTCCCAACATCCAGACGGACGAACGGACGGACAGACGGACAATAACTTTGGTTCCATGTTTGATTAAAATCCATTCATAGACATGGAAGCTACACATGTAAAGCTGACACGATATTTTGACGGACCGACGGACGGACCGACGGACGGACGGACAGGGTGATTCGTATAAATACCCCCTAAACAATTTTTCGGGGTATGGTACGGTTGGACAAAGCACACGATGTATGTGCCTGAATGTACTTTGCTATTGCTAGTTGGTCTAAATCGAAGTCGTAAAATTTTGAGACTTTTTTTTGGTAATATCAAAAAGTCTTCTCGTCTTGAGCCCCAATCTGTGGACTTCATTAGGCGTCGAAATTGTCAACGCCTAATGAAGTCCGGACTTCATTAGGCGTCGGACTTCATTAGGAGTTGTTACACAGCGTCCCTACTGTCAAAACGTCGTACAGAAACACATGATGAGTATTATTACAAATCAGGATGGAAAGTTTTTATTTAAATTTTATAATCAATGTTCTCCATTGTGTTTGCCCCGTTTCATTTAATTTGTTTGTTTGTTATATAACCTATCGTCAAATACATTTTCATTCAATATTATGTTTATTTTTGTATTGCAAGACTTCTTTGTCTTGTTTTTGTTGCGTATTGTTCTGGATACTGTGGCTCTCTATTTTGCGAATTGCTTGCCAAAGGTCTTCTCTGACACTCCGGTTTCCTCAACCATCCATGAGCTGAATGACTCGTTATAAGTGAAAAAATATCGAATCCATTACTCAACTCAATGTTGCTAGGCTCAAGTACATTTTATTCAATACAAAATGAGATTCGATTCGCCAAAATACCATTTGAAACTTCAGAATGTGAAGTCGTCTACCAAAAGTGGTCTCTGTGGCCGAGTGGTATAAGTTATGTGCTTACGGATTACAGCGCCTCATCGCCTAGATTCGAATCCCAGTCGGGCAGCTAGTGTGAGAAAGTTTGTGATTTCGCTTGCTGAAGATGGGTGATTTTCTTCGGGGTACTCCGGTTTCCTCCACTGGAATCTTGACTGGGACATAAAACCTACTCCACCAAAAATGCACGCTATCACATTATTGAAAGTCATCATTGCATCGGATTGTCTAATTAGAATTACAATCGCCAGTGCTTTGTTTGTTGCTTGGTAATCATGTAAACATAATTCTAGTTCTATGTGTTTTATAATGATCGTTTGTGGGCTTGAAAGTAAACAGAAATGAATACTCAGTGAATAAAACACATATTAGGACTTGTTTTACATGAGCATCGAACATTGACCTCGTGTATGTTTGCATTGATTTTTTAACCTAACGGTCAACTCAGTTAAATATCGGGGTGAATGTATTTTAAACACCCTCTTTTTATTGGATGTATTGAGTCCTTACAATACATGTACCTGTATAATTGGAAGAAATGTATACAAACTATAGCGTGGTTTGCAGTGCAATATCTAATATGATGATAAGGGCTGCATTTGGTCCCAGAAAGATGATAGTTCAAGCACAATTGAAACATATATACATGTAGTACAAAATGTGTATCATTATCTATCTTGAAAGAATACACATGCACAAAAATTAATTTTATTATTATTATTATTATTTTATTATTATTATTATTATTCCATTGTGGAACATTTTTCATAATTTTTGTGCCTTGTGCATAAGTAGTCATCAAATTAAAATTTGTTCTTGTTTGTACACATGTGTTCGCAGTGACAGCATGTAGTTCAGTTGGTAGTGCATTCAAGAGTAGTGAGTTCGAATCCCGACATGGACATTTATAACCTTAAGAAAGTTAATTCATTTCACATGGCTGTCTCGTTGAGCTAGCACCTAAACGTTACCCTGAGTGCGCTTTGATGCAAAGAATACATACACATGTTATCATTAGTGCCATTGTGACAAAAATAGTCTTGAATAAAATTTAAAATTTGTTTGTATTTTGATATACTTCAGTGCATTTTGTGACCCTTATAATAAACACTCATTAGCAATTGTTTTGTAAATTTCACTCTATATGTAATATACTTACACGTAATGAAAATCATGCGGCATGCTATCTCCAGCTGTTTCATCGGGTACCCGGTGTCATGATTTAAGCTCAAATCGCCAAACATGTCGTATAGCTAAAGAAAGTATGCATCTATTTAAACATGTAACACAAACAAGAAAAATCTATATCTGGGTGAAGATCATACAAAATCATTCACCCGAGGACTAAACATATATTTTATACATAAATCGATGGAAAAACCTTCTAGTGCAGGTTTACTGCATTCATTCATCCAATGGTTGGTAGATCTGAGATACAAGGAAGACGTGAATAATTTATTTTATTAGAACAATGTAGTGTCTTGTCATGTTTATTATTATTATTATTATTATTATTATTATTATTATACCTGTATATGTGGCTTTGTGTCTGGTCTATGGCCACAGTAAATGGACATGGATACCTGGCTCAAAACACCTTCTCGGTGTTCACCGACACTGTTGATATACGAAATTTATAAGCTTACTAATAATAACTCTGGATGACATTCAAGATATTCGCGTAACTAATTGTGTTTTCTAGCTGACGAAGGATCGAGTGGTCGAAGAAGTGCCAAGGAGCCGAGTGGTCGGGCGGCCGAAAAGCTGCCGAGATGTGGACAGCAGCTGCCGAGTAATAGACAACGAGTGGTCAAAATATAACTGCCGAGGAGCCGAGATAAGCTGTTGATTCGGCACTAATTCGCCACTAAACTGTTAAACTTTCGACAGGCCTGTACTGTAAAATAGGCAGAGTACCATTATATGTTTCAGGCCTCCTTTTTCACAGTGACTATCTCGATAAGCATTTCCAATAAAACCGAAGATAATAGGATTTTAAATAAGGCATGATATTTTAACTTCAAGTGCATATGAAATAATGCTTGTAAACATTCTTTAGACAGTGTGTAGATATCCAGAACATATTTGAATTTTGGATTGCTAATGTAACCAGAGGCTGACCCCTGACTTAGATCCAATAGAATTTTTGTTGTTCCAGAGGCAGGGTTGAATTGTTCGAAGCCTGGTCTGTTTAATTAATTGATTAGTTGACATTTGATTTTTGCATGATTTCTGATATGTTGAAAATTTCAAAAATGGATAGAATTTCATCAAATTAAAGCACATTGTTGTTATAAAAATATTGATTAAATAATGATACATGTACATGTACTTTGTTTTTGTTTATGTTTTATATTTCTATTAATCAATGATTTAACTAATCAAGCTTTGAACAACTGAGTCTTGATACGATTTCTTCTAGTACTCGTAGGTTGTTAATCGCATTGATATAAATCATATTGCAAGCTATCAAGACCCCAAAACGTTTTATGTCCGCCATCACATATTACGTCTCTGCATCCAAAATAACCCTGGATATATTTGATAGTTCAATAGTTGATTTAACATGCAGTGGATGTAGCTAGCTAGACAGGTGTTTACCCTTCCGGAGCAGCAGACGTCACTTCCTTGGAGTATGTTCACGTGTTTAACTTAATTTGCCAGTTTTCAAAAATTGTACTTTGCTTTTGGGGATTGTGATTTAGACATGGACTATGTTTATGTTTGATTGAACTGGTTTATGTTCCTTTAAGTGAAGTACATTTGTACAGTAATCTGCAAAACTGCAATTTTACAGTCAAAGTTTACGGTAGACCTCATTATTAAGAGTGGAAGGAAAATGGAAAGGAATATTGTAATTCTGTACATTTTTTCGACAATTGTTAATGGTCTGACCTATTACAATTTCTCAGTTTCTATATAGGTGTTTTGGTATGTTTACTTCAGGAAGCGTGAAACTTGCCGTCATTGAACAAAGTCACAATGGAACGTATGGAACAATCTATTTGGAATTTATGGAACATGCTATAAACTTATAATGTGGTGGGTGTAGCTAGCTAAACAGGAGATGCTTACCCTTCTAGAGCACCCGGCCTCACTCCCCTTATAGAAGTTCTAGTGTCTAACCTAACTTGTCAGTTCCAAAGTTTTATACTTTGCTTCGGTTTTTTGTGGTTGTTTTTTTTTTAATTTATGGAACATACTTTGGAATTTATATTGAACGTTTATTCCGTGTTTGATATAATGATAAAGATTGTGTCGAATTTTAATAGAATTTGCCATTATAACTTTTGACAAAATTTAAATAATTAGATTTTTACTAGTCTTACAATATTAATTAGCCTAGCTCGATCCCTGGACCGGGCGATGTGTTGTGTCCTTGAGCAAGACACTTAATTTCACGTTGTTCCAGTTCACTCAGCTGAAAAATAAATGAGTACCAGCAAAATGCTGGGGGTTAACCCTGCGATGGACCGGCGTCCCATTCAGGGGGGAGTCTTGTACTCTCAGTCGCTTAACGCCACCGAAACCGGGATAAGCTCCGGCCTGATGGGCCTAATGGCTCGGGACAGACTTTAACTAACTTAACTTTCACTAGCTCAGAAAAAAACCGATGTGGCAGAAGCCTATACAAAGGTTAGGTGCTAAATTAATAAAATTTTAGATAATTTCTCGTACTTTAAAAGGAATGAGTTAAACAATGAATTAAGAGATAAACACGCATAAAATTGAACCTTTTTTAAAATTCATTCTGTCCTTTATGAATATTATTGAAAAACAAGTGAACAATGATTTGTATATAGAAATTGTGTTGGAGAGACTCAAGGTTTTATTAGATGCATGTTCATGCCCATGTCGTGCTTGAAGCTACGTAAAATATTTAAATATATGACTAGCAAAATGTGCATTATATGTATGACAATAGATCGCCATGACCGTATTGATTTCAATCACGTCTTTATGTTATTAATGATCATGCTGGTCTGTCGTGTCGCGATTTTTTTTCAGCTATATATTTTTGTGACATATTTAAAGAATTGACTTCATGATCCTGTATTTAAAATAATTAAGGGGTAACACAACGCATAGCATAACACTTCAGGCAATGAATTTAGATATATCCACATAGAATATTAAACTTTTAATGTTTTTAAATTACATACTAGAAAATTAGAAAAGCATGGCGAAGGGGCGATAAATCTTATTTACTTATCATCTCAACCGACGAAGGGGCGATAAATCTGATTTACTTATCATCTCAACCGGTGAAGGGGCGATAAATCTGATTTACTTATCATCTCAACCGACGAAGGGGCGATAAATCTGATTTACTTATCATCTCAACCGGCGAAGGGGCGATAAATCTGATTTACTTATCATCTCAACCGGGTAATCTATCCTGATTCCTGTTCAAATACGCTTCATGCAATATCAATTTTCCCAGAGGTACATAAAAGTAAATAAGTGTGTCAGCATCCCCTGCCTCCTCTTATGAGTGAAGTTTCTAGATTGTTTAGACATATCGGTGGTACTAGTACATTATTTACGGCAAATGCATAAATCTACAAATATTTAAACTATTGAGAACTCTATCACATATTATCTGCATTGGTTCATAACAAATAAATAAATAGATAAATAAATAAATAAATAAAATCGATATTGTCAAATATTGTCTCTGAAAAGTAACGAAGGTGTGTGTGTGTGTGTGTGTGTGTGTGTGTGTGTTGTTTTTGTCGTGTGTGTGTGTGTGTTGTGTGTGTGTGTGTGTGTGTGTGTGTGTGTGTGTGTGTGTGTGAATATATCAACAAAACAGTAAGATTCCTTTCATATTTAGGACAAGGAAACGTATTTCAGCGAATTCTATTCCAGTGTTTTTATTTACTGATCCTAGCCTGGTATGATGATTGTACACGTCACGTACATTCAATAATAACCTCTCTTATTTGAAATATAAGTGTTCAATAATTCTTATTGATACATTTTCTTCTTTAGATTTATTTCAACCTTCAGAATAATTAAACATGTTTGTTTTACATCAATTATTAAAAATTCGGTGTGTTTTATTTATTTTAAAATGGAATATGTATTTATTTAACAACATGTGTCTAAGAATTACGAGCAGGAGTAACAAATCTTTATCGTTATTTCCCTCAGCTCAGTCCAGATGAATATACGCAACAAATTGAAAACGTTATATAATTAACTGCCCCATAAGGAAAACCAAGTGAAAGGTAATGTTTTAATGTTTTTATAATTATTATTGTTTATTATTAAGGAATAAGCACAGATATTCTTAATTAGACTATCAAACATACAGTATATAGACAAGTCAAAAGGTTAACTATAAGCCAAAGATCGACAGCTCATCTCGGCCGCTCTTTAACTATATATCTCGATAGCTTTTCGGCAACTACTGTCTCTCTCGGTAGCTTTTAGGCTATGGTCACTACTGTGCATAAAGGCTATTTTGAACCTGCATATTTTTATTTCTATTTTTTTTTTTTTTTTTTTTTTTTTTTTTTTTTTTTTTTGTGTTAACATTTTAATTATATTTCAACACAGAAAAGAGAGACCTAAATGAAAAAAATATGTTTTCTTTTAAATCAGTCTATGTGAGTGTGTGCATACCATAAATTTTGCCACTTTTTCAATAAAATCAAAATGGTTAAGTATAAATATTCCTATAAGGTAACTCATTGGTAATATGTAAGTCGTCCAGGTATGAATTGTCTTGATTCAATCACGCATGTAAAAGGTTCATTCATTTGTAATTTGGGGCCCAAATGGACAGCTGAAATACATATTTTCTGTCATAAATGTGATTTTTTCTATATACAGACGTTAACCGAAACATGCAGTATTGACAAAAATATCTTTTTAGTTAGGTCTCTGAATAATGAATAAATATGCACTATTAATTTGTCCAAGCAACTCTTTATTAAAATAAATGTAATTTACAATATTCCATGTTCAAAATAGCCTTTATGCACAGTACCTTTCTATATATTGGACAATCGATAGCCGAGCATCGACTCCTGTTCGTCACTTCAGTGTTTCGCAGGTCTGTACTTGGGCAAAAATTTTGGTTTTTTCATATAGTAGTTTTTTTTAAATAGTTGAAAGAAAGAGCCCAAAAAGGTTGTTATGTGCAAATGATTTTTTACTCGATAGCATTTATCTAAATTTTGGTTTTTTTTTCTAATTTTAGCGTAACTTCCAAAATGTTATGTATTTTGTCGAGACTAAACACATACATATACATGTAGAATCAATATTGTTCCCATGATGCTGCAATATAAAACATGAAATAAGGGTAATGGGTTTAAGCCCAACTTTGGTAACATAAACATAGTAACATTTGCAATAAACAAGGAACTATACATCCTTCCCTTCTCTCACAAACACTGAAATTTTGAGTAAATTGTTGCAATGGCCATAAGTCATTGCTACTTTGAAGGAAATTTTAAGAAACTTAACATAGCTATCTAAATCGCAGGTTAATCAATAAGACTCGGGTGATTTTACATATTTAATATAGAAAGTTAAGGCTGAATAGATTGATGTCCTTGTCAAACCCTTAACTACCCAGAATACAGCATATTACACAACATAAGAACATACAAAAGACCAACAATACCACAAAATGTAAAACTACAGATTTGAAATAGGCACCGGGAATGATTCCAATACACGCTACAAAATCCCTTAAAATTGGTTTTTACGTTCAACATAAAAACATAAAAACCCCAACATTTTGTTGATGGTATCTCATTGGCACAAACTGTGCACCATATATTGCTTGCCGATTTGTTTCTTTAGTAATGTCATATACCCTTTTTTAAATGAATCATAAAATACATTAAAAATGGTATATGACATTAATATCAAACAGAATTTATGCAGAACCTTGATAAATCTGGAGAGAAGACTATCTTCAAACCATTCAACTCCACATACAGATATATAGATTACATTCTATTTCTTAATAATTTTAAATTTCGAGACCATGTAAATGCCATCTATCCTAGTAAGATTGAAATAAAAGATACGATTTATTTCACGAGTTCTGCTTCATATTTGGACAGATACCTGAATTGTGACACACAGGAAAAGCTACATTTGATGTTATATTAGAAATATAATGACTTGAATTTTTATATAGTCATCTTTTCTTTTCCATGCAGCAATATATATATATATACTTGCTTCTCCTACTTATGTTTCACATTTAATACAATATTGTAGAGATTGTTCCTACTACAGCAATGTTTTAAAACTTGCATCGGCACATATCAACAGTGTAGTGCGTATATGATAATGCTTGTAACATCGCAATGTTTGAAATGATTTTGACTGTAAAAACACTATATGTTAAGTTTTATATTTATTTTGAAACAACGTGTGTTTCTATAACCCAACTATCTATGTATCATATACCATTTTTTAAATTTAAATTTTAATCATAAAATACATTTAAAAATTGTATCGTCTTGTCATATACCATTTTTGAGTGTATTTTATTATTAAATTCAAAAACTGGTATATGTATACATATCTTCATTTATTAAAAATGTTTAAGACTTTAAAACAGATAACTCATTAAATTCCGTATAATCATCTATCGATCGGTTTATCGAATATGACTTTATCTCCATACCGCAATATAATACCATTCTATAGAACGGTTTATCAGCCCAATACACACACGGAAGATAGTCAATATAGTTTGTACAAATAGTCTTCCCAATCATGTAGGGATTTGAAAAACGTTTTGTATACACATGTTGTTCTCCATCAATAAAACATCACATTGCTATTAGCATTACAATCCTACAACCAATTACACTTTGTCGCTTATATCAATTGAACAAACACGTTTTGAAACAGAATTCCATCCCTTATTACCCCAAGCTTCAGTTATGAGTGATGGTGGTCGTGTTTCCTTTCAAAGACAAAATATAGAATTTATTGAGTTTTAGACTTAAATGTGCACGGTTTTGAACAATGGTAAGTATGTGTTTTACGATCTAATTGGATAATTTCTATAGAAAATTTAATGTATTTTATCTTAATTGTTCGTGTTGATGAGGCAAAATACAGGACAGACCTGTCAAAAGTTAAACATAAAATAAGAATCGAAGCTCGGTTGTCTTGTGACTGAGCGACCGAGATCTAGAGATGAAAATCTGTCAAGTGACAGATAGCTGCTGTCAATAAACTGTTGAGATTTTGGTAACTAAGAGTCGAGATGTGCTACAGATTCGGCAGTAATTCTTTAGCTTAGTGTTAAACTTTCGACAGAATTGTACTGTATAGAGACTGTAACATTGGGTATACAATATGTATTGAAAAAGTTAAAAAATAAATCGAAATTATAAAAAAGATAGGCATTGATTTTCATCTCACTTTATTAAGATTAAAAAATTAAAATGTACACTTAATACCCAATTTACATAAAATATAATAGGCATTTTATTGATGAAATTTTGATGAAATTTGGACTAAAAAATGAAGTAAAAAATACATGTTATATACAAGGACTAGTATTTATTGACTACCTTATGTGTGATTTCTTTCTCAAAAATGTCTTCAAAGGAAAGTGAAGACAAATTGGAAATCATAATGCAAGCTAAGGAATATTTTTGTCTTCCTGAAACAGGAATATCTGAAAAGGTAGGAGAGAGAGAGAGAGAGAGAGAGTTTTAACATGTTGCAAACAACATTGCAAAAATCAAAGGCATGAGACGAAAATTAATATATGTCCACTATGTTATGAAATTGTTTAGCGGTGGTTGCAATATCACTAAGCAACTATAATGTAGAGCAAAGTGGAGTGGACCGCCGATGTTAAGACGGTCAGTTGTTGCTCAGAAACGGTAGTGTCTAGAGAAAAAAAAACCACGGACCAATGGAAAGCGAACTTAACACTTTCTCACGGGGTCTGCCCAGTGGAATTTAAAGCCTAGGCAGTGAGATGCGAATATTTTAGACCATTAGCCAACCGAGGCCTAAAACTATATATATTATAATAAGAGAACACTGTTTGCAAAAGGTTCGACGGTCAATGGCCTACATAAGTACTACAAGTTGAAAACACCATTTCACGATATTTTGTTATAATGCCTATTGCCCGTCCAGTGTCAGAACTTTTATAATCAATGGGAACAATTTTGCAATATATAATACCTGTCCAATGTTAATATTTTATTATGGGTAACATTTAACGTTATCTTCAATGTCTTGAATTTTATAATCCGTAATTTTAACATGAATTTATCTTTTGCATTATTTTACCGTAATGCATCTTGTTTTGACATTCGTTTGAATGCTTTCACGAACTTCTTGTTTGGTGTTTATTGTAATAAGCTTATATTGGAGTTGACCCATTTTTCGGTTATATATGGGCCAGCTTTGTTGACCATGCATGATTAATACAGGACAGGCCTGTCGAAAGTTTAACACATTGCCGCAACGGATTATTGCTGAATTGACAGCTTATTTTGGCTATATCTAGCCAGCTTTTCGGCAGCTGTTTTTATATCTTTTTGCGGCTCAACCACTCAGCCACTCGAGCTTTGACTTCTTTTCGTAAAGTATATTGTTAACTTCCGACAGATCTGTACAGAACATAAATTCATTTTCAGCAAAAGTTTGTGAATCATAGTAACAAATCCTTCCACTACATCATTACAAAACAAAACAACTCTGCATATAACACTTGCTGGTATACTATAAATGTGTCACGTTCAAAATACAAACATTATTACATCAGTTTCATTACACATATATTACACCGTTCTTTTTAACACGATTCAGGAATATATTGACATAATGTTGAAAATTTGGACCCGGGGTCGGGAATAAGTGTGGGTGTTCGGAGTTTTTCGCTCTTATAAATGTTATTTATTCTATATGTCTTATATTATGGTTTGTTGTGTACACGTATTCCAGATGATTATTTTCTAACATCGATATTCATTAAAATTATATGGTTAACATAAATAAAAGAAGTGGAATTAAATAGGCCAGAGTCAATAAGTAGCGAGTGTTTTATATTTGTTTGATTCTAGAATGTCAGACAATAAGATTCGTTCTCAGTGTCCACGTTGTATTCATAGAATTAACATAGATATGCATTACTGGTACGATTTGTAAAAGGCGCTTCATTAAAAACCACCAGAATTTTTTTTATATCATTATTGAATAGAATAAACACAGTTATGAATTCTTAAAAATAGTTAAAAAAGACAATTTCTTTGTTTTTAATAGATAATCATTTAAAATTCAACGGAAAATTTCTAAAATTGAAATCTACTATATAATCATGCTTCACATGGCTGTTAAAAATTACAATGCTGTTCAGCTTATGTTTTCTTGACTGTTATAAGACGGACAATATTTTGAATATTATTGGAAGAAACTACAACTAATTTTTCATTAAAGGATGAAAAAATCATGGAAATTGACCACGAAATAAATTTTTGAGAATTTTTTAAAAATATGGTTTTATATGAAATAAAGAAGAATTTTACAAAGTGTCCGAATATATATGGCACCACTCTGTAGGGTGTAACACCAAATAAGATCAAGCAGAGTTGATATTTATATTGAAAACAACCTGTAGCTAAAAAACATACACTAGACAACAACCAAAACAATCAGTAACATAAAACAACAAACTGACAAAACAAACAGTGGATATGGAGTGGAGTAATGTAGTTTTACACCCGGTCAAGATTCTTTGACTTATAGTAAGGCGGTCAGTCTAGAGATGGTGGAAGAAACCGGAGTGTCCGGAGAAAACCACCAACTTTCGGCAAACGAACTTGCAAATTGTGTCCCATTATAGGATTTTACTGAGTGGGATTCGAATCTAGGCGAAGTGATCCGTAAGCAGAATAAAACAAGGTAACAAACCGATGAACGTATTAGGTCCTTGACTTTGAACAGCTACTAGATTTAATGCCAAAATGTCATCAAGCGGCACAATTGGAGGACCTCAGCCATCTTGATTGTTTTACAACCATTGGTTTGGTCCACATTTCTAGACTATCTAAGCTAAGTAAGAATTGCTCATTCTGCATGGTAAATATACATTATATAAGCGACGACGATAGAACCATTTTATTTTAATATTGTTATGTTGCATATAACAAAAACAGTGAAAATCGCTGTTGGACTTAGTAGATTTTCCGAGGATAATGTTCAAACATCTATCACCCGTTGTGAAATAGACAAAGAAAAGTTTCTGTAATTCTGAAATCAATAGTATTATAAAATATAAACAGCCACGGTTAACGAGTTTCTACTTTAACGGATAACTGTACAAGTTAGCAATTTCAATTTGTTTCTACACAGGAGTTCATGAATTTTTTAAAGCTGAAAATTGATTTTTATATTTATATCATGTGTTTGCCATTTTGTTTTTGATTTCCGTTTCATTGAATATAGAGTAATATATACACATTTGTATGTTACTGCAGTGTTCAGTCTTGACCCGAGGCTAGTAGGGCCATTGTGTTAGGGCCATTTTGGCCCAGGCCTTGAGAAAATGAGGACCGCTTCTTAAAAAAACATAAACTGCCACGGTTAACGAGTTTCTACTTTACTGGATAACTTACAAACTAGCAATTTCAATTTGTTATTACACAAGAGTTCATGAATTTTTAAAAGCTGAACATTGATTTTTATATTTACATCACGTGTTTGCGATTTTGTTTTTGATTTCCGTTTCATTGAATATAGAGTAATATTTACATTTTTGTATGTTACTGCGGTGTTTAGTCTTGACCCGAGGCTAGTAGGGTCATTGTGTTAGGGCCATTTTGGCCCAGGCCTTGAGAAAATGGGAACCTCTTCTTAAAAAACATAAACTGCCACGGTTAACGAGTTTCTACTTTAATGGATAACTGTACAAGTTAGCAATTTCAATTTGTTTCTACACAGGAGTTCATGAATTTTTAAAAGCTGAAAATTGATTTTTATATTTATATCATGTGTTTGCTATTTTGTTTTTGATTTCCGTTTCATTGAATATAAAGTAATAAATACAGTCCAACCAGCCTAAAAGGCCGCCTCTATATGAGGACCATCTGCTAATAAAAGCCAGTAGAATTGTATCCAAATTGTTCTACATTCATAATATTTGAACCTGTATATAAAGGTCACCTGCCATAAAGGCCACTTTTCCTGGTTCCCTTAGGTGGCCTTTATATACAGCTTTGACTATATGTTACTGCAATGTTCAGACCTTTGTGCTGAGGCCATTGTGGCACAGGACTTGAGAAAATAGGGACCGCTCCTCAAAAAAGGTCCATTCAATTTTTAAGAAAGAGAAGCAACAGAACAATATCAACCTATATAGAAAGGATGGACCAAGATAGGCCAACTGAGAGTATGTTTTGTGGCCTGTATTTTCATGTTGAGGTAAATGGTTCAAGAGCCCCTTCTAGACTGAACACTGTGACTGGGAATATTGTATTTTATACAATCATTTACTAGAAGAAGAAAAATCAGTTTGGTTGCTGCATTTTTTAATAAAAATTTTTGTTACATTTGAAACAAATTACCTAATCTTTATCAAATGGTCTAGTGTAGTAGACGGTCTAGTTTTAATGTTTTGGTCTAATTCTAGTTTTTTGACTATGGCATTGATCGGACTCTCTGTCTTACTTCCAGATATGTACTTGTTCTTTACTCTCGTATGTCGGTTGAGTTGAGTAATGGTGTTTAACATCCCAGTCAAGGATATTTCATTTTTATCGAGACGTCGCCAGCTATAGGCAAAGGTGCAGAATTTTTCCTGTTCATTGCACTGATGGCATTATACAGCAGGGTTTTTATCGCATACCGTGACACGGGACCTCGTTTATTTTTAAGTTTCCATCCACATTTTAAGTTTCATCTCGTAATACCGAGTGCTCAGCGAAAGAACAGTCACTATCCACTTTTAAGTCTTGGGTCAGGCCCGGTCTGGATTCGAACCCACGACTTTCTACTTATGGAGCGAATACCCTACCAGTTGTTGTTTTGTAGGTTGTGTTGTTTTACATAAAAAAAAAACTTTTAAATGATGTTACTTTCATTCATAACATTCTAGCCCAGGAAGGTCCAGTTCACTTAATTAGATCTCTTTAATGGCCAACCACTTCACTTATTGTACAACCCGTAGTTCATAAACTTTATTTTACTTTGTATGAAATTCACTGATGTCCATATTACGGGGGTCTACACCTTTGTTTTAGTTAGCCTTTCCATTACCATTTGACAGCAAAACATGGCTAGTAGTAAATAATATTTACCAACAACACGCCCCCCCCCCCCCGCCCTCCCCTGAGGGTTGTTGGTAAATGACTGTATCAATTTTCCATGTCTCAGTTTTATTAATACTTTAAAAAAATTAATTATACTGTAGAATCAACAGTTTAGAGAAAGAGAGAGAGAGAGCTGATTCTGTTTGACCGTTGAATATATAGGAATTTTATTTCATTTAAAGCTCGAAATGAAAATAAAACAATTGATACATTAAAACAGTGATATAAATTTAGTCTTGTCATATACCATTTTTGAATGTATTTTATGATTAAATTCAAAAAATGGTATATGACATTTGTAAAATAACAATCTGTAATCACATATAACTTGCTTACAAGTATTCATGGAGATGCATCTATAGGAACTTAATTTCAATTCAAGCTCGGAATGATACATTTAAACAGGGATTTTAAATGTGTCTTACTATTTCATTCAGTACAATAATAATCAGTGATCCCATACCATATGATATTACTTAACTCAGCCTGATACATGCAAGGCATAACTATTAGTAGTTTGATTGTAATGATCTTTGAACTTCAACATTGGAAACAGTAATAGTGTCTGCAACATGCCATCTACTCCTGGTGGTGGTCACAAGTGTTGTCAATCGTGTAAAATCATTTTCATTATAAATACAAACTGTGGAAATTTAACACGTTTAATGAGTAACTATGCAAATTAAGATAAAACCCGTGCAAATGAAGACCATATTATATAATAATACCCTACCAGAAGACTATTACACTAGTTTAACTTTTAACTGCTTCGGAAAACGAGTCGTGTTTATAAGGTGTTTATTTAACATGTTTAATGGCATATCTGAAGTACGTTACTTATTCAACATTGCAGCGTTCAACATTGAATAAGTAAACAGTTACTTATTCAACATTCGCAAATATTTTTGTTTCATTCATAAAACATCAAATAAAACAAATTTTGTCACATTTCACGATTAAATGTCACTACCAAGTATGGTTACCCCCAGTGCCTCGGAACACATTGGCTTAAAGCTTCAATATAAGCCCATACCATTATATACAGTATTTCATAAAGACGGAAAGTAAAGTGCCTGAGCAAAGTGAAGCTTTCACTGTGCTCGGAATTTCGCAATATCATTTTGTACTACTATGCTTAGGCAATGTCACTACCAAGTATGGTTACCCCCAGTGCCTCGGAACACATTGGCTTAAAGCTTCAATATAAGCCCATACCATTATATACAGTATTTCATAAAGACGGAAAGTAAAGTGCCTGAGCAAAGTGAAGCTTTCACTGTGCTCGGAATTTCGCAATATGATTTTGTACTACTATGCTTAGGCAATGTCACTACCAAGTATGGTTACCCCCAGTGCCTCGGAACACATTGGCTTAAAGCTTCAATGTAAGCCCATACCATTATATACAGTATTTCATAAAGACGGAAAGTAAAGTGCCTGAGCAAAGTGAAGCTTTCACTGTGCTCGGAATTTCGCAATATCATTTTGTACTACTATGCTTAGGCAATGTCACTACCAAGTATGGTTACCCCCAGTGCCTCGGAACACATTGGCTTAAAGCTTCAATATAAGCCCATACCATTATATACAGTATTTCATAAAGACGGAAAGTAAAGTGCCTGAGCAAAGTGAAGCTTTCACTGTGCTCGGAATTTCGCAATATGATTTTGTACTACTATGATTAGGCAATGTCACTACCAAGTATGGTTACCCCCAGTGCCTCGGAACACATTGGCTTAAAGCTTCAATATAAGCCCATACCATTATATACAGTATTTCATAAAGACGGAAAGTAAAGTGCCTGAGCAAAGTGAAGCTTTCACTGTGCTCGGAATTTCGCAATATCATTTTGTACTACTATGCTTAGGCAATGTCACTACCAAGTATGGTTACCCCCAGTGCCTCGGAACACATTGGCTTAAAGCTTCAATATAAGCCCATACCATTATATACAGTATTTCATAAAGACGGAAAGTAAAGTGCCTGAGCAAAGTGAAGCTTTCACTGTGCTCGGAATTTCGCAATATCATTTTGTACTACTATGCTTAGGCAATGTCACTACCAAGTATGGTTACCCCCAGTGCCTCGGAACACATTGGCTTAAAGCTTCAATATAAGCCCATACCATTATATACAGTATTTCATAAAGACGGAAAGTAAAGTGCCTGAGCAAAGTGAAGCTTTCACTGTGCTCGGAATTTCGCAATATGATTTTGTACTACTATGCTTAGGCAATGTCACTACCAAGTATGGTTACCCCCAGTGCCTCGGAACACATTGGCTTAAAGCTTCAATGTAAGCCCATACCATTATATACAGTATTTCATAAAGACGGAAAGTAAAGTGCCTGAGCAAAGTGAAGCTTTCACTGTGCTCGGAATTTCGCAATATGATTTTGTACTACTATGCTTAGGCAATGTCACTACCAAGTATGGTTACCCCCAGTGCCTCGGAACACATTGGCTTAAAGCTTCAATGTAAGCCCATACCATTATATACAGTATTTCATAAAGACGGAAAGTAAAGTGCCTGAGCAAAGTAAAGCTTTCACTGTGCTCGGAATTTCGCAATATCATTTTGTACTACTATGCTTAGGCAATGTCACTACCAAGTATGGTTACCCCCAGTGCCTCGGAACACATTGGCTTAAAGCTTCAATATAAGCCCATACCATTATATACAGTATTTCATAAAGACGGAAAGTAAAGTGCCTGAGCAAAGTGAAGCTTTCACTGTGCTCGGAATTTCGCAATATGATTTTGTACTACTATGCTTAGGCAATGTCACTACCAAGTATGGTTACCCCCAGTGCCTCGGAACACATTGGCTTAAAGCTTCAATATAAGCCCATACCATTATATACAGTATTTCATAAAGACGGAAAGTAAAGTGCCTGAGCAAAGTGAAGCTTTCACTGTGCTCGGAATTTCGCAATATGATTTTGTACTACTATGCTTAGGCAATGTCACTACCAAGTATGGTTACCCCCAGTGCCTCGGAACACATTGGCTTAAAGCTTCAATATAAGCCCATACCATTATACAGTATTTCATAAAGACGGAAAGTAAAGTGCCTGAGCAAAGTGAAGCTTTCACTGTGCTCGGAATTTCGCAATATCATTTGTACTACTATGCTTAGGCAATGTCACTACCAAGTATGGTTACCCCCAGTGCCTCGGAACACATTGGCTTAAAGCTTCAATATAAGCCCATACCATTATATACAGTATTTCATAAAGACGGAAAGTAAAGTGCCTGAGCAAAGTGAAGCTTTCACTGTGCTCGGAATTTCGCAATATCATTTTGTACTACTATGCTTAGGCAATGTCACTACCAAGTATGGTTACCCCCAGTGCCTCGGAACACATTGGCTTAAAGCTTCAATATAAGCCCATACCATTATATACAGTATTTCATAAAGACGGAAAGTAAAGTGCCTGAGCAAAGTGAAGCTTTCACTGTGCTCGGAATTTCGCAATATGATTTTGTACTACTATGCTTAGGCAATGTCACTACCAAGTATGGTTACCCCCAGTGCCTCGGAACACATTGGCTTAAAGCTTCAATATAAGCCCATACCATTATATACAGTATTTCATAAAGACGGAAAGTAAAGTGCCTGAGCAAAGTGAAGCTTTCACTGTGCTCGGAATTTCGCAATATCATTTTGTACTACTATGCTTAGGCAATGTCACTACCAAGTATGGTTACCCCCAGTGCCTCGGAACACATTGGCTTAAAGCTTCAATATAAGCCCATACCATTATATACAGTATTTCATAAAGACGGAAAGTAAAGTGCCTGAGCAAAGTGAAGCTTTCACTGTGCTCGGAATTTCGCAATATCATTTTGTACTACTATGCTTAGGCAATGTCACTACCAAGTATGGTTACCCCCAGTGCCTCGGAACACATTGGCTTAAAACTTCAATATAAGCCCATACCATTATATACAGTATTTCATAAAGACGGAAAGTAAAGTGCCTGAGCAAAGTGAAGCTTTCACTGTGCTCGAAATTTCGCAATATCATTTTGTACTACTATGCTTAGGCAATGTCACTACCAAGTATGGTTACCCCCAGTGCCTCGGAACACATTGGCTTAAAGCTTCAATATAAGCCCATACCATTATATACAGTATTTCATAAAGACGGAAAGTAAAGTGCCTGAGCAAAGTGAAGCTTTCACTGTGCTCGGAATTTCGCAATATGATTTTGTACTACTATGCTTAGGCAATGTCACTACCAAGTATGGTTACCCCCAGTGCCTCGGAACACATTGGCTTAAAGCTTCAATATAAGCCCATACCATTATATACAGTATTTCATAAAGACGGAAAGTAAAGTGCCTGAGCAAAGTGAAGCTTTTACTGTGCTCGGAATTTCGCAATATCATTTTGTACTACTATGCTTAGGCAATGTCACTACCAAGTATGGTTACCCCCAGTGCCTCGGAACACATTGGCTTAAAGCTTCAATGTAAGCCCATACCATTATATACAGTATTTCATAAAGACGGAAAGTAAAGTGCCTGAGCAAAGTGAAGCTTTCACTGTGCTCGGAATTTCGCAATATGATTTTGTACTACTATGCTTAGGCAATGTCACTACCAAGTATGGTTACCCCCAGTGCCTCGGAACACATTGGCTTAAAGCTTCAATGTAAGCCCATACCATTATATACAGTATTTCATAAAGACGGAAAGTAAAGTGCCTGAGCAAAGTGAAGCTTTCACTGTGCTCGGAATTCGCAATATGATTTTGTACTACTATGCTTAGGCAATGTCACTACCAAGTATGGTTACCCCCAGTGCCTCGGAACACATTGGCTTAAAGCTTCAATGTAAGCCCATACCATTATATACAGTATTTCATAAAGACGGAAAGTAAAGTGCCTGAGCAAAGTAAAGCTTTCACTGTGCTCGGAATTCCGCAATATCATTTTGTACTACTATGCTTAGGCAATGTCACTACCAAGTATGGTTACCCCCAGTGCCTCGGAACACATTGGCTTAAAGCTTCAATATAAGCCCATACCATTATATACAGTATTTCATAAAGACGGAAAGTAAAGTGCCTGAGCAAAGTGAAGCTTTCACTGTGCTCGGAATTTCGCAATATCATTTGTACTACTATGCTTAGGCAATGTCACTACCAAGTATGGTTACCCCCAGTGCCTCGGAACACATTGGCTTAAAGCTTCAATATAAGCCCATACCATTATATACAGTATTTCATAAAGACGGAAAGTAAAGTGCCTGAGCAAAGTGAAGCTTTCACTGTGCTCGGAATTTCGCAATATCATTTTGTACTACTATGCTTAGGCAATGTCACTACCAAGTATGGTTACCCCCAGTGCCTCGGAACACATTGGCTTAAAACTTCAATATAAGCCCATACCATTATATACAGTATTTCATAAAGACGGAAAGTAAAGTGCCTGAGCAAAGTGAAGCTTTCACTGTGCTCGAAATTTCGCAATATCATTTTGTACTACTATGCTTAGGCAATGTCACTACCAAGTATGGTTACCCCCAGTGCCTCGGAACACATTGGCTTAAAGCTTCAATATAAGCCCATACCATTATATACAGTATTTCATAAAGACGGAAAGTAAAGTGCCTGAGCAAAGTGAAGCTTTCACTGTGCTCGGAATTTCGCAATATGATTTTGTACTACTATGCTTAGGCAATGTCACTACCAAGTATGGTTACCCCCAGTGCCTCGGAACACATTGGCTTAAAGCTTCAATATAAGCCCATACCATTATATACAGTATTTCATAAAGACGGAAAGTAAAGTGCCTGAGCAAAGTGAAGCTTTTACTGTGCTCGGAATTTCGCAATATCATTTTGTACTACTATGCTTAGGCAATGTCACTACCAAGTATGGTTACCCCCAGTGCCTCGGAACACACATTGGCTTAAAGCTTCAATGTAAGCCCATACCATATATACAGTATTTCATAAAGACGGAAAGTAAAGTGCCTGAGCAAAGTGAAGCTTTCACTGTGCTCGGAATTTCGCAATATGATTTTGTACTACTATGCTTAGGCAATGTCACTACCAAGTATGGTTACCCCAGTGCCTCGGAACACATTGGCTTAAAGCTTCAATGTAAGCCCATACCATTATATACAGTATTTCATAAAGACGGAAAGTAAAGTGCCTGAGCAAAGTGAAGCTTTCACTGTGCTCGGAATTTCGCAATATGATTTTGTACTACTATGCTTAGGCAATGTCACTACCAAGTATGGTTACCCCCAGTGCCTCGGAACACATTGGCTTAAAGCTTCAATGTAAGCCCATACCATTATATACAGTATTTCATAAAGACGGAAAGTAAAGTGCCTGAGCAAAGTAAAGCTTTCACTGTGCTCGGAATTCCGCAATATCATTTTGTACTACTATGCTTAGGCAATGTCACTACCAAGTATGGTTACCCCCAGTGCCTCGGAACACATTGGCTTAAAGCTTCAATATAAGCCCATACCATTATATACAGTATTTCATAAAGACGGAAAGTAAAGTGCCTGAGCAAAGTGAAGCTTTCACTGTGCTCGGAATTTCGCAATATGATTTTGTACTACTTTAGGTATTATGTTATTGTATTTCTATAAAATACAAATGATGACAGTGATAGCCCCATGTTAGTTGTCATGGACATTTTTGTTAAGTAATTTTGTGGTTAGACCTGGACGAAAATCCGAAACTGTGGACAAATGTACGAACTTGTGGACAAAAATACGAACTTGTGACAAAAATCCTAAACTATGGACAAAAATACAAATACATGTGTATATTTATTCTTAACTTAATGGAACTTTCAATTTGATTGTCAATTTTTAGCTCACCTGAGCCAAAGGCTCAGATGAGCTATTGCAATCTATCACCGTCCGTCGTCCGTCGTCCGTCGTCCGTCGTGCGTCGTGTGTAAACTTTACATTTTAATCTTCTCCTCCAAAACTACTAGGGCAAATTTGATGAAACTTGGCGATTATCATGCCTTGGTAACAGCCTTTAAAAATTGTGTTCGGGGTTTGGCCACGCCGAACAAGATGGCCGCCATTACTAAAAATAGCAAAAAGACAAAAAATCTTCTTCTCTAAAACCAAAAGGTGCAGGCAAATTTTGATTAGATATTTAGATTCAGCATACCTGGGAACATTAAAATTGTGTTTTTCATGAAAATTGAACGAAAAATAGGTTACGCGTTTTTTGCGTAAAATTATGTAATTTTGAAAATGAGACATTTATTGTTATAACTCAATAACGGCTGAAGATAATTGTATTGAGTTTTCACTGTTGATCTTGTCTTGGTATTTTCTTCCAAAAGAAGTCAAGGTCAAAGGTCAAGGTCATGTGCCTGTTTTTGACCTTTGATAGAAAATGTTATTTTGTTATTTTTAAAAATTTCAGGTGATAATGGCATGGGATTTTCGGTTACTTGTAGGTACTGTCATGACGATCATTTTGATACATAGATCAAGGTCATGAGTTCAAAGGTCAAGGTCAAGGATGCACAATTATTTCCGTTATAGTTGATTATCTGCAAAACTATTAACTTTTTGTATAGGCATATATATATAGAATATTGTAGGTAATGGCACAGTGGTCATTTTGATATATTAATAAAGGTCATGGGTTCAAAGGTCAAGGTCACAGATGCGAAAGAATACTGAAATGGTTAATTATTTAAAAAACTAAAAGTTTTTTGTATAGACATGTATATTTGAATATTGTAGTTTTTGAATTAACGATCATTTTGATATATATATTAATTTATTTATTAAATTCAATTTATAATTGTCAATAAAATGAAAGCTTTACCATACCAGAACCTTTACTTTCTACATATGTATAATTTATTGTGTGATGGCATTTGCTTAGATTGATGCTTTAGGTCAAAGTGTCCCAAAGCACTACAGGAAACAGTACTTAGTAGTGACATAGTATCAGAATAGTAAATCAACACGATGCTATCAACCGTTTACCACAATATAAGCCTAACTATGCTAGAACACTTTACTTAACGACAAAATGCATATACGGGGTATATACTGGGGGTAACCATACTTGGTAGTGACATTGCTTAAGCAAAGTAGTACAAAATTGTATTCAGAAATTCCGAGCACAGTGAAAGCTTCACTTTGCTTAGGCACTTTACTTTTCGTCTTTATGAAATACACTGTATAATGGTATGGGCTTACATTGAAGCTTTAAGCCAATGTGTTCCGAGGCACTGGGGGGTAACCATACTTGGTAGTGACATTGCCTAAGCAAAGTAGTACAAAATGATGTTCCGAAATTCCGAGCACAGTGAAAGCTTCACTTTGCTCAGGTACTTTACTTTCCGTCTTTATGAAATACACTGTATAATGGTATGGGCTTGCAATGAAGCTTAAGGCCAACGTGTTCCGAGGTACTGGGGTAACCATACTTAGTAGTGACATTGCCTAAGCATAGTAGTACAAAATGATGTTCTGAAATTGGGAGCACAGTGAAAGCTTCACTTTGCTCAGGCACTTTACTTTCCGTCTTTATAAAATACACTGTATAATGGTATGGGCTTACATTGAAGCTTTAAGCCAATGTGTTTCGAGGCACTGGGGGTAACCATACTTAGTAGTGACATTGCCTTAAAATAGTAGTACAAAATGATGTTCTGAAGTTCCGAGCACATTGAAAGGTTGACTTTGCTTAGGCACTTTACTTTCCGTCTTTATAAAATACACTGTATAATGGTATGGGCTTACATTGAAGCTTTAAGCCAATGTGTTCCGAGGCACTGAGGGTAACCATACTTGGTAGTGACATTGTCTAAGCATAGTAGTACAAAATGATATTCCGAAATTCCGAAATTCCGAGAACAGTGAAAGCTTCACTTTGCTCAGGCACTTTACTTTCCGTCTTTATAAAATACACTGTATAATGGTATGGGCTTATATTCAAGCTTTAAGTCAATGTCTTCCGAGGCACGGGGGTAACCATACTTGGTAGTGACATTGCCTAAGCATAGTAGTACAAAATGATGTTCTGAAATTCCGAGAACAGTGAAAGATTTACTTTGCTTAGGCACTTTACTTTCCGTCTTTATGAAATACACTATATAATGGTATGGGCTTACATTGAAGCTTTAAGCCAATGTGTTCCGAGGCACTGGCAGAAACCATACTTGGTAGTGATATTGCCTAAGCATAGTAGTACAAAATGATGTTCCGAAATTTCGAGCACAGTGAAAGCTTCACTTTGCTCAGTCACTTTACTTTCCGTCTTTATGAAATACACTGTATAATGGTATGGGCTTGCAATGAAGTTTAGGGCCAACGTGTTCCGAGGCACTGGGGTAACCATACTTTATAGTGACATTGCCTAAGCATAGTAGTATAAAATGATATTGCGAAATTGCGAGCACAGTGAAAGCTTCACTTTGCTCAGGCACTTTACTTTCCGTCTTTATAAAATACACTGTATAATGGTATGGGCTTACATTGAAGCTTTAAGCCAATGTGTTTCGAAGCACTGGGGTTAACCATACTTAGTAGTGACATTGCCTAAGCATAGTAGTACAAAATGATATTCCGAAATCCGAAATACCGAGCACAGTGAAAGCTTCACTTTCCTCGGGCACTTTACTTTCCGTCTTTATAAAATACACTGTATAATGGTATGGGCTTATATTGAAGCTTTAAGAAATGGTATGGGCTTATATTGAAGCTTTAAGCCAATGTCTTTCGAGACACTGGGGGAAACCATACTTGGTAGTGACATTGCCTAAACATAGTAGTACAAAATGGTGTTCTGAAATTCCGAGAACAGTGAAAGATTTACTTTGCTTAGGCACTTTACTTTCCGTCTTTATAAAATACTGTATATAATGGTATGGACTTACATTGAAGCTTTAAGCCAATGTGTTCCGAGGCACTGGGGGTAACAATACTTGGTACTGACATTGCCTAAGCATAGTAGTACAAAATGATGTTCTGAAATTCCGAGCACAGTTAAAGGTTGACTTTGCTTAGGCACTTTACTTTCCGTCTTTATAAAATACACTGTATAATGGTATGGGCTTATATTGAAGCTTTAAGCCAATGTGTTCCGAGGCACTGGGGGTAATCATACTTGGTAGTTACATTGCCTAAACATAGTAGTAGAAAATGATGTTCTGAAATTCCAAGCACAGTGAAAGCTTCACTTTGCTCAGGCACTTAACTTTCTGTCTTTATAAAATACACTATATAATGGTATGGGCTTACATTGAAGCTTTAAGCCAATGTGTTCCGAGGCACTGGGAGAAACCATACTTGGTAGTGACATTGCCTAAGCATAGTAGTACAAAATGATATTCCGAAATTCCGAGCACAGTGAAAGCTTCACTTTGCTCAGGCACTTTACTTTCCGTCTTTATGAAATACGCTGTATAATGGTATGGGCTTACATTGAAGCTTTAAGTCAATGTGTTCCGAGGCACTGGGGGTAACCATACTTTATAGTGACATTGCCTAAGCATAGTAGTATAAAATGATATTGCGAAATTCGAGCACAGTGAAAGCTTCACTTTGCTCAGGCACTTTACTTTCCGTCTTTATGAAATACACTATATAATGGTATGGGCTTACATTGAAGCTTTAAGCCAATGTGTTCCGAGGCACTGGGGGTAACCATACTTTATAGTGACATTGCCTAAGCATAGTAGTACAAAATGGTATTCCGAAATTCCGAGCACAGTGAAAGCTTCACTTTGCTCAGGCACTTTACTTTCTGTCTTTATAAAATACACTGTATATTGGTATGGGCTTATATTGAAGCTTTAAGCCAATGTGTTCCGAGGCACTGGGGTAACCATACTGGTGACATTTAATCGTGAAATGTGACAAAATTTGTTTTATTTGATGTTTTATGAATGGAACAAAAATATTTGCGAACGTTGAATAAGTAACTGTTTACTTATTCAATGTTGAACGCTGCAATGTTGAATAAGTAACGTACTTCAGGTATCCTGTGTATCAAGTACTTAAAACGTGAACATTTTAAAAAATCACTTGGATATTCATATGACTTTTTAAACCGATATGTCCCAGTTGGGTCCCTGGACCACAGAGTCAGTCGCCATGTAAGTTAAGACCGGTACCCAGCAAGCTCGTGTAGATCCTTGTGCGAGAAAGAGAAATTGTGTGTTTAATCAGATTTTACATAAACAGTTTTGATTTTTTTTATTAAAAAATTTGTTTATATTATAGATAATCTCCGATTTATTTTTGCCACTACGATAACTCAGCCGACAGAGTGCCCGCTTCGTATTCGAAAAAACGTCGGACCCAACCCCCGTTGGGTCTGACCAAGACTTGAAAATTGGTAGTAACACTCGGCTTTAATTTTAGAAATCACTGGGTCCTTCGGAAAAGATTTAAAAACCGAGGCCCCGTGTCACAGCATATATATATGTGGCATATTAAAGAGCTTTCCCTGAGCGGTCTTTTAAAGGAAAACATCTCTGCCACTTCACCTACAGCTGATGACGTCTCGATATAAGTAACATATTCTTGACTATATAAATAAATAAATAAATACCAACTCTTCTACTACTACTTCTACTAATACTACTCTCATATACCATTTAATGAATTTATTTCGTGAAATACATTAAAAATGGTAAATGCAAATATGTCAATATATCATTTTAATGTATTTTATGAAATAAAAAGAAACAAATATATGACACTACCTACCTACCTACCTACCTACCTACCTACCTACCTACCTACCTACCTACCTACTACCTACCTACTACCTACCTACCACCTACCTACCTACTACTACCTACACCTACCTACCTACCTACCTACTACCTACTACCTACCTACTACCTACCTACCTACCTACTACCTACCTACCTACCTACTACCTACCTACCTACCTACCTACCTACCTACCTACCTACCTACCTACCTACCTACCTACCTACCTACCTACCTACCTACCTACCTACCTACCTACCTACCTACCTACCTACCTACCTACCTACCTACCTACCTACACCTACCTACCTACCTACCTACCTACCTACCTACCTACCTACCTACTACTACCTACCTACCTACCTACCTACCTACCTACCTACCTACCTACCTACCTACCTACCTACCTACCTACCTACTACCTACCTACCTACCTACCTACCTACCTACCTACCTACCTACCTACTACCTACCTACCTACCTACCTACTACTACCTACCTACCTACCTACCTACCTACCTACCTACCTACCTACCTACCTACCTATCCTCTTCGCTCCTAGTGGAGCATAAGGCGAGGCACAGATCTCTCCACTTCGTCCTATTTGATGCTTCATTCTCTGCCGTTCTCCAACTTGGCCATCCCATATCGTTTCTTTCTCTCTCTCTCTCTCTCTCTCTCCTAGCTATCGGTATCCCGGCAACTCGGCTGCAGATCTTACTTCTGTGTTAAACTTTCAACAGGTCCTCTCTCTCTCTCTCTCTCTCTCTCTCTCTTCTCTCTCTCTCTTTCCTAGCTATCGATATTCGGGCCACTTGGCTGCATTATAGACTTTATTTCGGAAGCTCTGTGTTAAACTTTCATCAATGTAATGTAACAAAATCGTCATAACTACCAAACTGAATCTATGAACCCGTTTTAATTAAGTACACGCGTACTTATAAGGGCACTTATAACATGCATATAAGGATATACAGTACAAACCTGTCGAAAGTTGAACACTGACCTAACAGACAACAGTCGAAGTTTAACTGCCGACTGGCCGAAATATGGATAGCAAGAGAAGGAAAAACTGTAAAGAAATATAAAACAGCTGCCACAAAACTGTCGAGATATAGCTAACGAGCGACCAAGATAAGCGATCGATTGGCTAGCTTTGTGTTAAACTTTTAACAGGTCTGTACTATAGATGTATTTAAAGTACAGGCCTGTCAAAAGTTTAACATTGTGCAGCTAACGAATAAGAACGTACAAGTGCCAAATCAGCAGGTCGTTGGGGCTCTTCGTCAGCCATTATATCTCGATAGCTGATATTCATCTCCTAGCATCTTTTTGGTCATTAGTTAAAAACTATATCTGTCAATCAGCAGCCTAGCTCCGGAAGCTCAATGTTTAACTTGAGGAAATCAATTTTAAAATTAATGAACGTCGTTTTGTCTTAAATGATGCTCTAGCGTGCGGACACGGATATGCGTAATTAATCTGAGGCGCTTGAAGAGCAATACGCTATTGTAAAGTTTGATAGATAACATGTTTGTTGTGTTTGATCATATAATTGTCCCGAAAGCACGTGGTATACCAATGGGTACAAACTGTGCTCCATTGCTTGCTGATATGTTTCTTTATTTTTATAAAGCATAATTTATGTTGAACCTTGTTAAATCTGGAGAGAAGACTGTCGCCAAATCATTCAACATCCCATAAAGATATATGGATTACGTTCTGTCTTTTAACAATCCTAAATTTGGAGACTATGTGAATGCCATCTTTCTTGGTGAGCTTGAAATAAAAGACACGACTGATTCCTCAAGTATTGATTCATATTTAGACTTATACCTCAATTATGACGTCCACGAAATGCTACATTTGAAATTTTATAATGTCAACTTTCCTTTTCTGTGCAGCAATGTACCTGCTTCTTCTATTTAAATTATGGTGTAATTGTTTCCTCATGTTTAGCTAGCTACTACCGCCACGTATGTAATCAAAATTTTGTGAAATGAACATGGAACTATGGCACGTCAAATATATCCAGGGCAATCCTGGACACAGAGACATAAAGCTTATCAACAATACTGTGATGACGACCATAAAACTTTGTGATGGCCTTGATAAGTCTAGGCTTACAATATCCCTGAGTCAACAATTTATTTGAAAGCAGCATACCAAACATATTCCAAATGCATGCCATCTCTAATTTTTATTTTTTATTTGTTTGATCATAAGGGAAGGAACAGCCACAGCTGAAACGAGATTAAAATCTTTATGGCGTCTTGAAATCAGTTGCCCGGTGTAACAAAAGTGGTCCCGCCTTTGTACCACGTAATCAATATCCCCGTTATCGTTTGTCCAGAATGTTTTTACAACTACGGTACCACAGTTGGTAGAGTGCTCGCTCCGTAAAGGGAAGTCGTGGGGTTGAATACCGACCGAGGTCTGACCAAGACATGAAAAAAGGTAGTGACATTAGAAAACCGATGTCCTTTGTCACGACAGGCGTAGTAATTTCAACAGCTCTCCTTGCACACAAGATCAAAATGTCTTCCACTTCACCTGTAGTTGGTGACATCTCAATATAAGTGACATATCTTTGACTGGGACGTAAAACACCATTCAGCCATTCAATCAACTTGATATAAAAACTTAGCCAGTTTCTTCAAAAACATAAATTGGTTAGATGAATGTTTTTTAATAAATTTAACTCTGCGTGTATAGTTTGATGGAAGTTTTAAAAAATCAAACATTTAATTATAACCAAGTGCAATGAATAAATAAATTTTTTGTTAATTATCTCGGCAAAGACAAAGTAATTGTCCTGAACCCACTTCAAAGGTAAATTATTCTGCTACTTCACCTGTTAATTGTGGCGTCTCGATATAAGTGAATATTCTTGATTGGGACGTATAACTCCGTTCAATCATTCAATATAAAACGACCCTTTTCGTCATTATCTTGAGCTCCAGAGAAAAAACCCTCCGTGAACATTGCCCGACGGAATGAATAAGATGACGGAGAGTTGTAACAGTAAAAAAAAAAAGATAAATAACATGACATGTGATTGTCGACTAGTCGTTGAGTTGAGTAATGGTGTTTTACGTCCCAGTCAAGAATATTTCACTTATATCGAGACGTCGCCAGCTATAGGCGAAGGTGTAGAAATTGCGTTGCACTGATGGCATTATACAGCAGGGTTCTTTAGCGTGCCAAGCCCACCGTGACACGGGACCTCGTTTACTGTAAGTTCCCATCCGAAAGAACCGTGATTTTTATTTCGTAATGCTGAGTGCTTGGCGAAAGAACAGTCACTACCCACTTTCAAGTCTTGGGTCAGACCCGGCCGGGGATAAAACCCACAACCTCCCACTTACGGAGCGAGCACTCTATCAACTGAGCTACCACAGTCGTGTTAAATACCTCAATGTAAGTATTTCGACTTGTCGTGATATTAAATTAACAATTCGAGATAATTTTATGTCGACCGAAATAATCTGGATGTCAGAAATAAGCTACCATAGGATGTCAGAAATAAGCTACCACAGAATGTCAGAAATAAGCCACCATAGGATGTCAGAAATAAGCCACCATAAAATGTCAGAAATAAGCCACCATAAAATGTCAGAAATAAGCCACCATAAAATGTCAGAAATAAGCCACCATGGAATTCAGAAATAAGCCACCATAGAATTCAGAAATAAGCCACCATGGAATTCAGAAATAAGCCACCATATAAATGGAAGTTTATTTTTATTTTTTCAAATGAGAGATGTATTAATTAAAACCATGTGCAATAAATTGATGGACCCGTTGATTCATTATCTGGAGCCCCAGGTATGTTTGTATTATTACTTGTGTATTTAGTTATACGGCCATAAAGACTTATATTGTAAACTTGTAAACAAAACAAAGTCCAGGCTGCCATATTGATGGGATCATCGTCATCTCGGGACTACCACCATATCCAAGAGGATACAAAATCTGGCAAATATATACAGAATTTCGAGAGTGTATCTTTGGAAAGTAATCGTAAAGTGACTGTTAATGTTAATACGAACTACGAATCTGTCAACGCAGGAGACAAATGCCAGATTACTGTTCCGAACAGAAAGATACAATTTGAAAACATTTCGTCAGGAAACGTTGAAACGAACTGCAAGTCTCAACTCGGAGAAAAAATCACGCTTCTGTTCGCAACAGGAATATAGAATTTGAAAACATTTCGTCAGGATTTAATCCAAGATCTTATTCTTTTCCACAGCAGAAGGATAGGATTTCAAAACAGAACTCGTCTTGGTTGTTGGCTATAGATCAGAACAACGAAAAAAGGATTTCGGAATTGCTAGAGCATTCAAGAAAGTTGAAAGCCAAAAACTATTCCAGTGCCGCGAAAAGGCGTGAGTATTTAAAAATTCAAACACTGCCTATACAAAAGAGGGTATACATCAGCCTAGCGAATTGTACACGTCAGATACTTCGTACGAAGCACAACTTTTCCAGAAAATGTGCAGCATGTATAACACTGAGGATACCCGGGAATTCAATTTGATGAATGAAACAGATAACACCCGAAACGCCAACGATATAGAGGGTATTCGAAAATCAAAATGGCATGAAGATCTTGCGGAATCCGAAAGCAAGGAAGGGGTAGTTGAGTCGTTTATACCCGCAACAAGACCATGTTGTATCGAGAATCCAAAATGGGATGTCTCCGAATTTGACCTTGATATAATTCCGAATAGAACGAACTTTTTGGGAAAACCTTGTTCAAATCATATTATATCAGCTGTAAACAAGAGGATAAACATCGATAAAGCATGGCTACCCACAATGCAACACACAGGAAGTATTAGTGGCATTATTCATTTGAACAGAAAGAGGACGTATTTTAGAAATAATATCAACCAACTTCAAAGAGAGGCACGTTTCTCAAGCAAAGGGGACAGCATGTCTTAAAGCATATTGCTGGTCACATTGAGATTTTGTGTACTCTAATTTTTTTTTTTTTTTTTTTTTTTTTTGTTTTAGAAATTTATCAAATCAAGGTTACAGCAATTGGAATGCATGTTATAAACTTTCATTTAATACTTTTATTTGTGTATTCCTATTAAATATATAAATACTGAGTTATATACGAATTTGTGCTGGATCGGAAGCTCATCTAGATCTTGACCCCCTCGTTAGTGACATCTCGGCATCAAGACCCCTCGTCACCTGGACCCCCTCGTTAGCGACATCTCAACATCTGGACCCTTCGATAGCGACATCTCGGCATCTGAACCACTCGTTAATATCATCTCGATATCAGGATCCTTCGTTAGCGTCATCTCGATATCTAGTCATCTCGTTAATGAGATCTCAACATCTGGACCCCTCGTTAGCGACATCCCGATATCTGGACATCTCGTTAATGAGATCTCAACATCTGGACACCTCGTCATCTCGATATCTGCACCCCTCGTTAGCGACATCTCGATATCTGGACATCTCGTTAATGACATCTCAACATCTGGACACCTCGTCATCTCGATATCTGCACCCCTCGTTAGCGACATCTCGATATCTGGAGATCTCGTTAATGACATCTCAACATCTGGACCCCTCGTTATCTCGATATCTGGGCCCCTCGTTAGCGACATCTCGATATCTGGACATCTCGTTAATGACATCTTTACATCTGGACCCCTCGTCATCTCGATATCTGGACCCCTCGTTAGCGACATCTCGACATCTTGGCCCTATCTCTCGACAGCATTTTTGTTGCTAGTCACCTAAGACTCGACCAGTCAACAGCCAAGCTTCGACTTTTTTTGTTACCCCGGTGTTATTTTTTCAACATGACACTACTTTACACATACGGTAAAGACCTGTCGAAAGTTTGACACTTAACTAACGAATTTGTGTCAAACGCATAGTCAGCTACAGTACAGACCTGTCGAAAGTTTAACACTTAACTAACGAATTTGTGTCAAACCCATAGTCAGCTACAGTACAGACCTGTCGAAAGTTTGACACTGAACTAACGAATTTGTGTCAAACCATAGTCAGCTACAGTACAGACCTGTCCAAAGTTTAACACTAAACTAACGAATTTGTGTCAAACCCATAGTCAGCTACAGTACAGACCTGTCGAAAGTTTGACACTAAACTAACGGATTTGTGTCAAACCCATAGTCAGCTACAGTACAGACCTGTCGAAAGTTTGACACTAAACTAACGGATTTGTGTCAAACCCATAGTCAGCTACAGTACAGACCTGTCGAAAGTTTGACACTTAACTAACGAATTTGTGTCAAACCCATAGTCAGCTACAGTACAGACCTGTCGAAAGTTTGACACTTAACTAACGAATTTGTGTCAAACCCATAGTCAGCTACAGTACAGACCTGTCGAAAGTTTGACACTTAACTAACGAATTTGTGTCAAACCCATAGTCAGCTACAGTACAGACCTGTCGAAAATTTTACACTTAACTAACGAATTTGTGTCAAACCCATAGTCAGCTACAGTACAGACGTGTCGAAAGTTTAACACTAAACTAACGAATTTGTTACACCCATGATCAGATACAGTACAGACCTGTCGAAAGTTTGACACTTAACTAACGAATTAGTGTCATCCCCATAGTCAGATACGTACAGACCTGTCGAAAGTTTAACATTAAACTAACGAATTTGTGTCAAACCCATATCAGTCACTACAGTACAGACCTGTCGAAAGTTTAACACTAAATTAACTGATTTGTGTCAAACCCATAGTCAGCTACAGTACAGACTGTCCAAAGTTTAACACTAAACTAACGGATTTGTGTCAAACCCATAGTCAGCTACAGTACAGACCTGTCCAAAGTTTAACACTGAACTAACGAATTTGTGTCAAACCCATAGTCAGCTACAGTACAGACCTGTCGAAAGTTTAACACTAAACTAACGAATTTGTGTCAAACCCATAGTCAGCTACAGTACAGACCTGTCCAAAGTTTAACACTAAACTAACGAATTTGTGTCAAACCCATAGTCAGCTACAGTACAGACCTGTCGAAAGTTTAACACTAAACTAACGAATTTGTGTCAAACCCATAGTCAGATACAGTACAGACCTGTCGAAAGTTTAACACTAAACTAACGAATTTGTGTCAAACCCATAGTCAGCTACAGTACAGACCTGTCGAAAGTTTGACACTAAACTAACGAATTTGTGTCAAACCCATAGTCAGCTACAGTACAGACCTGTCGAAAGTTTAACACTAAACTAACGAATTTGTGTCAAACCCATAGTCAGCTACAGTACAGACCTGTCGAAAGTTTAACACTAAACTAACGAATTTGTGTCAAACCCATAGTCAGATACAGTACAGACCTGTCGAAAGTTTAACACTAAACTAACGAATTTGTGTCAAACCCATAGTCAGCTACAGTACAGACCTGTCGAAAGTTTAACACTAAACTAACGAATTTGTGTCAAACCCATAGTCAGATACAGTACAGACCTGTCGAAAGTTTAACACTAAACTAACGAATTTGTGTCAAACCCATAGTCAGATACAGTACAGACCTGTCGAAAGTTTAACACTAAACTAACGAATTTGTGTCAAACCCATAGTCAGATACAGTACAGACCTGTCGAAAGTTTAACACTAAACTAACGAATTTGTGTCAAACCCATAGTCAGATACAGTACAGACCTGTCGAAAGTTTAACACTAAACTAACGAATTTGTGTCAAACCCATAGTCAGATACAGTACAGACCTGTCGAAAGTTTAACACTAAACTAACGAATTTGTGTCAAACCCATAGTCAGATACAGTACAGACCTGTCGAAAGTTTAACACTAAACTAACGAATTTGTGTCAAACCCATAGTCAGATACAGTACAGACCTGTCGAAAGTTTAACACTAAACTAACGAATTTGTGTCAAACCCATAGTCAGATACAGTACAGACCTGTCGAAAGTTTAACACTAAACTAACGAATTTGTGTCAAACCCATAGTCAGATACAGTACAGACCTGTCGAAAGTTTAACACTAAACTAACGAATTTGTGTCAAACCCATAGTCAGATACAGTACAGACCTGTCGAAAGTTTAACACTAAACTAACGAATTTGTGTCAAACCCATAGTCAGATACAGTACAGACCTGTCGAAAGTTTAACACTAAACTAACGAATTTGTGTCAAACCCATAGTCAGCTACAGTACAGACCTGTCGAAAGTTTAACACTAAACTAACGAATTTGTGTCAAACCCATAGTCAGTACAGTACAGACCTGTCGAAAGTTTAACACTAAACTAACGAATTTGTGTCAAACCCATAGTCAGATACAGTACAGACCTGTCGAAAGTTTAACACTAAACTAACGAATTTGTGTCAAACCCATAGTCAGATACAGTACAGACCTGTCGAAAGTTTAACACTAAACTAACGAATTTGTGTCAAACCCATAGTCAGATACAGTACAGACCTGTCGAAAGTTTAACACTAAACTAACGAATTTGTGTCAAACCCATAGTCAGCTACAGTACAGACCTGTCGAAAGTTTAACACTAAACTAACGAATTTGTGTCAAACCCATAGTCAGCTACAGTACAGACCTGTCGAAAGTTTAACACTAAACTAACGAATTTGTGTCAAACCCATAGTCAGATACAGTACAGACCTGTCGAAAGTTTAACACTAAACTAACGAATTTGTGTCAAACCCATAGTCAGCTACAGTACAGACCTGTCGAAAGTTTGACACTAAACTAACGAATTTGTGTCAAACCCATAGTCAGCTACATTACAGACCTGTCGAAAGTTTAACACTTAACTAATGAATTTGTGTCAAACCCATAGTCAGCTATAGAACAGACCTGTCGAAAGTTTAACACTAAACTAACGGATTTGTGTCAAACCCATAGTTAGCTACAGTACAGACCTGTCGAAAGTTTAACACTAAACTAACGAATTTGTGTCAAACCCATAGTCAGCTATAATATAGACCTGTCCAAAGTTTAACACTAAACTAACGAATTTGTGTCAAACCCATAGTCAGCTACAGTACAGACCTGTTAAAAGTTTAACACTTAACTAACGAATTTGTGTCAAACCCATAGTCAGCTATAATATAGACCTGTCCAAAGTTTAACACTAAATTAACGAATTTGTGTCAAACCCATAGTCAGATACAGTACAGACCTGTCGAAAGTTTGACACTAAACTAACGAATTTGTGTCAAACCCATAGTCAGCTACAGTACAGACCTGTCAAAAGTTTAACACTTAACTAATGAATTTGTGTCAAAGCCATAGTCAGCTATAGAACAGACCTGTCGAAAGTTTAACACTAAACTAACGGATTTGTGTCAAACCCATAGTTAGCTACAGTACAGACCTGTCGAAAGTTTAACACTAAACTAACGAATTTGTGTCAAACCCATAGTCAGCTATAATATAGACCTGTCCAAAGTTTAACACTAAACTAACGAATTTGTGTCAAACCCATAGTCAGCTACAGTACAGACCTGTCGAAAGTTTAACACTTAACAAACGAATTTGTGTCAAACCCATAGTCAGCTACAGTACAGACCTGTCGAAAGTTTGACACTAAACTAACGAATTTGTGTCAAACCCATAGTCAGCTACAGTACAGACCTGTCGAAAGTTTGACACTAAACTAACGAATTTGTGTCAAACCCATAGTCATCTACAGTACAGACCTGTCGAAAGTTTGACACTAAACTAACGAATTTGTGTCAAACCCATAGTCAGCTACAGTAGAGACCTGTCGAAAGTTTGACACTTAACTAACGAATTTGTGTCAAACCCATAGTCAGCTACAGTACAGACCTGTCGAAAGTTTGACACTAAACTAACGAATTCGTGTCAAACCCATAGTCAGCTACAGTACAGACCTGTCCAAAGTTTGACACTTAACTAACGAATTTGTGTCAAACCCATAGTCAGCTACAGTACAGACCTGTCCAAAGTTTAACACTAAACTAACGGATTTGTGTCAAACCCATAGTCAGCTACAGTACAGACCTGTCGAAAGTTTAACACTAAACTAACGAATTTGTGTCAAACCCATAGTCAGATACAGTACAGACCTGTCGAAAGTTTGACACTAAACTAACGAATTTGTGTCAAACCCATAGTCAGCTACAGTACAGACCTGTCAAAAGTTTAACACTTAACTAATGAATTTGTGTCAAACCCATAGTCAGCTATAGAACAGACCTGTCGAAAGTTTAACACTAAACTAACGGATTTGTGTCAAACCCATAGTTAGCTACAGTACAGACCTGTCGAAAGTTTAACACTAAACTAACGAATTTGTGTCAAACCCATAGTCAGCTACAGTACAGACCTGTCCAAAGTTTAACACTTAACTAACGAATTTGTGTCAAACCCATAGTCAGCTACAGTACAGACCTGTCCAAAGTTTGACACTTAACTAACGAATTTGTGTCAAACCCATAGTCAGCTACAGTACAGACCTGTCCAAAGTTTAACACTAAACTAACAAATTTGTGTCAAACCCATAGTCAGCTACAGAACAGACCTGTCGAAAGTTTAACACTAAACTAACGAATTTGTGTCAAACCCATAGTCAGATACAGTACAGACCTGTCGAAAGTTTGACACTAAACTAACGAATTTGTGTCAAACCCATAGTCAGCTACAGTACAGACCTGTCAAAAGTTTAACACTTAACTAATGAATTTGTGTCAAACCCATAGTCAGCTATAGAACAGACCTGTCGAATGTTTAACACTAAACTAACGGATTTGTGTCAAACCCATAGTTAGCTACAGTACAGACCTGTCGAAAGTTTAACACTAAACTAACGAATTTGTGTCAAACCCATAGTCAGCTACAGTACAGACCTGTCCAAAGTTTAACACTTAACTAACGAATTTGTGTCAAACCCATAGTCAGCTATAATACAGACTTGTCGAAAGTTTAACACTAAACTAACGGATTTGTGTCAAACCCATAGTTAGCTGCTACAGTACAGACCTGTCGAAAGTTTAACACTAAACTAACGAATTAGTGTCAAACCCATAGTCAGCTACAGTACAGACCTGTCCAAAGTTTAACACTTAACTAACGAATTTGTGTCAAACCCATAGTCAGCTATAATACAGACCTGTCGAAAGTTTAACACTAAACTAACGATTTGTGTCAAACCCATAGTTAGCTACAGTACAGACCTGTCGAAAGTTTGACACTAAACTAACGAATTTGTGTCAAACCCATAGTCAGCTACAGTACAGACCTGTCGAAAGTTTGACACTAAACTAACGAATTTGTGTCAAACCCATAGTCAGCTACAGTACAGACCTGTCGAAAGTTTGACACTAAACTAACGAATTTGTGTCAAACCCATAGTCAGCTACAGTACAGACCTGTCGAAAGTTTGACACTTAACTAACGAATTTGTGTCAAACCCATAGTCAGATACAGTACAGACCTGTCCAAAGTTTAACACTTAACTAACGGATTTGTGTCAAACCCATAGTCAGCTACAGTACAGACCTGTCGAAAGTTTGACACTTAACTAACGAATTTGTGTCAAACCCATAGTCAGCTACAGTACAGACCTGTCGAAAGTTTAACACTAAACTAACGAATTTGTGTCAAACCCATAGTCAGCTACAGTACAAACCTGTCCAAAGTTTAACACTGAACTAACGAATTTGTGTCAAACTCATAGTCAGCTACATTACAGACCTGTCGAAAGTTTAACAATAAACTAACGAATTTGTGTCAAACCCATAGTCAGCTACAGTACAGACGTGTCGAAAGTTTAACACTAAACTAACGAATTTGTGTTACACCCTTGATCAGATACAGTACAGACCTGTCGAAAGTTTGACACTTAACTAACTAATTAGTGTCAACCCCATAGTCAGATACGTACAGACCTGTCGAAAGTTTAACACTAAACTAACGAATTTGTGTCAAACCCATAGTCAGCTACAGTACAGACCTGTCGAAAGTTTAACACTAAACTAACAATTTGTGTCAAACCCATAGTCAGATACAGTACAGACCTGTCGAAAGTTTGACACTAAACTAACGAATTTGTGTCAAACCCATAGTCAGCTACAGTACAGACCTGTCAAATGTTTAACACTTACATAATGAATTTGTGTCAAACCCATAGTCAGCTATAGTACAGACCTGTCGAAAGTTTAACACTAAACTAACGGATTTGTGTCAAACCCATAGTTAGCTACAGTACAGACCTGTCGAAAGTTTAACACTAAACTAACGAATTTGTGTCAAACCCATAGCCAGCTACAATACAGACCTGTCCAAAGTTTAACACTAAACTAACGAATTTGTGTCAAACCCATAGTCAGCTATAATACAGACCTGTCGAAAGTTTAACACTAAACTAACGGATTTGTGTCAAACCCATAGTTTGCTACAGTACAGACCTGTCGAAAGTTTAACACTAAACTAACGGATTTGTGTCAAACCCATAGTCAGCTACAGTACAGACCTGTCCAAAGTTTAACACTAAACTAACGAATTTGTGTCAAACCCATAGTCTGCTATAATACAGACCTGTCCAAAGTTTAACACTAAACTAACGAATTTGTGTCAAACCCATAGTCAGCTACAGTACAGACCTGTCAAAAGTTTAACACTTAACTAACGAATTTGTGTCAAACCCATAGTCAGCTACAGTACAGACCTGTCGAAAGTTTAACACTAAACTAATGAATTTGTGTCAAACCCATAGTTAGCTACAGTACAGACCTGTCAAAAGTTTAACACTTAACTAACGACTTTGTGTCAAACCCATAGTCAGCTACAGTACAGACCTGTCGAAAGTTTAACACTAAACTAACGAATTTGTGTCAAACCCATAGTCAGCTACATTACAGACCTGTCGAAAGTTTGACACTAAACTAACGAATTTGTGTCAAACCCATAGTCAGCTACAGTACAGACCTGTCGAAAGTTTGACACTAAACTAACGAATTTGTGTCAAACCCATAGTCAGCTACATTACAGACCTGTCGAAAGTTTAACACTAAACTAACGAATTTGTGTCAAACCCATAGTCAGCTACAGTACAGACCTCTCGAAAGTTTAACACTAAACTAACGAATTTGTGTCAAACCCATAGTCAGCTACATTACAGACCTGTCGAAAGTTTGACACTAAACTAACGAATTTGTGTCAAACCCATAGTCAGCTACAGTACAGACCTGTCGAAAGTTTAACACTAAACTAACGAATTTGTGTCAAACCCATAGTCAGCTACATTACAGACCTGTCGAAAGTTTGACACTAAACTAACGAATTTGTGTCAAACCCATAGTCAGCTACAGTACAGACCTGTAGACAGTTTAACACTTAACTAACGAATTTGTATCAAACCGATAGTCAGCTACAGTACAGAGCTGTCAAAAGTTAAACACTGAACTAACAAATTTGTGTCAAACCCATAGTCAGCTACAGTACAGACCTGTCGAAAGTTTAGCACTAAACTAACGAATTTGTGCCAAACCCATAGTCAGCTATAGTACAGACCTGTCGACAGTTTAACACTTAACTAACGAATTTGTGTCAAACCCATAGTCAGCTACAGTACAGACCTGTAGACAGTTTAACACTTAACTAACGAATTTGTGTCAAACCCATAGTCAGTTACAGTACAGACCTGTCGAAAGTTTAACACTGCGCTGAAAAAATGAAGCCGAACTCGGTTGCTAAGTAGTGGAAGTATGAATACGTATTGCCGGTCACGCCCACAATGTTGCGTCACTGGCCGCCATCACGGTACCAAAGCAGCGTGATGGCAACTAATGGCGTTCTAGTGTCAGTGACGTCATTAAACCGCACAATTTAGGCCGAGTTTTCATTCTTTTTGAGTGTCATTCAAGCACTTCGACTCTTTTTCGGAACATAGTGGGCGTGGCCGGCGATCCGTCAATTGAACGAAAGGCTGGCGGGAGATAGATAGCATCTATTGAAGAGATACCGCTTACGAAGTGTCGAAATATGCTCGTAAGCTTCCGATTCGGCATTGATTCGTCAACTTAGTTGTAAACTTTCGACAGGACTGTACAGTATATCCGACATACAGCTGTCATCTATCTCCCGGCAGCTTTTCGGTCACTAACTATCCTGGTATCTAGGGCGTTTGGCAGCCGAGGTTCTACTCCTTTTATATAGCTCAGTGTTTAATTTTTGACAGGTCTGTACTGTACATGTAGTGGCAGTATGATAAAACAGTAGTTTTCCACTTATGATACAGACCTGTCGAAATGTTAAATAAAGCTAAAGAATTAGTGCCGAATCGACACCTTATCTCCACCCCTCGCCACCTATATACAGTCAAACCTGCCTTAAAGGTTCTCTCTATATAAAGGCTACTGCTTATAAAGGCCAGTAGCATTGTATCCTAGATCTTCTTTATTTACAGTCAATCATGTCTATAAAGGCCACCCAAGGGAATAAAGTGGCCTTTATGGACAGGTGGCCTTTATATACAGGTTAAAATAATATGAATAAAGAACAGTTGGGATAAAATTTTACTGTCCTTTATAAGCAGGTGACCCATGTAATTATATAGGTGGCTTTTAAGGCAGGTTGGACTGTATATCATTTGACATGTGTATAAGGTCACTTTAACTGGTTCCCTGTGGTGGTCTTAATGGACAGGTTTGACTGTGCATTCATCGTCAACTTTTCGACGTCTGCTCAATTTCTCTCTTTTCGGATGATATGTACGTCCCGTTTTGCTAGCTGCATCCGTTACATACAAATTCATGTCCAAACCACAATACAAAAGCAAAGTTAAAACTTTGAAACTACTTAATAAAGTGTGAACACGTCAATTTTTACCAGGGTAGTGAGGTCGGGTGCTCCGGAAGGTTAAGTACGTCCCGTTTTGCCAGCTACAGCCATTACATGCCAACCCATGTCCAAACCACAATACAACAGCAAAGTTAAAATTTGAAACTACTTAATAAAGTTGATCACGTCAACTTTTACCAGGGTAGTGAGATTGGGTGTTCCGGAAGGTTAAGTACGCCCGTTTTGCTAGCTACAGCCATTACATGCCAACCCATGTTCAAACCACTATACAAAAGCAAAAAAAAACTTTTATTTATCACTGGAAAATTAAGTTGAACACGTGAACTTTTACTAGGGTAGTGAGGTCGGGTGCTCCGGAAGGTTAAGTACGTCCCGTTTTGATAGCTACATTCGTTACATACCAATCCATGTTCAAACCACAATACAAAAGCAAAATAAAAACTTTAATTACTTTAATTTAACACTGAAAAATTAAGTTGAACACGCGAACTTTTACAAGGAAAGTGAGGTCGGGTCCTTCGGGAGGTACAGTACGTCCCGTTTTAATAGCTACATCCGTTACATACCGATCCATGTCCAAACTTCAATACAAAAGCAAAGTTAAAACTTTGAAACTACTTTATAAAGTTAAACACGTGAACTTTTACCAGGGAAGTGAGACCAGGTGCTCCGGATGGGTAAGTACGTCCCGTTTTGATAGCTACATCCGTTACATACCAATCCATGTCCAAACCTCGATACGACTTTTAAACCGGCAAATTAAGGTGAACACTTGAATTTTTTTTCAAGGAAGCCAGGTTTGGTACTGGGAAGGGCAACTACCGCCTGCGAAACTAACTGTACCGGAATCTTGTAAAATTAAAATAAAGAAACCTTGAGATTGGAAACTGTCACATAACAGAAAAACAAATAAAAACAGCAACAATAATATAAAGTCTGGATAAGAAAGTTTTTATTTTTTGCCTATATACACATAGAGCTATATATTGTATTGTATAAATGATAGATCTTTCAAAAATTAAAATTTAAAAAATTCTTGTGAGTATTGGAGAGATAAAATACGTGATTAATAAACTTAGGTAAACAACATTGACCTTTAAATCAAATATTTTTCATGGATTCGTACCTTTATGTATGGGAACACAAGTGTTTTTGTCTAGGTCATTGGAAACACGCATTGCTTATGTATTAACTGGGATTTCTTCCATTACCCATGTATGAAATGGATCATTCTTTATGAATATTTTTTTTTAATTTTTATTGTTTATTGTGACGTCAAAGAAGGCGGACCTAAATGCTTTAGGGGATGAAATGA
Source organism: Anadara kagoshimensis (assembly GCA_021292105.1). NCBI lineage: Eukaryota > Metazoa > Mollusca > Bivalvia > Arcoida > Arcidae > Anadara > Anadara kagoshimensis. The sequence continues at coordinate 33,968,786 of CM037858.1, forward strand.
CGTCAGTGAAGGTACGACTAAATGACTAAATAATGTCTGTAGAAAGGAAAATGTTGGCGGTATGGGGATTTTACACATGCCAAAATGACGATGTTGACACCGGAAGTGATGTCCTTTGTGACGTTTTACGTAATTTGCGCTATTTGCATGGTTTTTCAACATGTTAAATCCCTATAGCACCAACATTTTACCCTATGCAGATATATTTTGGGCTAATCGCGGATGTGCATACAAATTTCCTGTTACAACTAGGTACAAGTAAGTGAAAAATATCGATCTTTATTCAAATTTATTTGATTTCTATGGAATCAAAGAGTATTTCACTTTTAGTCACAGTGGTTTCTACAGTAAATGCTTAGGAGATGAAATGATGTCAATGAAGAAAGGACTAAATGTTTCTTTTTGGTTTGGATTGTTTATTGTGACGTCAAAGAAGGCGGAGCTAAATGCTTTTAGGGGATGAAATGACGTGTATGAAGGTAGACTAAATACTTCTTTTTTGGTTTAGATTGTTTATTGTAACGTCAAATAAAGCAGAGCTAAATACATTTAGAAAATGAAATGACGTCTATAAAGGTAGGACTGAGGTCCGTTTTATAAGGGGTTGACATAGAGACTGACAAACAATTGGTCAACTAAATGTAAACCTATGAAATTGCTTACTAAAATCTGGGGAAAATAAGGTAGGTACTTAAATAATAAGATACGTTTATTTTGGGCTATGGTCCGTTTTATAAAGGACTGACATAGAGACTGACAAACAGTTGGTCAACTAAATGTAAACTCATGAAATTGCTCGCCAAGATCTGGGAAAAAATAAGGTATAATAAGACACGTTAAGTTGTGATCATTGGTGTACATAAGATATCAATTTGGATTTCCACAAATGTTTCCCATGAAGAAAGAGCCCGTGTCAGCAGGTCCTGCAATCACACGTCTTCTAATTAGATCATAGGTTATGAATCTGAAAAAAAATGTCAAGATAAGATATAAAGGCCTTCTCACCCTTCAAAAAAAAAATTTTGCATAGTGATTGGTTAACTTGCCGGTATATATAGTACTTTGCAGTTGTCATTCCTCAATAAAAAAAATCTCGAATAGCGATTGGTTTATTTGCCGGGATACAAAGAACCTCGCCTGGATATGCGACGTTCAGAGGTAAAAGTAAGTAACTCGTTAATGTCAGAATAGCGAAAATGTACGAAAATCGCCTTACCAATAAATTAGTTCCCTTTGTGCTTATGAATATTCATGACGTTACATCACGCGATCCCAAGTTTAATGACCGGGAAAATATGAATACCAAAACAATCGATTTGTAATTGTTATTTCCCCATATGGCACCTCAACTTAAGTTCTGTTGCACCGGTGTCAAGAGAAACCGCCGTAAAATCAAATATGTCCTCCCAGAATGGAATTAATCAAATCTGGGTTCTGTTGCATGAATTGACGCTTGGATTTTTACTTTTAATATCCCCTAATGTGCCTCATTAAAAACATTAGATTTGTCAAATAGATTAATTTTAAAAAACTCAGCGTAAATTTAAGAACTCGATTGACTATATCCGGAACAACATCTCTTGTGATTCCGTTTCTTCTTTCGGAAATTATTAAGTCGTAAGTTGGTTGAAGTAACTCGGTTATTTCGACTTATTTCATATTTTAAAAGAAAATACTGTTGGATGAAATCGAGTTTACGCTTCGTAAATATAAGTTTAGTGGGAACCTTGAAATCCAGACAAATATACTAGAAAAGTACATAAACGTATTCTAACCGGTGTCAAGGCAAATTTTACCTGTCGGATTAGAAAATGGGACAAATTGTTCCACATGCACAGAATTCGAAATCGAAGTTAAAAAAAACCCAAACGAAAACGGGCATGAAGGATGACAAAGACATTATACATGTTTTGGCAGGTTACACGGTCTTATTTACCATACAAAAAGGTTATGTGTATAATGCACCTCTAAATTTTGTCCACTAAAAACATTGTTGCGACCTTAAATTTGTAAATTATGGCCAGCATGTCCACTTTAAATTTGAATCTGAAATTTAAATTGGTGATCAGCTGGCAACCTTGAATTGAAACCCACTTTAAGGGCTGTAATGTTCTAATTAAGGGTCATATGAACCTCAATGGCGATTTTGACACGGTTTTGACCACTCAATTGCGGTATAAACAATATTCTCGGGATTTTATTCTTCTTTACCCTAGAAAATCATATTTTAAATATGAAAAACTACCAAAAACATAAATGATATTGGAAATAAATCCTCACAGTCTATTTTAAAATTTCAACTTTGATAGTTTCTGATAAAATGTTTTGATATTATCCCGAGTTAAATTACACGTGTTAGCATCCAGTACATACGTACAGTAAACATAATGACGAGATAGACATTGCTCATAGTCACGGGTTATATTAATACGAAGTTTACCTGGAGACAATATCACAACAATTTATACACCATTATTAAATTTCAAATTTGGCAAAAAAGCTTGAAGG